>OY728123.1:208109424-208561924 GCA_963277665.1 Viscum album
CTCGGGTACGTTCAGTGAACGAAGGAGCGGGTTTTTCTAACTTTTGAACTGGTGCTCGTAATCAAATTTTGAGGACACCGATGGAATCACAGCGCCGATATTTGCTTAGAAGCGCCTCTTCCAGAGTTGCGTTTTCTCAGGTGTGGTTTTTAATTTTGGGGATTTAAGTTAAGAAATAAAATAATGTGGTACGACAAACTTCATTTTATTTCACTTAAAACTTATTAAAGCCACTTGAAGCTGCTTAAGCTGAGTTGAAGCGGATAGGGTGGAACCCAAAATATCCTACCCTCTTGGTAGGATATTTTTGAGGTGGGGACCGCACGAGCCCCACCGTTTCTTTTCCGCTACGTAACGCACCCGCGAAAACCCCTCTTTAATGAAAGTCAACCGTGTGTTTTTCTGGTTAAGAAACGTCCCAATTAATTGGGCAGTTAAATCGTTACAATTAATTCAATGAATTAATTGTTCATTTATTATCTTTTGAATTTCAAAAGCTTAGGTCAATAATAAAATAAGGGTTGAACTTATTTTATTTAGTTGGACTTGTGTCGTGGAGAGAATTTGGAGGAAAGCGTTCTTCTTCGACGAAGAACACGAAGAACGCGAAGAATGCGAAGAATGCGAAGAATGCTCCGACCTCCGACGAAGAACACCAAACCCTCGGAGATCGACGACGCGACGCCGTGTACCATGACGCTCCTTCCACGACGCTTTCTTTTGCGATGAGAAAATCCGCGACGAACCCTCGCTCAACGACGCTTGAGGTAGGGGATTTTTATTTTGGTGTTCTATTATCTTTTGAGAAAAGAACGATGAGCGCGGACCAACCAACTCCATGTTGATCCGCGGATCGTCCGTTCATGCGGATTGATGTTGAGGATTATTATTTAATTTGTTCGTGATTATTACCTTGATGATCTTCGTGAAATATGAGCTTTTTCTATCAATTAACGAGAGGGGGCCGGACCGCACAAACACGGTCGACCCTCCTCCTTATCCTTGTGGGTTTCTTTTGTGGATTGAAATGGGGATGGCGCGGTTCCGTCGCACCACACGGAACGTGCGACAAGGAATGCGCGGCGCCATCGCGCCGCGTTGTGAAAACGAACAAGGACGCCACGCCCTCGCGCCGCATCAGAGAAACCCGAAGACATCCGCGGATGGAGTTGGGCCACGACGAAGGGGCGCGGCGCCATCGCGTCGTGCCAGAGAACCACGAAGACGACGTGTTTTTTTAATTGACGTGTGGATTGTCAGGCGACGACAAACGAGGCCAAAAGGTAATTTTGAGGCCTCCGCAGTGAAGTTCGGGTCCCAGGAGGACCGTTGGAAAAGACGGCAGGAGAAACGGACCACCGGAGCGCGTTCGGTGGTCCACGGAAGGTGGTGGTGGCGGCGGCGCGCCGCCGGAGGGCCGGCGGGGGCGGTTGCCGCCGACCTCAATTAGCGGCGAGGGTGGGGGAGCGGCGCACCCCACCCGCGGCTTCCGCCGGGCCGGGCCCAGCCGGGTCGGGTCAACCCGGTTTGGGCCGACCCAGGGGGGGTCGAGCCGGGTCGGTCCGGGCCCAGACCCCCCGTTTTCAGACCCCTCACGGTCTTTCTCCCATATCTTGAGCTGTAGACCTCCGATCGACACACCATCAGCGGTGATGCGATCCTTGGATCGAGGCGGTCGTTTCGGTATATCGTACTCAAGGTTTCATAATACTTTGGGTTTGGCTGGGTTGGTTCGGATACAAAACCAACCGGGCCCTCGGAGCGGAAACACTTATATCTTGAGCTCCGGGCGTCCGATTGACGTGCTGTCGACTTTGTTGGATTCAACAAAGTGAGATGGAACTTTTTGCACTCTTCGCCCGAGTTTTGGTTGCTGTTGGATAGTGTCCGGGTTGGATTGTACCCGAAATCCAACCGGGCCCTTGGAACGGAAAAGCTGTTATCTTTCAGACCAGACGTCCGTTTGACAAACTGTCAGCGACGTTGGTAATCTCGTGGAGAAACGGTCCCTTTGAGTATACCCTATGAGTGTTCGGGGTACATTTGAGATACGGCCGGGTTGGTTCGCTCACGAAACCAACCGGGCCCCTGGGACGAAAAGGCTAATAACTCACAGACCGGGCGTCCGATTGACGCGCCGTCTGTTGCGTTGAGACCCCTATGACGAGGCGGTCTGTTGAGATACTTCTTCGTGGGACTTTGTGTTACTTGGAGCATCGACCCGTAGCTCATGGAGAAGACCCTCCCGGAGGCGAGCGTGCGGAGTACGGAGACCGTGTAGCCGACTGAGACCTGACGACTGCTTGTCCGATTCGTTTCGGAGTGACTTGCATAGCCCAGTGGGGAGCACTAATTTGTGAGGTGGCAGACCCACGGGGGAGGAGCACTACTGTGTGAGGTGGCAGACCCGTGGTACTCGATAGGAGGAGTACCTCTGTAGGCTATGAGGGGGAGCACTACTGTGTGAGGTGGCAGACCCATGGCAAGAAGCACTACTGTGTGAGGTGGCAGACCCGCAGTACTCTATAGGAGGAGTACCTCAGCAGTCTTAGGTTGGTGAGCAGTAACTCGGAGTCGTGACAGGACCACTATACTCTCCAGAGACGGAGCTCTTCAGCAGTTACAGTTTTGATAATGAAAATCCTGGTTTGAGCTGAGACTTTTGACCTTTGTGTTTACCTCATGATTGAGATGGGTCACTTGATAACTTAGGTATATGTATGGGCATATACCTGCGTAGGGGTTATCCGTTTATTTCATGATCTTGGTGTTTTCCTCATGATTGATATGGGTTACTTGATAACTTAGGTATATGCATGAGCATATACCTAAGTAGAGGTTATCTGTTGAGATCTTCTTTGTGGTTATCCTTGTTGGTTTTAGTGAGACCTTGAGGGTCTTGGGGTCCCTACTTAGTATTGTTATACTCACCCCTGCACGGGCTATGCCCGCAACTCGTTTTTTTGGTTGCAGACAACGGGCAGAGCTGACGGAGGCTGAGTGTTTGAGGACTGGATGGTACCCGGAGGTGGACCACTCGACAAGTCAGTATCCCGTAGTGGACGATCCAGGAGCTACGCTATCTGTACCTACCCTTTAGGTAGGATCCGTGGTGGACGATCCAGGAGATGCACTATTTGTACCTACCTTTCATGTAGGATCCGAGGAGGACGACCCAGGAGCTACTTCCTTCCTTCCAGCTGTTTGTCTTTTTCTGTTGTACTTTCTTTCAGTTGTAACTGTACTTTCAGTTGGGTTTGTATTCTAACCCATTTACTTTTCAGCACTTTCTTTTGTACTTAGTGTTTTACTTCCGCTTGTACTCTGTGGTGTTTTTTTTACTTTTATAAAGGCAATGCCTTCCCAGTTATCAGGATTTACGCCTTTGGTGCTAGTCGCCAGCCCCTGGCCTATGGAAGGCGGGCTTGGGGTAGTCATGGCACGGGCCCCGAGGACGAGTCATGACAAATTGGTATCAAAGCAGTCGGTTCTACCGCAGAACTTATACTCTGATATTTTTCTTTCTGTGAAGTGATAGTGTTAAGTGTACCAAGTGTGGTTTTCAGTTCAGGGAGTCCAGTGTTGGTGCAGGCGGCCAACGTATCCATACACCAGGACCCTGACAACTGATTTTCGACTTTGTGAATGAAAACACTGATTGCGTGTGTGTTTCCATAAGTTTTAAAAGTCATCTCAAACCAGGTAAATTCACTAGGTTTGAATCATTTGACCATGTCATGTTGTTTCTTTCAGGATGCCTCTCCGTGGACGAACAGCTAGAGTCCCGAGAGTGGTACGTACTGACAGCCCGCCGAGCGACAAGGCCTCAGTATAGGGCCCTATCACAGTTGAGGCACCAGCAGTACTAATACCCATTGGGACACCGATGCCACCAGCCCTAGCAGCAGAGGGTTCACGACGCTTGAGCGCACTGCACGAGTTCCAGCGCCAGAGGCCACCTAGGTTCCAGGGAGGGACGGACCTGCAAGTGGCTGAGGATTGGATGGAGGATGTGGTGAGAGTCTTCAGGCTAGTGGGGATGCCAGCAGACTTCATGGTGATCCTTGCTTCCAGCCTTCTTCAGGCAGCAGCCGGCAGATGGTGGAGCCTGATGCTCTAGATACGGGACAATGCGACACTTCTATGGGCAAACTTCGAGAGCCTGTTCCGGGCAGAGTTTGTACCAGCCACCCTTCGAGCAGTGCGTATACAGGAGCTACTTCAGCTGCGTCAGGGCAGCATGACAGTGGCGCAGTATTCAGCGAGGTTCACAGACCTCTCGCGCTACTCCACAGATATGGTACGGGACCCATTCTTCAGGGCCCGAACCTTTGAGCAGGGACTCAGGAGAGAGATTAGAGCTTCTATTGTTTCTCACAGCATCCCGACGTAGACATGGATGTTGGAGTGAGCCTTCTTAGTGGAGAGTTTCCTTGCTGAGTAGTCTCCAGCAGCAGGACCCACCACTAGCCAGAATGCGGTAGAGTCTTCTATAGCAGGCAGCAGACAGATGACGCAGAGGTCCAAGAGGACCAGACCTACAGGTGGTCGACTACATGACTCATGGTCGATATTACGAGGCACCAAGGGGAGGGATAGAGCCAGACCTGCCATGTAGTGCTACTACTATGGCGGGATTGGTCACATGGAACATGACTGTCCATCCCGCCATGCAGATGACCAGCGGATAAATGAAGAACATCCCAGGAAGATGTAGAGGTTCGATCGAGACGGACCGCAAGGAGCGGAAGGCCGAGGGAGAGAAGCTGGCCATGTAGCTGGGGGTGGAAGACGCTACGAGGTGTTGCCACCACCACCACCAGGAGGTCCACCCCGACCGCAGGGGGTTGGTGGACATGGGAGAGCTCAGCTTCAGGCAGCTGAGGCCTACGATCATGGAGCTCCGGAAGCAGATGGACAGGAGCAGAACTAGTGGATACGTCCCTTGTACTTCTAGTTCCATATTTCTGTTGTATTTGTGTCTTTGTACTATGAGCTGCAATAATAAAAAGACACTTATCTTTGTAATGTTTGCTTTCCTGTCCTTTTGTTTGGTTGATACTGAGAGGTCCTGGTTAAAACTGTTGACTTGAACCTCACTTCCAAGATTTCTACTGGAGGAGACCCAGTGACCTCACACTGATCCCGACAGCGTGACTTGACCCTTGGAGGTGAGAGTGACAGTTGGATCTCTTATTAGTTACGTCGAGGCCTTACGACGTCATCCATGGCATGAATGCACCCTTCATGTCAGGATTGACTGTATTAGGCAATGGGCGTGGTTCATCCAGGGGATGAGACCGAGTTTCTCTTTTCGGAAAAGGAGAAGTTTTAGCAGCTCTTTTAGTTCGTAGGAAAAGAAGGTACATATCATCCAGGAGCAGATGAAGAATGCACAGTGCAGTAAGAAACAGGATACCGGTGCCAGTCTTAGAGACTCGGGCGTGTTAAATGTTTCAAGAAGAGGAATCTTTAAAGAGAGATGAGTCTGCGAAGTGGCAGATGTGGAGGCAGAGCTAGGAGATAAGCATGAGGTGGTGTACATCTTAACATGCTACAACCAACCGCCTTAGATATCCCTACCAGGCTCAGGGAGCTGGAGGTCAGAGGGAGAGTGCGGCTGCATGCGGTCAAGGAGTGTGACCCAATGGCTCTAAAAATGATTCAAGGGACAGTCTGTGTTCACTACTAGCTGCTATAGTAACAGACGTCGATATTAATCATTCCTCACTTTCACAAATCTTGTCCCAACCCTAGAGTTTCCGGTAAGCCATGGACTTGACCCTCACGTCTGGAGATACCTTGGGAGGAGACTCGATAATAACACTTACGCCGACGATGTGGTCAGACCCTCGAGGCGAGAGTTTAAGTTGGAATCTCTTGGTGGCAACGCCGAGGCCTTACGACATTGGTTTGAGTATGGACTGGGCAATCACAGTTCATACACGAATTGACGGTATTAGGAAAAAAGGTTGTGGTTTAACTACGACGTCGGAATGGGTTTTCCTTGGTTGGCGAAAAAGGAAACCCCAAGCAGCATAGGATAAACCCATGCTCAGGAGGGTGCGACCGATCACTCTTGAGTTGGTCAACCTTACCCTCGTGGCAACAGTCGTTTTGAGTTTTAGTTCTAACAGGAATTGGAGGCCTCATGAGTTCGAGGATGACGATCACGTCCTTATACGGGTCTCACCTCGACGAGGTTTACGGAGATGTGTCCAAGGAGGAAAGTTATCTTTGAGGTTCAACGGACCTTTCTAGGTCCTCAGCTGGGTAGGCGGGGTGGTTTACCGCTTGACCCATCCACCTCAGTTGCACCAGGTGCAGGATGACTTCCACATATCTCAGTAGAGGAGATACGTGCTCGACCCTTCACATATCATCGACCATGGGGAGCTGGATGATGGTGATGAGGTGTCTTTCATGGAGGTTCCAGTGGGGATCGAGGATCGACAGGGGTGGATCCTTCGAGAACGGTCGATTCCTATTGTACACTTTCTTTGGCAGCACATGAACCTCCAGGTGAGAACATGGGAGTGGAAGGCTCAGATGCGTGCTCAGTACCACTTTTGTAACCCTAGTTTGTGTTAAAGCTTTACGTGGACATAAATCACTGAGGTGGGAGTGATGTAAATACCCGTAAATTTCAAAAAAAAAATTCTTAATTTTCTTTGTAATTTTGCAAGAACGCAGTTTCTGACGGCACCGGATTCCGAGGCCCGGTGTGCCCGGAATCATTTTCCGAAGTTTGGCTCAGGTACGTTCAGTGAACGAACGAGCAGGTTTTTCTAACTTTTGAACCGGTTCTCGGAATCAAATTCCTAGGACACCAATGGAATCAAAGCATCGATATTTGCTTAGAAACGCCTCTTCCAGATTTGCGTTTGCTCGGGTGTGGTTTTTAATTTTCGGGCTTTAAGTTAAGAAATAAAATAATGTGGTACGACAAACATTATTTTATTTCACTTAAAGCCGCTTAAAGCCAATTTAAGCTGCTTAAGCTGAGTTGAAGTGGATAGGGTGGAACCCAAAATACCCTACCCTCTTGGTAGGATATTTGTGAGGCGAGTCCCACATGAGCCCCACCGTTTCTTTTCCGCTAAGTAACGCACCCGCGAAAACCCTTCTTTAATGAAAGTCAACCGTGCGTTTTTCTGGTTAAGAAATGCCCCAATTAATTGGGCAGTTAAATCATTACAATTAATTCAATGAATTAATTGTTCGTTTCTTATCTTTTGAATTTCAAAAGCTTAGGTCAATAATAAAATAAGGGTTGAACTTATTTTATTTTGTTGGACTTGTGGCGTGGAGATAATTTGGAGGAAAGCGTTCTTCTTTGACGAAGAATGCGAAGAACACGAAGAACGCGAAGAACGCTCCGACCTCTGATGAAGAACGCCAAACCCTCGGAGATCGACGACGCGACGCCGTGTACCGCGACGTCAAAGACGCTTCTTCCGCGAAGCTCCTTCCGCGATGCTTTCTTTTGCGACGAGAAAATCCACGACGAACCCTCGCTCAACGACGCTTGAGGTAGGGGATTTTTATTTTGGTGTTCTATTATCTTTTGAGAAAAGAACGATTACTGCCGACCAACCAATTCCAAGTTGATCCGCAGATCGTCCGTTCATGCGGATTGATGTTGAGAATTATTATTTAATTTGTTCGTGATTATTACCTTGACGATCTTCGTGAAATATGACCTTTTTCTATCAATTAACGAGAGGGGATCGGACCGCACAAACACGACCGACCCTCCTCCTTATCCTTGTGGGTTTCTTTTGTGGATTGAAACGGGGATGGCGCGGTGCCGTCGCACTGCGCGGAACGTGCGACAAGGAATGCACGGCGCCGTCGCGCCGCGTCGTGAAAACGAACAAGGGCGCGACGCCATCGCGCCGCATCAGAGAAACCCAAAGACATCCACGGACGGAGTCGGGCCACGGTGAAGGGGCGCGGTGCCATCGCGTCGTGCCGGAGAACCACGGAGACGACGCGATTTGTTAATTGATGTGCGGATTTCCGGGCGACGACAAACGAGGCCGCAAGGTAATTTTGAGGCCTCCGCAGTGAAGGTCGGGTCCCGGGAGGACCGTTGGAAAAGACGACAGGAGAAAAGGACCACCGGAGCACGTCCGGTGGTCCGCGGAAGGCGGTGGCGGCGCGCCGCCGGAGGGCTGGCGACGACCGTTGCCGCCGGCCTCAATTAGCGGCGAGGGTGGGGGAGCCGCGCACCCCGCCCGCGACTTCCGCGCAGCCGCGCTGGCCGAGCCGGGCCGGGCCCATCCGGGTCGGGTCGACCCGGTTTGGGTCGACCCGGTTTAGGCCGACCCCGGGGGGGGGGGGGGGGGGGGGAGGGGGTCGGGCCGGGTCGGTCCGGGCACAGACCCCTCGTTTTCGGACCCCTCACGGTCTTTTGCCCATATCTTGAGCTGTAGACCTCCGGTCGATGCACCGTCAGCGGCGATGCGATCCTTGTATCGAGACAGTCGTTTCGGTATATCGCACTCAAGGTTTCAGAATACTTTGGGTTTGGCCGGGTTGGTTCGGATACGAAACCAACCGGGCCCTCGGAACGAAAACGCTTATATCTTGAGCTCCGGACGTCCGATTGATGTGCCGTCGACTTTGTTGGATTCCTCTAAGTGAGGAGGAACTTTTGGCACTCTTCGCCTGAGTTTTGGTTGCTGTTGGATAGTGCCCGGGTTGGATTGTACCCGAAATCCAACCGGGCCCTTGGAACGGGAAAGCTGTTATCTTTCAGACCAGACGTCCGTTTGACGAACTGTCAGCGACCTTGGTAATCTCATGGAGAAACGGTCCCTTTGAGTATACCCTATGAGAGTTTGGAGTAAAGTTGAGATACGGCCGGGTTGGTTCGCTCACGAAACCAACCGAGCCCCTGGGACGAAAAGGCTACTAACTCACAGACCGGGCGTCCGATTGACGCACCGTCTGTTGCGTTGAGACCCCTATGACAAGGCGGTATGTTGAGATACTTCTTCATGGGACTTTTTGTTACTTGGAGCATCGACCAATAGCTTGTGGAGTGGACCCTCCTGGAGGCGAGCGTGAAGATTATGGAGACCGTGTAGCCGACTGAGACCTGACGACTGCTTGTCTGATTCATTTCGGAGTGACTTGCATAGCCCAGTGGGGAGCACTACTTTGTGAGGTGGCAGACCCACAGCGGAGGAGCACTACTGTGTGAGGTGGCAGACCTGCGGTACTCGACAGGAGGAGTACCTCTGTAGGCTATGAGGGGGAGCACTACTGTGTGAGGTGGCAGACCCATGGCGAGAAGCACTACTGTGTGAGTTGGCAGGCCCGCGGTACTCGATAGGAGGAGTACCTCAGTAGTCTTAGGTTGGTGAGGAGTACCTCGGAGTCATGACAGGACCAATGAACTCTCCAGAGACGTATCTCTTCAGCAGTTACAGTTTTGATAATGAAAATCCTGGTTTGAGGTGAGGCTTTTGACCTTTGTGTTTACCTCATGATTGAGATGGGTCACTTGATAAATTAGGTATATGTATGGGCATATAACTAGGTAGGGGTTATCTGTTGATTTAATGATCTTGGTGTTTTCTTCATGATTGAGATGGGTTACTTGATAACTTAGGTATATGCATGAGGATATACCTAAGTAGAGTTTATCTGTTGAGATCTTATTTGTGGTTATCCTTATTGGTTTTAGTGAGACATTGAGGGTCTTGGGGTCCTTACTGAGTATTGTTATACTCACCCCTGCACGGGCTATGCCCGCACCTCGTTGTGTTGGTTGTAGATGACGGACAGAGCTGACGGAGGCCGAGTGTTTGAGGACTGGACGCTACCCGGAGGTGGACCACTCGACGAGTCAGTATCCCGTGGTGGACGATCCAGGAGCTGCGCTATCTGTACCTACCCTTCAGGTAGGATCCGTGGTGGACGATCGAGGAGCTGCGCTATCTTTACCTACCTTCCAGGTAGGATCCGAGGAGGAAGACCCAGGAGCTACTTCCTTCCTTCCAGTTGTTTGTCTTTTTCTGTTGTACTTTCTTTCAGTTGTAACTGTACTTTCAGTTGGGTTTGTATTCTGGCCCATTTACTTTTCAGCACTTTCTTTTGTACTTAGTGTTTTACTTCCACTTGTACTCTGTGGTGTTTTGTTTTCTTTTATAAAGGCAATTCCTTCCCAGTTATCAGGATTTACGCCTTTGGTGCTAGTCGCCCGCCCCTGGCCTATGGAAGGCGGGCTTGGGGTAGTCACGACATGGGCCCTGAGGACGGGTCGTGACAAAATTTCTAGATCTTGAGAAGTTTAAAAACACCACAAATTAACATCATGCATCATTATTGGATGCTCCCATATTTTTATCCACTTGAGATGTTAATAAGTGATTTTGATCTATCTATGTATGATCTCTATTTTAGTAACCAAGAATTTGAAGAAGTGTGTGTGTGAGAGTGTGTTCTAGATATTTCTTCTACAACATGCAACTTAGGTCTCATGACTGGTAAGGAAAAATGGAGGATAATGTATGAAGTAAAAGTTAAAATACATATATGAATAATAATAAGACCAATTATTTTGTTATGAAATTTGTGGGTTATGGAGGTGGGGGTGAAAGATGAGTGGATAAATATATAGGTGATATCAATACATATGAATCCACAAGAATCTATTACAATGAAACATAGACCATCACAGTGGAAGAGAAATAGTTAGGGGAAACATGTTGAATTCTTATATATTAGTGGGTGGAATCTTGTGGCATACATATCATTGGGTTTTCTAAACCATATTTGGATTCCCCTGAAGTGGGGGTCATGGGGGTACCTAGAGGAGGAAGGGAACTAGTATGGTTAAACCCCCGTAATGGTTGGTTCCTCCTCACTGATTCTCTCAATGGAAATGCATAATACATGATCTTTTTAAACATTAATTCTATCCCCCTTTCCTCCCCATTTCTTTCACATTCCCTGATTGGGGTTAGGGCATACTATCTATGAAAATAGACTATATATGGTATCTTTATATTTTATTTGTTATATTTTATCTCTATGAAATAGTTCATAGGAAGTGGTACAACAGAAATGTGGACCTCTCATAGGAAAGATTTGGATAGATAATGGGTCTTGGCTTTCACTCTTACTGAATGGATACTTATCATCCAAGACCGATGAATCTAATCCTCTTCATGGGATCAAACATGAAAATATTCTTCTAGTTTATGTGTATTCTTTCATTCTAATCTAATACCCTTAACATTTTTAAGTGTTACTTAGTGTTAACATCACTATTCATTGCTTTGTCTCAAATACTGAACCTCAAATCCATCATGAGAGTGGTGAAGGATATCCCCAACTCCACCATGGTGAGAATAATCTTATTTATCCAACTAGGATCTTCCACGGTCTCATATGAAAATATTTAATTGTACTATCTTTTGGTGTCTTATATTTATGGTCCAAAATTCAGTTAGAATCATCAAATTTTCCTTTCAAGTCGATAATTTAGTCCTTGAGATTCAGTTGATAATTTCATTAATTTTTAATCATCTATATGTTTTTACAATGAAAAATGAACTAAAGTGGTGTATTTATTTATTTACTTATGTTTATTACTAATTCATATGGTTTGGTATTGTTATTATCAAAACCAAATTCATATAAGAGGTATGATCAGTGCATAATACTAGTTCTATAACTACTACATTCCTAATGGGTTATTCGCCATCACATTCCTACTATTTATGTTTAATTGTATCAGAATCATCTAAATAAACTCAATATAAGTGTCTCATGGTTTTGAGGCAACCTACACAAGCTAAACCAGCCAAACCTTCTTGATATAGGAATGTGTAAGTTCTGGGTGTTTTATAGGATTATGTCACCCTTGATAGAAGTGGTGATTTCCTTCCACTCTATAATCAATGTTTTTCTCGGTGATATAACTCTCCCAATTGGCTTTTCCTACCCCTAATTCTTATGGGTACTCATCTATAAGCCTTACATATTCATCTTCAACTATCACTTTCACTATATTCGGGGATTGTGGGGGTTATATTTAACTTAATATTTTATATTGGAAGTGTGTGGAGCATCATCACCAATGAGAAGAAACTAAAGTTTCATTGGAAAAGTTATAGGTTCAAGATATTCCCAATTATTACTATTTTGGATATAATCTGTTGTTATATTATGTTATTTTAGAGTTTTTATCTGTGATTTTTGGATATAATGTTCTTGTTTTTTAATAAAAATATATTTAATACAAAAAATAGACATAGAAGTAAATCCGTTATAAAATTTATAAATCATGAGTTAATAAATAATAAATATAAGGATAATGTATAACTATATAAAAATCATAAAAATACATAATATAAGAGATAATATATTAAAATAAAAAATACAAAAAAAATATTCCAAAGGAATTTCAGAAAAAGGGAGATACATTTAAAAAAAGGAGAGAAGTCCCCTTACAATGATCCTCCTTAATTCCATTTTTTTTGTATTTTTGGAAAACCAATTTATGATTGAGTGGGAATATAAAAAAATACTGAAGATCAATCAACCAAAACCACCAAAATTTTTTACTATAATTTAAAAAATTCAAAAAACAAATACTGCCATTAATGATTTGAAATTAAAACATATCTACACATAGAGGCCAATGCTGAAAAATCAAATCAGGATACTTGATCTTGATACACTATCCACCTCGAGCTACAACCCCATCACTCAAGCTCACTATTTACATCTCCACTATACTGGTGAGAATCCAATAGAAATCAAACCATAATTTATGCCGAAGAGAGCTTAAAAATCATTGAAATCCATGAGTGGTGAGGAATGAAACACCTTCACCACTCAAACATCAAACCTTAAATAGAACAAGAAACTATAAAACAAAAAATTAGTACCCTAAAAACTAATTAAAATGAAAAATATATATGAAGAAACACCATTGTATACCCAAGGGAAGAGAAAACTATGCCGATAATGCCTCTTAGAACACCATAATCTTCTCAAAAACACATCAGAAATCCTCCTTGAAGACCACTATACCAAAAATAATTTTTATTATAAACATAAGATGGATTCTCTTAGTGTATCTACATTAATTATTGTTTCTATATATCCCAAAATTTTAAGGAAATATTAACCTATTAATTCTTATGGGATGATAGATAACCTAAAAAAGGTTATATCAGGATCAAGAAATACATGAAAGATATTATGTTTATAAAGAACTATTTCAGTTCAAGATGATATATGGTGATAGGTTTTTAAGAAAAAATCAATGATTAATCAAAGTAGTGGATGTGAAAAGAAAGCATAAAACCAAGAACATCATTCTATCAAAACCAAAATCATATTATACTAGAAATGAAGAGCATATACCATACATTATAAAGTGATGACTCTATTTAATTTAAATATTTTTTGATAAAGAATAATTAGGAATAACTAAAATTTCATTCCCTTTAAGCTGTATCCATAGATTACATTGAATCAATCAAATTATTTGTTCAAGATCCTTCAACTTTCATGATATTCTAGTAGCTCAAAAATAAATAAGGAAGAAGGTAGATAGATTTAAGAGGGAATATTTTTGGGTAGTGATTTATTCAGGGGATTTATCACCCATTTACCATCAAAATTACATTTTATATAGGCCATAGGAATGCTCCTAAGGTCGTGTATTTACTCGTATGTTTCATAAAAATATGATCAAAGCCTTTGGTAACATCCCATGTAACTATCAACCATTAAAGATATCCCACTGATTTCATCTTATGAAGTAGTAAATTAATGATAATAAGATATATATATGAGATTCATTACCTTTTTATTAATCATATAAATACCAAATTAATTGAACCATCTAATTCATTACAAATAAAATATGTTGTGTAATATGACATTCCAATGTAGTCAGCATATGATATCTTCATATCATAAGATATGATATTCCCCAAATCTTAGATATAAGCCTTATTTTTTGATATGTCATGTCATACTCTATGACACACTATATTATACTATAAGATACAAATATTTAGGGAATATTAATTTCAATCTCCCACTTGTACAAAAGCCTAAAATACTTTTGTTCCATTGTACCTTATATCACATCATATATGATAACTTATAAAATCCTATTAAAAACTATTTTGGATATATTCCAAAACACTTTTGGAAATTTATTGTTAGCTTCAACTTATATTACATCATATTTAATACCTCATGAAATCACAATCCAAAACATTTTTTTGGATAAAACTCTAATTTTTTTAGAGTATCACTTTGAGTAAAACTAAATCATAATCTGGTAAACCAGAAGGCATGAACCCTCAGGATTTTTTATAATTGATAACAAATACAAACCACTAAATCCATAAATGTAAGAAAATATAGGCCTCTAGAAAATTATCAGTGCTACTCAATCTATAAAGGCATCTTGTTTGATCACTATTAAATAAATGTATCCCTATACCTATTTCCACTATTAACATCACATGATATCATGAATTTTCATGAATTCCATTTTTCCAAGACAGAGAGTGACCATGGTACATGGTGTATTCCAATCCAATATAGCCTCATCAAATTTTCTCAACTCTCTGAGTATAATCTGACAAGGTAAATGAATACATCACATGTCATTCATCTAATAGATAATAACATCACATATCACTCATCCATGTAGAAAATAACATCATATGTACCTTCTAAGTATGACCATACATTTAATCAGTCTATATCAATCAAGAAACAAAATTTTATCTTCATTTGAGAGGAAAAATCCCATCTTGTTTGATATCAAACCAATGAAATAATCAACATATACAAAAAATACCTAGTTAGCTAAGCATCAAGGATATTATAAGAAATGTATCAAAGTATTAAGGTTATAATACTAGGTATCTCTCCAACCTCAGGTGTGATGACTCTAAATATGAAAAATGAATCTTTAGTATACTAAAGAAATAGTGTATGACACTGCATGTGATATACTTCATGGAACATCTAGCACACGAAATACTTTTTTGCCTCATGATAATATTTCATACCCCTATATAAGAATTGTACTCACATTAACCTTAATATTATCATCCTAGATATGTTAGGAATGTATACTCTAAGAGGGGGTGGGGGTGGGGTGAATTGTAGTTAAAAAAAACTTTCAATTTTTTATATCCCTTAGGTTTTATTTTGATTGGAAATAAAATCTTATAATCAAGTTAAAAAATATCAGAGTATGTGTATACAAGTAGTATAATTAATACAATTGAAAATTAAACAGCTAAAGATAAAAATAATGTGGAAGAAAAGTATAAAAACAATGTGTGGAGTGTTGAATAACTATCTAAGAACTCCTAAAAAGGATATTATAAAACAAACAAAATTTTAACTTATGCGGAAAGGAAGTATATAAACATGACTTTAGGAATCCTTGATTTTATATATATCAGAAGGTATTTATTCCTATCCCCAAAATCCATTGATTTAAACCTATAAAAAGGTGTTCTATCTTCCTATCCCCAGATCCCCTCTATGCACATGTAAGCTACTCTTTTCAAACAATAGCAGATCCATATTCCTTACCATAAGTTCTCAATCCAAACAATCAAAAACACAATGATTATAAGGGAAACTTAGATATTTTATAAGGAAAAACTCACACAATGGAATATCTTAGTGAAAAAACTTGAAAATTAAATTTTATATTGATCAAAACTTATCTCTTAGCTATAATATATTATAAAGTTTCAAAATGAATATATAATTTCAAATCATAAACTAATTTCATACTTATATAATTTATTCTTATGTATCTAAAATATATAGTTCTATTTATAGATGAAATTTCCACAAAATTACAACATTAAAATTCCATATTCTTTAGATTTAGTTGTAACTACATCAGAATATTCATCATAATTTTTTTATGAAATGTTTTTATCTCTTTGTCTTATGATAAAGTTATTCTAGAATCACTATAATGCTTGTACATTCGATGAAATTAATATAACTTAAAACCTAAAATAATTGTATTTTAATATTTCTTCTTATGTTATGTATAATTTAATTTATAATAACTTAATTTTTATACACAAAAGGAACTAGAATATGACTTATAGTTAAATAAAATTATTATAAAGTGTATTGTCATTTTCAAAACAAAAGAATAAAGTGAGTCATGGGAACAAACTATTTTTAAAAAACCTATAAATCTTCATGATGAAAACTGTTTAGGGATTACTCAAAGTCATAATTTGAGTGTCCAATTATTATTACACTTCATAAAATGCATACTAATATATACATATATATAGTAAACATGAATAAATGATAAATTAGATATTTCCTTTTATATGATACATTTTATATTATTAAACTTCTTTAAGAACTCCTAACAAAACACTATAAAAGAATTTACCTAACATATAATATATGATATACTGCTAGATCATATTATATTTATTGTAATTTTAAGAGTTTTGTTAATTTATTACATAAATATATAATTACTAACACATCTCTATGTGACTATATGATAAAAACCTCCCACTAAATTCATTAGGGAGTAACATCTATGTAGTAAGGTAGTTTGAAATTTACTGTTAACCAACACAACTCTTTATATTATATATTTACCCACATATCTTAAAACTTTGAGGATATAAAGTGAAATTCACCCCATTATGGTAACTAACATAACTTTTAAATTATTTTGTTACCATCATTTCCTAAACCGTCAAGGATATCTAGTGATATTCACTAAGAGATTTGAATAGTTTTTTTTTTATTTTCTAACTTTAAACTTATCTAAATCCAAAAATACCCCCACAAGACTCTTAGAAACTATATTATCTTTATAATATCATGTTAAGATACACAAACTCTTTTGTGTGTAGGAAATAATTTTTATTTCATTTTAGATGTCGAAGCACCTTTATGTTTATGAAATAACTATTATTTCCTTTTAGTAAAATTATTTAAGAAATAAACTATTTATTTTATTTCACATATGGAATTATATGTGTTTGAAAATTTACTAAAAATATAAAATTATCAAATATACCACTATTGGTGGGGAAATTATATTCCATCATATTCTTGGATAAAAAATTTACCCAAGATAAAACTCCTTTTATCATTGTCTCATTTTCAAGCATGTTATAAAATTTGGATGAATTATAAAACAAGCATATAAAAAATATTCATCTTAATCATTTAATATTGATTGTTAAAAGGATCTCAAAAGAGAAAATAATGATGAAAAAATTCACATATTTTATTCAAAAAATCACCCAATCTTGAAGTAATTCTTACACCTAATTCCTCAATAAAACATCCCCTTGATCCATTACTTGATATTAAACTTAAAGATCCCAACACTAGCTCCTTCTTTACTTATGAAACCTTATATATTTAAAACACATATAGTTATATTTGGCATCATATACACTTTAAAATAAAAAAATTGAACTATATGAAATTAATATTGAAATTGGAATATCTATGGGGTTTATTAGAATCATTTAAGTATTTTGGATAGTTACTTTTCTAATGGATAGGATTACTATAATAAAATCACTATATATCCATCCTATTATTTAGTTTTTATGAAATCATGAACTCTCTATGACCTATTCTATTTTCTATTTTTCCAAAGTTTTACCCTTATCCTTATACACCATCATGGTAACACTAGATCCTTGACCACCCATATCCTGCTCAGTTATCCTCAATATATCAATTAGATAAAGTAAACTTTTATTTAACTAATTCATGTTATAATTAATAATAAACCATTAGAACCTTTACAATAGTGATTATATAATCAATTTCATGGCCAAATAAACTCTAAGAGGTGAACCCTGTCTCTCCATGCCATTGACGCACCTAATCATATTAAGTACACAAGTTTTTATTGAGGTTCCTTCTTCCATTTTATATAGAAATGTATCCTTCATCACCTTATACCACTCATAACTAGATTGTTAATGATAAAGTATTTTGTGGTTGTCTATTATCTTTTAAGAGTCCTTGGTCTCATGTTACTTTTTTAACTGGGATTCCATAGTCACAATAATAAAAGTATAGATTTATAGTGAATACTTTTGAAACTTATCATAGAAATTTAAATCCATTTTTTGAATGGATTTACAAGGTAATTTCTTTGTTAGGGGTTTCTCTAACACATATAATTTTTCTTCTTTCATAATAACTATTCTTAAGTTCTATCACCAGTAAAGGAAATTAATTCCATCAAGTTTTTATTTATCCAATTTTGTTCTCAATTTTAAGCTTGATGATGATGATACTATTATCTACAACATTTTCTTTAATTAGATGATTATCATGTTTTATAATCATTAAATAAGGATTTTTATTAAAATTACTCCCGCTAAAAATGACAACCTCATACATCATATCAATTTAGTGATCCAAGATTTGTATTTTACCAATATTAAAGTTCAATTTGAAAAGGCTCAACTAGGATCAATACAATCACTGAGAGGGGCAGGGGTGAATCAGTGATATATTTTTCTTTTATGTCATCTTTATTGTATAAAAAAATTCACCTCCTATTAAATATTTATCACTTTTCTGAAAAAACAAATATTAAAACTCCTATAGGAACACATGTATTTATGAGGTTACTAATAAATAAGAGTAGATAGTCCTTGGAATGGTTTGGAAATAATAAAGTAGAATACAATCCACTAGAAAATAATCCTTTTGGGTGGATACAAAAAGTATTAAATACCCTTACACTTGTGTAACACTATGATCAATCACTAAAAAACATTAAACTATTGTGATTGGTTATTTTCAAAGGGAACCAATCGCAAATAAGCCATCACAAAAAACAGTGTTGTAAATAGTGTTTTTTGCGATAGCCCATTGCAAAAAATACTATTTGTGAAAGGATGACATCTCATCACAAATAATATGAGCCATTTTTTTAAAATGTTATTTGCGATGGGAGGGCTTACCCATCTTAAATAATATGAAAAAAAAAAAAAAATAAAGAAATAAAAGAAACAAATAATAATAAAAAATAAAAAAAATAGAAAAAAATAAAAAAAATAAAAAAATAAAAAAATAAAAAATAAAAAATAATGAAAAATATTTGAAAAAATATAAAATAAACACTATATAGAACTGCAGATATATGAATTAGTAAAATTATTACAAAACATATGTACATTCAAATGTTTAAAAAAAATACATAAATCATTGAGGGGGAGAGGGTGGGGGTTATCTAGAGAAGGTGGTGGACAGAACTCCATCCCTAATCCCTAAGTCAGATGTCACATGTACTCTATCATCTGCTCATGATTCTTCTACTTCTATCGACACATCTACTCCTACTACTATTGTTTCTTCTAACTATGGGTCTCCTCCTTCTCTCTATGCATGGTTTCTATAATCTCACCCTAAACTCGCAGTAGCTCCTCATATTGTGCAGAAGATGATGATGATCCTCTATGATATCCTCTCAATTTAGATTCCGACATCCCAGTAATACCATAATAACTCCCAAGCATCAATCAGGAGTCGATACCAACAACTCGACCTTTCTCAAAAGAATATCGAGTCACCTGCATCCATGCAATGTCATCAAATGCTGCTATACATGTGGTCTAATTCTTGTTCTCATCCTGACTCTCATCCTGTGTTTGAGAAGCTACGACCTCATATGACTCCTTTAATTGGAATTTAAAATAAAAATAGTTAAAAAATTATTTGCAGTTAATTTTAAAGCTCAAAAAATTATATTTTCAACAATATACGGCTAGAGACCACCTGTAACCTCTCTAGTGATAGGATCTCTGTATATCCTCTTATAAACATCAGACTCTATAATATCAAGATATTTATCCACCTATATGAGTACAAAATAAATAGTTCACATTTAAAGTTATATAAATTATAAAAAAGTACTTACCATTTGTCATCGATACGTATTGAATGCACAATTACCATCTCGATGCATCACCTCCTAACCCTCGATTCTATTGACCTAATTATACTATACTCTAAAAGTATCTACCATATAGTATAAATATCATCCATCCCAACCTTGAGAATAGATGTTCTCTGGTAGGTGGGCGCAACAATATAGATCAAACTCGGTGAGTCTAACTTTCCACATGGATTCCCTCTTTAGATTCTGCAAAATTTGGTAACAACGATCATGCATACAAACATACCATGCCTCCCAGATAGAGTTCCACATTATATCATCAACGAGATACCATAAAACCTACAAATAATTAATAATATAAATTTACTAATTAAATAAATTTCAAAATAACTATTATTTATTTATGTACAATCCAATGATCACACATGC
This sequence comes from Viscum album, assembly GCA_963277665.1. NCBI lineage: Eukaryota > Viridiplantae > Streptophyta > Magnoliopsida > Santalales > Viscaceae > Viscum > Viscum album. Next base: position 208,129,790 of record OY728123.1, read on the forward strand.
AGTGTCAAACATAAATGGAAATCTGATCCCATGTCACCCATGATCTGGAAAAATAATTCTACAATATAGCACTCTACTTTCCAACAACTATATGTGAAAAAATTGTGCAAAAATAGAACATATAATCAAAAAATTAGTATAGAAATAAATTAATAAAAATTAATGAAAACTAACTAAAATACACAACTGAACATACCTCCACACGAATGGATTGAACTCAATATGTGGGTGTCGCACGGGGATAGGGCTAGGAATCATCAATATCACAAGACCACAACCCCTCCAAGTCATCACTGTGCTACCAACACTTTGAGGGTCAGATGATGTAGCATCAGACTCATCACTAAGTAGTTAAACCTCCTCCAAATCACGAAATATATCAGAAAAATGGTCATCAGACATCTGGAACATGAAATTAATATTGTTTATAAATAATTTAAAACATTTACTATATATTTATATATAATATATATGAATATAACCAGCATTTAACTGTTCAAATCTTCATCACCATCCTCATATTAATATATAATGGTATCAATATTCTCATATTCCTCCTTAGTATCATCAATTTCCATAGGAGTTTCAACTTTATCATCTCTTGCTATCTCAAATTAATTTTTTTGCATCAACAACATCATTTCCACCATCGACCCATAACTGTGGGGTGTCATCATCAATATTCATATCTCTTCATGGAAAATATGGATTTGGAGTTGTATATTTGGAAATTTAAATTCCTTGCACTTCAGTGGAACCAAATTCACTTTGGATAAACTGATTTTCATGATATTTCATTTTTATTATGCTCCACCAATCACTTAAATCACTTAAAGCATCACAATAATTTTTATAATAAATTTTATGTGCTTGATAAGCTAATGAAAATGGTTCATTTACTGCAAGAAGGATTTTATATTTAATATCAATGATTCCATGGTACAAATGATCACACAAGCCTCTATTATTATCCAAATGATGAAATTTAAACAATATTATGTAATTATTTCCCAGATAACATGGTTCAATTATTTCTTCCATAATGACTTAAGAACCAAATGGACAAAAACCGTTAGTAGAAATACCTAGTCACACGTTTCGAGCTTCTGAAGTAAAATATGGATGTACTTGGTCAAAATGTTTCCTTGAATCACCATCAGTGGGATGATTTAAGATTTTACCGGTTAAAATATTGGTTTTTCCATTACATAAACAATGATGTGTTATGAGACATAAATAATGTTTCAATATGGGTGTAAGTGGGAAATACATCAACTATTTTATAGGAATCAATCCAGACTTCCCTAGTTGATGCCCTTTGTACATTGATTTTCCATATGTGGGAGAACTAACTAATGGCTCATTTTCACCATAAAATATGATGCAATTACTTGAAAATGCATGGATTTTCTAATAACGAGGACCCAAATTATAAACCAGCCTCTTTCTCTCATTTAAATTTCTCGGAAACACCTTTCATTTAGGTAATAATTCTTTAACCAAAGAGAATATCTGATCAAAATATCTATTTGACATTATATTATCTGATTTAATATCCATAAATTTGGCAACCACTTAAAATTTTCTTATCTTGCAACCAGGATATAATTCATCTTCAGTAGACTTCAAAAAATTATAAAATTGAGATGATTCCAACTTAGGAGTTAAATCAATATCATCATGAATTTCAGTTTGTTGAAAAGATGGAATAACCACATCATGTTCTAAATTTTGAAACTGTGATGGATTTAGAACCAAATTATTAGTAACTTAAATGGAAATATGTTCACTATGGTGATACCAAAAAACATAATCTGTTAAAAAACCAAAATGAAATAGATGACCCCCAACATTTTCAAATGTGTCAAACCTCCTTAGATCAGATTTCTTACATGGACACTTAATTGTCCCTTCTGAAATAAATATTGGTTTTGATGATGGAAATGGTAAAAAAGCTTCAACGCCTTCAATATATACAAAATTTATACCGAAACCGCTTGGATTCTTTTGATGATTTATCCAATCACAATCATGTAATAAATACAATTGTCCCTTATTCCATATTTCTATAGAAAATATAAAATAAATAAATTGTTTATAAATAATTTGATATATGAATAAGATGATCCAAAAAAGAGTAGAAAATTTATAAATTATAATCAATTATGACTAATTATAATTAATTATTACTAAATATTACTAATTTTTACAAATTTTTACTACTCATTACAATTTTTTACTAATTATTTCAATTTTTTACTAGTTATTACTAATTATTACTAATTATTACTAATTATTACTAATTATTACTAATTATTACTAATTATTACTAATTACAACCAATTATTACTAATTATAGAATTTTTTTACTAATTAAAGCTAATTATAACTAACTAAAGCTAATTATAACTAATATTACTAATTATTAATAATTATTACCAATTTTTAATAATTTTTACAAATTATTAATAATTATTAAAAAAATTATTAATTATTACAAACTTTTATTAATTATTAATTTTTTTACTAATCGTTAATAATTATTACTAATTATAATGATTTTTTATTATTTTTTACTAAATATTACTTATTATTACCGATTATTACTATTTATTAGTAATTAAAACAAATTATTAGTAATTACAGCTAATTATAACAGTTTTTTTACTAGTTATAACTAATTATTACTAATTATTACGTATTATTACTAATTATTACTTATTATTACTAACTCTTACAAACTTTTACTAGTTTTTACTATTTTTTTTCTACTTTTTTTACCAATTTCTACTAATTTTTAATGATAATTACAAATTTTTACTATTTTTTATACATGTTTACTAATTATTTCAAATTATTACAAATTATTGCTAATTATTACTAACTATTACTACTAATTATTACTAATTATTACTAATTATTACTAATTATTACTAAATATTACTAATTACTACTAATGTTTACTAATTTTTACTAATTTTTAATTTATATTACTAATTTTTATTAGTTATTAATATTTTTTTATTAATTATTACAAATTTTTAATAATTATTAAAATTTTTGTTAGTTATTAAATTTTTTTAGTAATTATAACAAATTAGTACTAATTATTTCTAATTATTAATGATTATTACTAATTAGTCATAATTATAAATAATTTTTACTAATTATAACTAATTATTACTAATTATTACTAATTATTACTAATTATTATTAATTACAACCAATTACTAGTAATTACAGCTAATTATAACAACTTTTTACTAATTATAACTAATTATAACAGATTCTTACTAATTATTAATAATTATTACAAATTATTACTAATTATTTCTAATTACTACTAATTATTACTAATTGTTACTATTTTTTACTAATGTTTACTATTTTTTACCAATTTGTACTAATTTGAACTAATTAATACAAATTTTTAATAATCATTACAAATTTTTACTAATTATTACAAATTTTAATTAATATTTACAAATTTTTACTAATTATTACAATTTTTTACAATTTTTTTTTAAATATTTAACTATTTATTTGTAATTATTACTAATTATAACTAATTATTACTAATTATTACTAATGTTTACTAATTATTAATAATTATTAATAATTATTACTAATTGTTACTAATTATTACTAATTTTTTCTAATTATTACTAACTATTACTAATTATTAAAAACTTTTACTAATTATTACAAATTTTTACTAATTACCACCTAATTATTAATTATAGATAATTATTAGTAATTAATAATAATTAAAACATTGCAAATTAAAACTATTTAATTTTAATTAAAAACATTACTAGAAATTAAATTAAATATTTCTAAAAAAATTAATGCAAAATAAAAAACACCATTTCTAAAAAATATTAATTACTATTAATAAATAATAATTATTACTCATATAAAATAAATTAAATTAATAAAAAATTTAAAAATTTAAAAAATACCTTCAAACTGAATCTTTCAGCAGATGAAAATCTTTAAAGTTGTTCCCCTATAAACTTTAAAACTTTGAAAAGTTTAAAATGAAGAAATTGAGAGCAGAGAAGGAATGGAAAGTTTAGAGAAGTATGTAATGAAAAAAATTCAGGGGGTATATATAGGTTATAGAATTTGTGACAAGCGTATTTATGATGGGTCCCATTGCAAATAGTGTCGCCAAAATTAATTATGGTGATGGTTAAAAAAAGTATTTGTGACTGGTCCCATCGCAAATGCCCTCTGCAGATAGTTTATCTGCGATGAGACATGATCCCGTCGCAAATAACATAATATTACTGAAAGTATTTGTGATGGTATCCGTCACAAATACTTTCCTATTGACACAACATTTTAGACAAGAGTAAATTCCCATCGTAAATAACAAAAACGATGGAAGACTATTTGTGATGGGGGTACATTCCCATCACAAATGGTCTTTTTTAATCAACTATTTGCGATGAGATATGAATCTCGTTGAAAATACTCTCTTTCACCAGACTATTTGAGATGGGTGGCTGACCTGTCACAAATATCCTGTTGCAAAAGGCTCTTTTTTCCGTAGTGAATACAATAGTGAATTTGCTTCTTCTAGCATGAAAGATGTAGATATGATGTTGTAATATTTTTAGAAAACTTCCCCAATTGGTTCTGAACATGTCTCTGTGATGCTTCAACAACTTTCACTTTTATAGTTCTTCAGAAAACAATTCTTCACTTTCTTACCAAACCGCAGGTAATAACAACTTCTCTTGACTTCATACAAAAACTTAGTCCGATCACTCACACTACTTATTATGTCCGATTCTTCAATACGGAAACAAGTCTGACTCATAAGTCTGGAAACTAGTTTGATTCGTTAGTCCGATTAGTTAGTTTAATCTGGTGAAACCTGACCTCAACTCTTCTAAGCACAACTTCTCTGCCTAAAACATATCTTACTACTTCTTAAGTTCCAAAATCTTCCTCTACTAATTTTTCCTCGAAACAAAACTCCAGGGCAATGCCTTTTTCAAACATGAAGAGTTTTAGAGTATGTTATACTTTAGCCCCTTTATATAGGTTCCCTAGAAACAAAAAAGGAGGGAACTCGATTTTTTTTACCACTCTATAAAAATATCTCTTTTGAATTAATTCAGAAATTAAAACATCATTTGACCATTTCTCAAGGCTTCTCAAATAATTTGGATTATTCTTGAATCTTCTTGAGTCTTCTCAAAACTTCATCCTTCTTAAATTTTACAAACAGTTATTCAGTTTGACCATTTGAGTTCAATCTTTTTTTGTTTAGAGACTTTGATTATTCTTTCCACCTCAGATTTAATTCAATGGAATTTATTATGAAAATATTATACAATTGATCAGTAAATCATAACTTCATAACTTTGGAATCTGCCTCCTTTTCTCTCAACACACGGAAGACAAAACAAATAAGTGATTTATCGCTCAGATACTCCAAGACAACTAAAAATGGTTGACTGCATTGTTGCAACTTCTTTAGACTTTAGTTTCTTGAAATGACTATTCTCTTTAGTTTGTATTTGTCACTTGAATATTTCTAACCAATCACCTAGAAGTCCAATCATATTAGTCTGATTTTATTCCTTAGCCAAATCAATTTTTTAATTTTTTTATCATAAATATCATTGCAACTTCTAAGGACTTCAGAACCCTTTTCACCAACTTTCTTTATTTTTTCAAAAACACTTGTGACCGATGAAATTGTGCATCCTATGAAACATAGCATCCAGTTACTTATCAGTGCTAACCAATTTTCTGATGGATTGGCCCATATGATGGATTGTTCTATTAACACCTTCGCAAAACCTCTGATTTCATAAAAAACTCATAGTCTTTAATCAGATTTTTCGTCTAGTGATTCTTATTCTGATGATCTGCGACTGGAAAAAATTAAACCTTATAAAAACATCAGATATTTGTATTTATTTTCTTCTTCTCTCAAAAAAGTTCTTCGACCCTATCCTTCACACCGAATGGATCATAAGTTTTTAGTCATATTATGATGTTGATAAATTTTATCACATCAAATCATCATCTGATTTTATTATTTATAATATCTCTAAATACATTCTGGATATGAAACATTTTCCCACTCCATTATTAAAACACCAATCTAGAAATGTTAGTCTGAAAACAAGTTCACCCAAAAAACATATTTAGAACATAACAATTTAATTGATATAATTTCTTAAGAAATCTATATCTGATCTTCTAAATATGAATCTCCCTTTTTCCAATAACTAATACATACAAATTAAGGTAATTTCCAATAATGAAAAAAATACAAAACATTAAGCAAACAACATCTTTCAGCATCTGAAAACCATCTTTATCCAACTTGGTCCCAACAATATCCCCCTTTGTATTTTGTTGTCAAACTTTTTTAATAAATCACTAAAACTTTGTAAGTCAAGATATGGATCACTAATCAATAATTATAACCCTACGTGAGTGAAATCATTATAAGAAATAAGAATCATTAACAAAAAAACCATTCTGTCGATAAGTAGTGACTTAAAAACTTCTCTTGAACTTCAAAAAGTCAAAATTTCCACCTCTTCACAACATAATTCTTCTAAAAAAACAAATTTTCCTACAAAAACTTAAAAAAACTATTTGAACAACTCACACATTGACACACTGTGTACACAAATTACCCCTCTTAACAACTCCCTCTAAATGTGTGCTTCATTAAAATGTTTAGTACTTACCAATGGATAGATTTATTAAAAATAATTTTTCTCCCCCATAAAAATACTATCCAAATACTAGATGTGAGAGGGGAGAGAAACACATACCTCAACCTTGGAGAAAGATAGGTTAGATCCCCATATTCAACCTCAATTTGTATAAGGATTCCTTTAGTAACGGTTTTGTGAATATGTTAGAAAATTGTCGCATTTTAATGACATACTCCAACTTGAGTTCATTATTATCCACATTATCTCTGATTAAGTGATATTTGAAATCAATATTATTTGAATGATAATGATGCACTATATTTCTAGTGAGGTTTATAGAACTTTTATTATCACAACCTAAGATAATGGGTAACTTCACTTCAACTTACAAATATTCCAACCGAGTATTCATCCACTTAAGTTGTGTTGTAGCTTGAGTGGCGGAAACATATTCATCTTAAGCCATTATAAGAGTTAAAAAATTATTCTTTTTAGCATACCAAATCACATAAATTTTCCACAATAAGAAAATGACATTATATGTTGATCTTCTATCATCTATACATCCTTACCAATCAATATTTGTATAACCAAACATATCAATTCTTCCTATGTTTTCATATTTGATACCAAAATCTTTTGTGCCATTGATATATCTAATAATTCAATTTTCTACTAATATATTAGATTATTTTTGAGAACTTTGCGATATTTCACATAGAGTAACAACATATACAATATCTGGTCTTGAAGTAGTCAGATATAACAAAATTCCAAACTGCATTCTAAATTATTTGGAATCTACTTCCTTTACTTATCCATATTTTTTAAACTTCATTCCCATATAAATTGGTGAGGAAATAGGTTTTTAATTTTCCATTCCAAACTTCTTAAGAAGTTACTTATCATACTTCTCTTGAGATATAAAATTTCATTTATTCATCTGTGATATTTGTAAGCCAAAAAAATATTTCATTTCATTGAGCATGGACATTTCAAATAACTTATTCATATCTTCAAAAAACTTTTCACAAGTTCTTTAATAATTACCATAAAACATAACATCATAAACATAAAAAATTACAATAATATAAATCTATTTATTTTATTTTATGTAGATATTAATATCAAATCTTCCTTTCTTAAAGTTCAAATTCCTTAAGAAGGCTTTCAATTTGGAATACCAAGCCCCTTGAGCTTGCTTTAGCCCATACAATTCATCCTTCAACTTGGAAACATAAATTTAATATTTTACAATTATGAAGCCACATGATTGTTCAATATAAACCTCTTTATCATTAACTCTATTTAGAAAATAAGACTTAAGATCCATCTGAAATTTTTTGCAACTTCTTTGTGCAGTAATTACAAGAAAGATTCTGATTGTTTCTAACATTGAAACATGAGAAAATGTCTCATCAAAATATATATCTTCAATTTGTGAGTAACCTTTACAAACAAGTCATGATCTGTTTCTTATCATTTTACTATCTTTATTCAACTTGTTTCAAAACACCCACTTTGTACTAATAACATTTTTATCATTTGGTTTGTGCACAAGTTCCGAAGTCTCATTCTTTTAAATTTGATCCAACTCTTAATTCATATCAGGAATCAACTCCTAATGCTCAAAAGATTCATTAAATTATTTTTTATCAATTTTTTAATGAAAATAAGTATACGGAATAAACCTTTATGTTATTTTTGTTTGAAATTTTTATTTTTGATCACTAATGATGTTTTTTACTCCCAAATTTTTCCTTAGAATTGGATAAGATGTATGAAGTTATTCCCCATCACTAGAAATAGCTAATTTCGATTATTCTATTTTTTTGGAATCACCATTGTTGTAATTCTTTTCATGTTTCTCAAAAATAACTCTTTCATCATCTCTATTTTCCCATTCTGCATGTTTTTATGAAACATCTTCTTTTGTTTTTTCAATAAATTTTACATCATTAGAATCAGATATATTTCTTATTTATTTTTTGAAACATTTATACCCTATACCATTTGGATAATAGCCAAGAAGGATTCCATAGTCATCCCTTTTATCAAATTTTATAATATTTTCACTTTTTTATTTATGATGCAGGGACTCCTGAAAACTATTAAGTGTTTTAAACTTGGAATTTCATTATAGAACATTTAATAAGGAGTCATATTAAAACATTGACTATAGAAACACCAATTATGAATATAAACTACTGTACTCATCACCTACCTCTATAAGTAGTGAGAGATACCATGTTCAATCAATATTTTATGCCCTGTCTACACCAAAATTGTATTCTTCCTTTTAGAAACACCATTCTGCTGTGGTCTGTAGGGTGCACTAAACTCAGGATGAATTCCATATTTTCAAGATAACTTTAGAATTAATCATTATTTTATTAACCACCATTATTACTTCATAACTTCTTCAAAGAATATCCAAATTCCTTTTCTACTCTTCTCCTGAAACTTTTAAACATCTTCCGATCATGTGATTTATGTTTCAAATATATAATATAGGTTATGTGATTAAAATAATTAATGAATGAAATGAAGTACTTATCACTAAATTTTTATTATTTTCTTATTATTCCCCATATATTATAATTAATTATATCTAAGTGATGAGTTGAATGAATTTAAAATTTCTTATGAATAGAGTTTTTAATTTTTCAATTCTGAAATATTAAACAATATCAATATCTTATTCTTGTAATATCAGAAATATCAAGAACACTGTCTCTATTTGTTAACTTGATCATATTTCTCTAACACATATTACCCAAAATTTTATGTAATAATTTATTTTATTCCACCATGATTAGAAAACATGAATTATGAACATGACCGACTTGAAACAAGTTTCCATTTATACATTGACCTATAACAACAAATTTCTCATTTCCAACTCTTTTCACAAAAAAACTATCTTTTTTGAATAAAAAATTATTTCATTAATAAAAATTTTCAGAAATAATCAAAAAGTTTTGTTTTAACCCATCAATAAAAAAGGCCTTTTTGGATTTCATTTTTTCTTCCCCAATAATACCAGATTCAACATCTTTGATTTTTAGGGATTCAACATTGCCAAACACCACTGTTCCTTGTTTAAAATATTTCAATTTATTTAATAGGTTAAAATCCCCTATAATATGCGAATAACACCCAATATATAAAATCTAGTTCCTCTCTCCTTTTGTATCATTGAGAGAAATTTCTAAAACAATAGTTTTTTCCATTTATCTTCCTTTATATATGGAATTTGAGAGTTATTATAAAAATGTTGTTGTCCCAGTAGCAAAAAAATACATCCTTTATCAAGATGACTAGGATATTCACATCTTTCAAAAATAGTTTCCAAAGGTTGGAATCTATTTTAAAATTTCAAAAAAACTTTCTCGAAATTCCTCCTTTGAGAGGATTGATTCCTCCATAAACTTTTATTCCTAGAACTCATGGGATAATCATAGTTTTGTTGAATGAATGAAGACATATTTGTTGTATTCCCAAATCCACCAGAATACTAATAGAAACCATAGAAGGAATATTTACCTATGTAACTTACATACTATATACACTTATAAACTTGTTTTTATAGATATTTACTACCTTACACATTAGGACTTTTTTGAGACATAGAAGTTCTACTATATTTCGAAATATTCTTCTTCAAATTTTATTTTTTACCATCTTCAATTGAATTACTCATAGTAGAAACTTTTGATTCGAACTTTGAAATTTTTGAACCTTAAGAATTTTTAACTTTGTTCATTTTGGATACATACATGATTTTCTCATATTTCCAATTCTTATGAGAATCTTAAATTTTATTTTAAACCTTTTAAGACAACTTCTATGGATATGTCTCAGGTCCACACTTCTCATAACTTTCACCAATTTCAAAAATAATGTTTTTGAAACATATAACTCACTACTAAGATTTAGTTATCTTTTTTTAAAGAATTCCCAATTCTTCCTCCTTCAATTTTATCTTCACTTCAAGATGTTCATTACGATTATTTTATTTTTCAATAGATTTATTTAAGTGATTAATATCTTCCAATAAATTATATTTCTCTTCAAGAAAGGATTCTTGATTTTTTCCTATAGAACTTTCATTTTTTAGATTCCTTATTTCTATTTCAATTTTATAATATTTTTAAGAAATTATTTCAAATCTCTTTTCAGATAAAGTTATAACTAAGTCTCTTCTTATTCTTCTTATTTAGAACTACTGATTTCAAACTATTCATCATTTACTTTTTCAATAAATGTTTGTTTCTACCGTAACTTTAGTGAAATTTTTTAAATTGAACTTCACTGTTATCATCTTCATCATTTTAGATAAAAAAAATATCCTTTTGGATCTAGAGAACTCTTTATATTTTCCATTGGAAAAATATTTTTATTTGTTAACATATTTCTTCCAGGATATTCTAGAATTTATCTCATCTATATCACTTTCTTCCTCATCCTTTATTGAGCGAAATTTTTAGAAAAATTCTCAACAACTCCGCATTCAAAGCATTTCAGTGGTAAATTACCTTTATAATTACCCATACCTCTTTTAAATTTTTTAATAAACAAGGAAAAAATATTATCAAAATTGTTAATAACCTAATATTTAGTGTCGAAGTCACTATCTTATTTATCTTAAAAAACATTCTTGGGGTTCCCTTGCTTGAAAGTTTTGAAGGAAATTTATTGATCAACCTTTTATTTGATTTTAATAAATTTCTCTATTCTTATTTCATAAGTAATGAGAGTGCTATATAATTCATCCAAAGATATAGTTTCAGGATATCTATATTCCAAAGATGAGACTTTGGCATTAAACTTTTTAGGATGAATTCATATGTTATTTTAAACAATAGTCAAATCAGAAAACTTCTCACCGAGACATCTTATGGTGATAAAAATATCATTCACTATTGTAAATAATTCACCAATAGATTCATACTCAACCATTTTGATATCTTCATAATTCAGCCTCCATATTTGAAACTTTACCTTCTTCACCTTCTTATTGCCTTCATAGATATTTGTTAACCTCATTGAAATACCTTTGGTAGTTCTAACTCCCTTCACTCTAAGAAATTAAATTTTAGAGAGTGATGAAAGTAAATATTTTTCATCCCTTACATCATTTTCCAAAATTTTCTTATTAACATATGTAAGAGGAACATTTTCAAAATAAGGATGAAATCCATCTATAACTGCTTCCAAAACATCATAAACAAGATACATAATATATGGAAACATTCTATATTTACAGATATGATAGTTATTTCCATAAAAATATAAGCCCCTTACTTTTCATACAATTCAAATTCTACATAAAAACTTATCTTCAAACTTCATCAAAGAGTAAGAACAGATACCAATTTAAAAGGTACAAAAAGGATTAATGTAATCACTAATAGGGGAGGGATGAATCATTGATATATTTTTATTTTATGGTATCTTTCTTGAATAACAACCATCTCCTCCTATTAAAGATTTATCACTTTTCGTAAAATACAAACATTCACACATCCATAGGAATAAAAGTATTTAGAAATTTCACCACTCAATAAGTGTATTTTATTGTTGGAATGGTTTGTAAATAATCTAGTACCACACAATATACTTTAAAATAATACTTTTGTATGGATACAATAAGTAGGACATACCCTTACACTTGTTTAGTACTATGATCAATACAACAATGAATTTGATTCTTCTAGTATGAAATATGTAAATAATATGTTGTAAAAAGTTTATAAACCTTCACCAATTGGTCCTGAACATTTTACCATGATGCTTCAACAACCTTCACTTTTGTAGTCCTTTAAAAAAAATATTTTATTTATTACCCAATAGTAGGTAGGAATAAATTCTCTATAAATTATGAAAAAAATTAGTTCAATCACCCACCATAATTATTATGTCTGATTATTCAATAAAAAAACAAGTATGACTCATTATTTTGAAAATTATTCTGATTCTTTATTCCTATTATTCAACATGTTCCTATGAAACCTGACCTTAACTATTTTGATCACAAATTATCTGTCCACAACTTCTTTGACTACTTGTTCAGTCCAGAAATATTCCTCTATAAATTATGTCTTGAAACAAAACTCCATATCTTTACCTTTTACGCACATGAACAATGTTAAAGTATGTTGTACTTTGTACCCTTTATATAGGTTCCCTAGAAACAGAAAAGGCAAGAACTCAAAATTGTTTTCCTACTAAAACAAATCACACTTTTTAATTAATTCAGAAATTCAAACTCCATTTGACCATTTATCAATGATTATGATCTCTTTTGTATTCTTCTTGAATCTTCTTGATTCTTCTCAAAACTTCATCCTTCTTCATATTTACAAAAAACTCTTCAGTCCGATCATTTGAGTATGATATTTCTTTGTTTATCGAATTCGATTATTCCTTCGGCATTATATTTAGTGTGATGTAATTATTTATGAAAAGATCATATGATGGATCAACAAATCACAAATTTACAACTTTGAACTATACCTCCTTTTCTCTAAACCCATCGCAGATAAAACTAATAATTGATTTATCACTCTGATGCTCCAAGACAACTAAAAATGGTTGACTACATTTTCATAACTTATTTAGACATCGATTTCTTTCAATTAATTTTCACTTTAGTACAACTTTCTCATTCTAATAGATCTACTCAATCACTTTTCAGTACGATCAAATAATTTTGATTTTATTCCTAAGGATTATCAATTTATTCAACTATTTTTTAATAAACATCATTGAAACTTCTAAATAATTCATAACCCTTTTCATCCACTTTCTTCATTTGTTCAACAACTCCTCAGACCAATGAAACTATGCATCTAATGAAAAATTACATCCGATGACTGATCGATTCCAACCACTTGTATGATGGATCTTCCAATTTGAGGTATCAATTGATCAACAATTTTGTAAAACCTATGATTTTATAAGAAAAAAACTCACAAACTTAAAACAATATTTTAGGTCTAGTGATCCTTATTTTGATGATCTATGACTGAAAAAAGTTAAAATCAATAAAAACAACAGAGATTCATATTTCTTTTCTTCTTCAACCAAATAGGTTTTTTCCCCTTAGATTTCACACATCTTGTATCACAAGTATTTAGTCAACTTATGATTTTGTGAACTTTTATAATAGCAAATGACTATCATATTTTGTTATTTATAATGTCTCAAAAGACATTCTAAATCTGATACATCTTCCCACTCAATTCTGAAAAAAATCCATTTTCAAAATGTGATTCTAAATACAAGTTCACCCTGAAAAATTATTTAGAAAAATACACTTTAATTGATGGGGTTTATAATGAAATATTCAATCGATATTTTGAGTCTAAAACTCCCTTTGTATGATCACCAAAACTTACAAAGTAAGGTGATTTCTCATAATGAAAAAAAATAAAAAATATTTAGAAAAAAAATATTTCAGCATTCAAAAACCATATCCATCCAACTTTATCCCACAAAAATTTAGTTTTCATATCAAAACATATTTATTTATGTAGGATAACTTTCCAATCATATTACATTTGATTCCTGGATATTTAATTCTATTAATCTTTAGAATAATCCATCATATGTATATAAACTCAACACTATTCATATGATATCCTAACTCTTAGGGTTTCCCCGCTAAGTTTCACCCAAATATTTCAATGGGATTTGGTTAAAAAACTTTTAGGAATGACCATTTCCACCATGTATTATATAAGATAATCCATGGGTACCAAAATTTAGTATATAACTACCCAGTTGGATGATAAAGGACTTGACATATGTTTTATTTAGAAGGAATATAACTCTTAATATTTTAAAGGTATTTCCTTTAAATTATAACCAATATAATATAAATAATATTCATATTATGTTCGTAACTATTACATCACATGTTATCATTATCATCTCTTGTTTTATTCCTTTACGTATGCATGCTTCAAACGATTTAGTTTTGGATCCATATTCTGTCCAAAAAATTAATATGTTCAAACCATATCAATGTGTTAATCTTTACACAACCTAAAGTTTACATTACTCACCCAAAAATTATATTCAAACATATTTACATGTATATGAATTAATCCTTTTCATAATGTATATCAACCTTTTCATCTAAAGGCTTAGAATTATATGAAATTGATAATATCCACATAAGTAATCCCAAATCCATAGATATCCAACTACCAACTTTCTAGAATAATTCATAAGCCTTCAGTCTAGTGGGAAGTCTAACCCAAAGTCCCTTTACCCATAGAATATTTACTCAAGAGATAATATAATTCATCATAACTATAATACCTAATTTGTATAAATTATATTACAAACCAAGGTTAAGGTAGATGAAAAATAAATCTTATATTTTCATACCTAGCATGGTATGCCAATTTATATGAATCAATTTATCATATAAATTAATTCGAAATTAATATTAACATTTTATAAAAATTTTATAAACAATAATATTAGAAAAGGATTATATAAATAGACCTTTTATTTATTTTCCAAATATGAGATATTAATTTATCAACAATTAATAAATTAATAATTATAAACACTCTATAACTCATTATGGTAATTCCATAATTAGATAAATATATAAAATTTATATTTTTTATCAATATGAAATCCTTTATATTATTCAATATATGAAATTTACATTAAATATATGATATTCTATGAAATCTAATTTTTTTTATATTTTAATTTCTATTATGTAAATTTTTTACATAATATAAATATCACATATTAATATAAATTAAACCTCTTATCAAATAATTTATCAATAATATTTTTATATGGTTTAAATAATTTAAAAATAATGACCTTTAAATTTGAATGATTCAAATTAAACATTAGGGACAATTCATAATTTTAAAATTTAAAATTTTATATTTGACCTTATTTTTATAATTTATAAACCATTTATAAACCCAACCTATAATTTCCATATAAAAATTTTATATTTAAAGAATAAGTAGTGTCATATAATTTTGGAAAGTTATTTTAATATTAACACTTATTATTTTAAAATATTTGTTAATAAATGTTTAACAAACATTTAATTAATTAATTATAAACAATTTAAAATTAATTAATTTATAAATACCTTTATAAATTAATAAATATATTAAAATACCCTTTATTATAATTTGTAAAAAAATATAATTAATATAAAACAATTCATATTTCAAAAAAAGTTAACAAATCATATTAAATGATTTAGGATCAATCAAAGGATATGATAGATAAGCTGGAATGCATAAAACCTTTTTACACAACTAGTCATACTTTATGATTGATAATACATTAATCGATTATGATAGGAAACAATATTTTAGAGTATACAAAGATATCATAATAGAGATAAAATGATCTATTTTTGAAACTTGAAAAAAATCCCAATCATCAAATACAATTACCCGATGTTATACTCTGTAACTTGTAAAAATATGAATGAATTTTACTAAATCACTGGTTATGATATTCCATACAGTAATCAATGATTCAATTGTGTAGAATAAAATCTAAATTATATTTTACATTAGTGATTATGATAGGTAAAATGATTTAAAAGAAATTCATTTCCCAAGTGATTTCAAAAATAAAAATACATGGTAAGGTGTTGATAACATTGATTAGTTTATAAGAATAAATTAAAGATCAATCAAAGTAGTAGAATCATAGAGAAACCATGAAACAAAGAACACCATGATATCAAAATAGAAGTCTTACAATACTAGAAATCAAGAGAATATACCTTACATCATAAAACCTTGTTGCTGCCACCTTCAAATAGTATTGGATTGGGAACACTTAGGAACAACAAAAAGGTTATTCCCTATAATATATATCCAGGAATTTTACTAAATCACCCAAATTATTTGGGAAAAATCCTTCGACCTTCATGAAATTCCAATATCTCAAAAAGAAATAATGAAGAGGGTATTGATCTTTTGGGAGGAATAGTTTTAGCTAGTGATAAATTTATGAGATAAAACAACCAATTACCAAGGTCAAGACTTATTTATATAGGATTTGGGGATTTTACCTAATCCATGTATTTACTGATACATTTCATAAACATATTTTTAAATCCTTTAGATATATCCCATGTAACTATTGGCCATCAAAACTATTATACCAATTTCATCTTATGTAATAGTTAATTAATGATAATAAAACATGTAGGAGATTCAGTACCTTTTTATGAATCATATGAATGAAAAATAAATCTAAGTATTTGATTTATTATGACTCAACCATGTTGTATAATATGATAATGTCCATGTAGTTAACATAAAAAATCTTTTTATCATAAGATATGATATTCCTAAAATCATAGATATAAGACTTATTTTTCCATATGGTGTGTCATAATCTATGAAATACCATATCCCACTGTATTATAAAAGTATTTTGGGAATATTATTTTTAAAAGGAATCTTAGTCTATACACATGTAGTCATTATGATTAGGTGTTTAAACAATTTGGAAAGGCTGGGGTCACCACTAGATCATGATTTTTCTATTGAATTGATTAAAATATCTTCACCATAAAGGTTTTAGTAGTTAATTATGAATTATAATTTGAATTAACTCATAAAATTTTACCTGAGCTATAAAATATATTGAGGATAACCTATGATGGCACTATAGGTCCAAGATTGAGTTCTTTTTTGATAGTGCAAGGTGGTCAAAGTTCAAATTGTAAGAAGTAAATATTTTTTTAAAGTCCAAGAGTGAATCTTCTAATAGCTTGTTAAAGTATTTGAAATTGAAGGGTGTATTTATGATTAAAAGTGCATGTTTTCATTGTTTATATCCTATAAACTGGAGAAAGAATTATACAGAGTACCTAAAGGGTCAAAATAAATCTAGTGGAGAGTCCACAGAAGGTATGTTTTTATAGAAATCAATTATTAGATTTTAAAAATTTATATGATATAAACTATATAATTTTCTAGTTAACTTTGGGTGACTCATGAGTTGTAAACCCCATAATCCTACTTCCAAAATACCAAGGTTCAAATACTAGAAATCCCATTAAGGTATTTAAGATGCAGGTGGTGACGAAGCGTGGGTAGGAAGTGATACACGCATGATGCAAGCCCATTGACATAGATAATACGATGCAGATATGACTATACACTGGGCCTTCAGTTCAGTTTCATGGGGAAATTTTCCTTGGGAATATAGGCTATGTAATGGGCCTCCCTCTACCAAGATATAAATAGGTCTTTACTTTCATAATAAAAATAGGATTCGACCCCAACTTCAAAAAACTGTATGATTTTCTAGTGTTGTAAATATATAAGAGTTCAATATTGATAAGGAGTTGGTGACAGAATCTTAGAGTTTCCTTCAGAATTATCGGGTAAGATTTTCCACATTAAGGACTTGGATGTGGGAGTCACTTAGATAGTAAAAATTTCAATAAAGGGTGTTTATTTTAGATCTCATTTTGCATTCTGTCACACAATAGGTGATGATTTTAAACAATGGTTGTTTAATAAATAAAAGAGACAATTATTTTTATACACATGGTTTATGATTAATCAAACTCTATAACATGTTTGAAAATAATATAATGATAAAATATGTTTTATCCATGATAAATGTGTTTATCTAATATATTTTCTAAGATACGAGGAATTGAGATTCTGATACCCATGAGTGGAAAAGTTTAAATAATAAAGTATTATTTTCATAATATTACTCTAAACAAATAGAATATGTTATATTATATGGATATAATAACATATTTATTACTATTTATACTAAAGTAAATAAATGTTATTTACTATTGAAAAATGATTTTTTTATCTTATCATGACATTTTGAAGAGAATATAGTTTTTAAGAGGATATTATGAGTATGTTTTGGACTTAGAGAAGTTCAAAGTTAACTGCAACACGCTAGCTAAAATCACTCAATAATATCCTAGATGGAGTTCCAAAACACCTCAAAAATGGCTACCTATAAACCATAGTATTACAATTGGTAGAGAGGTCATGAGTCATAAATTTCTGAGAATATGAAATCAATATCATAACCATTAATAATAATAAATAACAAAAAAATTTGAAAAAAAATAATGAGAGTGTTCATAATCAAAAAAACATCCATGTTATAATAAATGAATATGCAATTCATACTTTCATATATCCTAACTGATCTCGCACTGAGCTAATATGATCTCACACTGGGCCAATCTTTCAAATAGATTAAAATAAATAATAAAATACATAAGGAGGTTCCACAACCAACCTCAAGCCTTACCTCATCCCAGTATCCAATTCCCATCGATCTGGTCCATCTCAATCTATTGCGAAACCAGTGTTCAAACCAACATAATAGAGATATGGTCTGCATGTGCAGGTTTGAGAAATTCTTCTCACTAGGGTATTAAAAAGTTACCCTAATATAATTCATTATATATACTTTTCTATGAAAGGTAAATAATTACTATAAAACAATTTCACATAATCATGCACGTTGGGTCATTGTTTGCTAACCAAGCCACCATGAATCCTGACCCAACATGGATACAAAAACAAAAACATATTAGAAATGGTTTTTTATAGGGGTTATACAAAACCCTATCTAAATTCATTTTTTATGAATTAGAGGGAGTTATGCACAACCCCTGCTAATCATCAAATTTAGAGGGGGTTCACAAACCCCTCTACATTTTTTATCATTATTTTTTTAATATGTGGTTGGATTTTAGAGGCGGTTATGTTAAAACCATATCTAATTTAATAATTAGTGGTGCTATATATTTAGTTTTATTTTATAGATTATATATATATATAAATAATTTTTTTTTATTTTAGAGGATATATATATATATATAATTTAAATTATTTTTAAGGAAATAGTGGGGGTTAAAAACCCCATATAATCTCTAAAATTATGGGGGGGGGGGGGGGCTGAACCCCTTATAATATAATAAATTAAATGTTATTCATGAATTACCACTAATCCCTTAGATTATAGTGAGTTTTTAATCCCCTATAATTTGTGAAATTAGAGGGGGTTTTTGTAACACCCCAATATTTTGTGAATTCATTTTTTTTGAATTAATTTAATCTTTTAATATTTTCACATAACAAAACACTGAATATAGATTTGTTGTTTATTATATAATAGAAATATTTTTTGGATTATGTTATATGCAACAATAGGGGAATCTTTCACTATATGAAACTCCGAATTGGCTTGTGTTCTACACAGCATTGAGTTTATGCGAAACAAAAATTTACTATTATAATTATTTAAATAATATAGTTATAAACTAGATATTAAAATTGTAATATGAATAGTTATAACTAATTTTTAAATATTATTTATAGAGGTTTTGATAACAAAAAATGTAATTTTCTGTAAAGTCTTTATATGTTTAAAAATACTATTTTCTTAAAAGAACTGCTTTTTATATCCCTTTGTGAAAAATAATAAAAATAAATTTTATACACTAATAACAATTGAATTAGGTAAAATAGACATAATTTTTGAATTTCTAATATCAAAATTATCTTAGGGTGGTTTTTTTTTATTTTTCTGAAAAGTTTCAATTTTTTATAAATAATGAAATTACTACATTTTTGTTTAAAACCGAATTTTTCCATTTAAATAATTATTTTATTTTAAGTTGATTTTAAAGAAAAAATATATAAATAATAAATATATTAATCCAATTTATGTCATTTGAATCATTATTATAATATAATTAGATATAAAAAATTATTGAACTTTTGAACATCTCTTTTACCCGCCTTCTAGCCACATTTGCGGGATTATCAATAAACATAATTTTACCGCTTCTATGAATTGAATTTTGAGAAATGGAAATAAATTTTTTTAATCAGTATGAAAAATTTAGTCTCATAAGATTAAAATAATTTTTGTTAAATAGTAACTTTTGGATTTTATTTACCGTGGTTAAAGTTAAAAAGGGTAATTAAAGGTAAAAATAATATTATAATAATATAAAATTACCCTATCACTTTCCCTAATTTCATTGGATATGTGTTTTTAGACCCAAATCAACCTTATTCTAAAATACTATCCTTTTTTAAGCCACTCATGTTAGATTAAGTCATTTATTATATTTTATTTAAAGAAGAGTTAAAAGTGTCATATTCAAAATTTAATAAGTAAATCATATTTAATATATGGTTATATATAATATAAATTCTACTATAATTATTAATTTTAAAGATAATAAATTTATCTTCATAATGATATTCTATTTTTAATTTTTATACAATAAATAACTTAATTAAAGGCTTTTATAATAATGATGTAGTAATTGTTTAATTTATTGATATATCAAATAAATGATATTAAAAATATTAAAATAAATATATTTTACGTAATTAATTACATAAAAAATTTATATATAAATTAGACATGTTCGATACATTTTGGAAGTGTTTTTTTGAAGTTATCATCTTGGATTTATATTTTTAAAAATGAAAATATTAAATAATATCAAAATTGACATAAATGATACTTTAAAATTAATATTTATTTAAATGTTATAAAATTCAAAAAAATATAAGGTTAGTAAAAATAACGTGGATATTGTCAAGTATTTAATAAATTATGAAACTAGGGTTCGTTTTTAATTTTATTGTAACTATATTAACCCTATAGTGTAAAAAACGTTGTCATAGTAAAAGTTAAATTATTTAACTAAGGGTTAAATCTAAATAATAAGGTTAATTTTGTGACCTAAACATGTAAAAAATTCATTATTTGAGAAGATTTAGACCCATACTAATATTATCCTATAAATAAATCACTTTTTATCTATTTTAAATGGAAAATTATTTTATAATAAATTAATAGTTTTGGAGTTTCCAAAAGTGCCCTTTACCTCTCTTATAAAAGGGAACTTCCCCTTCTCTTTAATTCACACATCTAAAGCCCTTTTTCTCAGAAAAACCCTGACCATTTACTCTAAAAACTTCCCTCAATAAATCATAGATACCATACTTTGGGATGAAATCCATTCTATGTAGTCCTTTTATACAAATCAAAATGAGATATCTGAAAAAGAGGTAATTGTTTTATCACCTCTTTGAAAGTTATTTTCTTCTTCAACTTCCAATTTCTATGTTGTTTCCAAAACAAATTAATAACTACAGAATATACTATATTATGATATTTTTTTGATTATGGGACAACCATTTTCATCCTTTTACCCATCCTTCAAAAAACAATATCAGATTGTGTGTGTATGTACGACTTACCGTCTCCATGTCGTGGTTTAAACTATTTTTCATGTACACATTATTTATATGGGTATACTGATGAATATAAAGGATTTAAACAATAAATATAACCCCATATTGTTACTTTAAAATTAATATTCCATCCAATTACATACCATTAAACCCTTAAGTAAATTATGTTGTTGCTCGTGTGTACGTCCGACTTACCGTCTCTACGATGCGATGAAATTTATCTTCCATGTTCACCATTCAATAATGATTATAAAAATATATATTATGAATAATTATGAAATATATGACATAATAATTATACTTTAATAATATATATATATATATATGTACATATATTTCATTCACTTACATATATTCAATACGATAAGGAAACCGAAACAACGTTCATGCGTACATACAACCTACCATCTCTATGAACATTGTATTACATTTCATAATTCTTTATTAGATAGATTATATAAATATAAATATAATAGATATATATTATATTTATATCATTATTTATATTATTTCATCATGATATAATTATAAGGACCAATGATATAACAAATTAAGACACATGCGGAGAACAAAGCGAATATTACCTGAAGTGAAACCTTAACATAAGATAGTCAACAAGAGGGTAATATAAGGTCATAGTCAAACCAAATGTGGTATTATATATAAGAATATGATTCTATAAAATATTTATAATAAAATTATATTTATTATACAGGAAGCTTTTTCGAGTATGAAGAGAGTCGGGACATAAGGTAAGGGATTATTTTTGTCTCACCTTTTTTTCTATGAGACACATGCCTCATACACTACTTATTTATTCTATGTGGTTTATTTAATGACCATTAATGTATTTTATGTATATTATCCACAATATTATGATATTTAAATATTCTTATAATTTTATTTTTTTACATGGGGCATACGATTCTATTGATTATAAAGCGATTTCACAATCTCTTCCATATTTGGGATTGTTTCGTTTTAAGTCTCCATTTGGTAATATTTATCCATGTACATGTTTTATAAATTTTTATTCATAAAATATTTTATTATTATACTATGGATGTTTAAATTAATTTTTATCCATTTTTGACTTTTTACTACATGGTTTGAAAGAAATATTTCTTTCATTTTCCAAAAGAAGTGCTTTTTGAATTTTATGGTAAAAGCATGAGAAGAATGTTTTATTTTAACTTATATGGTTTGAATGGACTTTTAAACTTTAATAAAACCTTATTTCCTTAAAGATTACCCTAAATCATACATTTTTAGTTTCAAATAATTTTTTTTCTTTTAAAATTACATGACATTTTAAGAAAAGAAAACGATTTCATCAAAGAAAGGATATTTACCTCCTGAACTATTTTAAATTATTTTCATGATTCCATTATATAATTTTAAATCAGTTTCAATGAAAAGGGTTTTGAAAATCTTTTATGTTTTAAAATGTTTTTTTTATGTAAAATTCATATTCCATGTGATCTTTCAAAATACTTCCCCACCTACGATGATATACATTGTTATAGTTCAAGAATACCATTCATATTCATTCTCTAAATGGTTTATGTTTTGATGGAATGATGTTTAGTAAACTCACTTATTTTCATGGGTTATGATTTTTATGAAGTTATTATGAAACTTTAATCTATTTACATAGTTTATTATATGTCTACATGTTTATGATACCCATTTCATATCATAGGTTATGTTATTATTTTTAATGATCTTGTGGAAGATGTATGTATGATTTCATTTTGAGATGGGTGGGAACTATATCTCCCTCCAATTCATTGGTAAAGATGAAAAAATCACGAGCTATATATGTTATGAATGAACCTGATTTCATGTTCATGATTCTATGCATGGACTTGGTTTTCATGTCCATAATTTTATGTGTGGACCTGATTTTCATATCCATATGTTTATGCAAGGGTCTGATTGCATGTCCTTAATGAGTGAACCTATTACTATTTATACATGTTTATAAGGTTATAAGTTTCTGTGTATGCCACAATTTCAAGCCTTATGTCAATTTCATGATCTTATGGGTCATGTTATTTTATTTCCTAATGATTCATGTATACCTTTGATATGTAGTGCATGATCTTCTAACGTTATGATCGGATTCTCATACCCGTATTCTCATGATTATAGTTTCATATCTCCCTTGTTTCCCCTTACTGAGAATTTTATATCACCCCTTTCTTATGTTTCATTTCCTTAAGTTACGAAGAAAGGTTTTAGGTAGAAGTAA
Source organism: Viscum album (assembly GCA_963277665.1). Lineage (NCBI taxonomy): Eukaryota > Viridiplantae > Streptophyta > Magnoliopsida > Santalales > Viscaceae > Viscum > Viscum album. Next base: position 208,154,026 of record OY728123.1, read on the forward strand.
TAAAGTTGGAGAAATTTATGGGAGATATTGAAGATCTTTCACTGGGATGGAAGACTTTGTTTCCAAGTTTCCAAAGACACTAAACTATTATGGTCCTTGGGCATGTATTATTGTAATGTACTGAGTATTGATCTAAAATTATGTAATATCCATGTATATTAAGACTGGGTCACTATAGTTTTGAACCCACTCTAATTTAAGAAATTAGAGTGAGTTTTGAACCCCCTCTAATTTAAGAAATTAGAAGGGGTTCATTAACTACCAGTAACCCCTTAGATTAGAGGAGGTTTTGAATATCATTTAATTTATGACATTAGAGTAGGTTTTGAACCCCCTCTAATTTGAGAAATTATAATGGATTCATGAACCACCACTAATCCCTTATATTAGAGGGGGGGGGGGGGGTTCACCCCCTCTATTTCTTTTTATTTTTTAAAAATAAATCCCATATAAATTAAAATTTTATAATATATATGCGTGTGGGCGCATGTGTGTGTGTATATATATATATTATATAAATAAATTATATAAATATATTTAAATAGATTATATAAATACTTTAAATAAATAATTATACATATACACAAGAATATATACATATATAAATATTGGTATACATAATATAAATGTAATTATAAATATATTTATTCAAATATATAAAATTTATTTGTGGTTTTATAAATACTATATATTTATTAAATACATATATATTATGATTTATATTATACATATATTATAATAAATACATTTTTATCGTATATTTATGCATAAATAAATTTAAATTATATTATGTATACAAATATATATATAATACAGAAAAAATTAAATATATATATCAATATTATTATACATTTTTTTATTATATATAAATTTATACATATTATATAATTATATTATATATATTTTAGTATACCATATTAATTATAAATTAATTTAGTGTATATATATATATTATTTAATTATATTATAAATTTATAATTATATGAATATATTTAATTTTGTGTATATATATGTATTCTTTATGTAATATAAATGTATATAATTACAAACATAAATATATTATAGAAATATATTTAATATAATATAAATCATTAAATAAATGTCTAGTATTTATAAAACCAACATATAATTTTTATAGTTTAAAAAATAGGTGTAATAATAATAATAATGACAATAATAATAATTAATAATATTATTTTTACACCCATATATATCTCTATAAAAATAATTAAATATATATGTATATATTATAATTATATTGTATCTATAAATATTATATAAATATGTAAATACACACACACACATAATTAAATATAAATGTATTTATAAAGATATATATAAATATATAATTATATATGTAAATATAATTACTTATATCTATTATATATACATAGATATATATTTATATATATACACAAATATATTATATTATTTATATTTCTATACATATGCACACACACACACACATATTATATTTTTGTATCTAAAGAAATTAGTAGTATTGTTTATATTAAACAAAAATGAACTCATAGGAGTGGTACCAACACACACCATTTACCCCATTTGATGTGGGTTTGAATCCCATGGGGGTGTTTTTTCAACATAATGACGTGTGTTGGATAGGTTCTATGCATGTGTAGGGGGGTTGTCTGCATGGGGGTTAGGCACGTGGTGGTGGTGGGGGGGATACTGTCAGGAGTGCTGCGGGGGGGGGGGGGGTGTCTATGTATGGTGGGGTGGGGGGGGGGGGGGGCGTTGGGGTGCCTAGGGGATTTCCCTTTGGACAAGTGTGTGTGTGTGGGGGGGGGACCTTGGGGATTCTTGGGCGGTGTGTCCATGGAGGGGTGGTATCAGCATTCCTGTATTTATGGACAAGGGTGGGGGGGAGTGACTGAGGGATTTTGGGGGGTGTCTCACACATGGTGGGGGGGGGGGGGGATTTTGTTGTGGGTTTTCCACGATCAGGTGTGGGAGGCTGTTGAAAAAAATAAAATAAAAAAAATAATGTGAAGGTTTCAGGGCGGTTGGAGGAGAACCACCCCTAAAAAATTTCCTTTAATTTAGGGCTGGTTAGAACCACCCATAATTCATCTGTTATCTATAATTTTAAAGTAGAATTAGAGGGTGTTTAAACCCCCTATAATATACAATGAAAAAAAAATTCTTCATTTTACCAATGTTTCTTTAAATCAACCTTAATAGGATTGGGTGAATACATTAGTGGAAGTTCCGCATAACCATACCTAATGTGTTTAGAAAGGGTTATAACCCCCCATATAATTTAAAAAAAAACCCCTATAATAGGGACATTTTTTAGAGCCAACACCAGAAGGATAAGTCACCTCATGACACAAATCCTAACCCATACCAAATGGATTAGGGTAGAGTGTGATACCATTCCTAACTACCACCCTCTTACTTAGGGTTTGGCTTATATCAAACCTTATTCTCATTATACCATGTCTTGATCTATACCTACTTACCTTAGGTAGGGTCTCGTAACCACATACAAGATAAATACCCCGTCACTTAGGGTGGTCCCTATCAGCAGCCTCTCACCCAGGGAGAATCGAAGAATCAAGGAAGAATTAAAGGATTGAATCATAATATAAAAACTCTCATACAAGAAGAACCACACCATCACTAGGAGGGTCCCATGTAAATCAAATATCAGAGCATCATAGACAGAGGTATGAGGAGAGAATCATGATATAAAAATTCTCACACAATCCCAACCACACCGTTAATAGTTTGTTCCCAAGGCTAATCACAAATATCAGGCATTATAGTAATCAATATTAAGATGGAATGTTAGGATCACAGGATATGAGATAAACACTGGGGGTGAATTACTTTTATGTACTCTTTTCAAAATGTAAACCACTCTCTTTATTCTTCAACATTCCTTTCCATTTAACAGTCAATGGTGTAAAAAAATAGGCACAACCAATTTCTTAATGATATTTTCTTCCATGATGCATGACTATTTCCTTAATGTGGAGTTATTTTTTATCCCACACATACACAATCCTCGTTTTATTATTAAGAAATAACACATGAAATGGTATGGCCTAGAACCTATATAAATACTAAAACAAACTAGAATATCATTAAAGCATTAACTCACCATAATGTGAAGAATAAATTTTTAAAGAACATTCACCAGTGAAATTAGTTGTCACAAGGTCTAAATGGATTTAAACTTCTTCTTTATTGACTTAATAGTTGTCCTTCTCATACTTTATCTTTCCATAATACACTTATTTTTTAGAATAAATTATCATGCCTATTTAGCAACAAATTATCCGTTCTATTATATCCCCTTTTATATTTTGAATCCCGTGAATATCTTTCCATATTTAAATATGAAAATATTCCTTGAAAATCTGTAGTTTATTATCCTCCCTAATTCTCATTTAATCTGAGTCAAAGATTTGATTTAAACAGATTTCAATTCTTTTTAAAACTGGGGAATATTATTTTTCAAATCTTCTAAAATAACCATGTGAATTAATTTTATCCACACTGGTATACATGTTCTCATGAATAAAACTTCATGGTGAAAAATTTCACTTCATAAAGTGAGTGAAGACTCACTTTCCTTCTACTTGGAATGATCATGGTGTAGCATTATTATTTATGGCACATAAAAAACTAATATTCATTAATTCTCTATTAAAGTCAAATTGAATCATTAATTAAATATAAGTGCATGATATTTGAAACACTTCAGAACAAAACAACATTACCCAATTAATCTTCTTGAAATAAATTCTAGAAAATCCTCATCTATGTTAATTTTTGGAGTAAAAACTAATGAAGTATTATGATAATAAAGTATTAAATTTCCTCAAACAAATTCCTATATAGAATTCCTTTACTAAATATCAAACAATAAATAACTCTTAAAAATTCTTGGAAAAGTATTATTAAAATTCAAAAAAGTATTATTAAATATTCAAAATGTCTTATGAAATCCACACAAGTCTTAGGAAAACTCCTAAATTATTTTAAGATGTTAAAAAAGTCACAAAAAATAAATTTTTTTATGAAATCACCACAAGTCTAATGAAAACTCCTCATGTAATAAGAAATATTCAACAAGTCTTACAAAATCACCACAAATCTTATGAAATATTTAACAAGTCTTACAAAATCACCGAAAGTGTTACAAAGTCATTCAAACTTATCCATTTCCAAATTTAACATAGATGTTTTGGATTTATTCAATAAAACTTATAACTTATCCAATCCACCTCAATTCAATTATAAATAATTCTCACCACCTCAGATATATGTTTAAAAACAATACAACATTATCCTTAAGAGGGTTTAATAATCTCGTAATTTTAATTTTTTAATACCAATACCATATATTTTATCTTTATTGTATCATAGGATCTGAAAAATTCCCCTTAATCTATGAAGATTACCAAAAATTTTAATATCTTCCCATATTATTACTAATAAATATAAAGAGAACACAAAAGAGGTGTTATCAACTTATTCAAAGAACTGTGCCACAAACCAGTCATCTATAAGTCTATTTTTGATAACATGATATAGAAAATAAGAGTAGTTGTATTAGAAATAAAATCTATTCATTAATAATTCAACAAGAGATACCAGATCAAATTCTTCAACCGATAAATGAGAAACTAATGTTTTTTTCAAACATTTTCCTATACTCACTCAATAAATAGATAAAAAAACTTATAAACATATAGGTTTTACCCTATATATTACTTCTCCCATTAAGGAAATATTTATATTAAAATTAAGAGGATATGGATCAAAAATAATTATATAACTTAGGGGTGGTAATGGGTATGCACTCACATTTGAGCCTCAACTTCTTGAAAGACTCATTTATAAGTGGATTAATGAGGATACCAACACTCTGTTCCAAATATGGAATAGATTCCATCTCCAAAATGCATTCAATAACCTTCTAATTCATTAAATGATAATTTTTATAATTGTGTTTAGATTTATAATATTTCACTCCATTCATGGAAATATTTTTATCACTTAAATTATCAAAACCAATGACCAGTGGAAATAAAATAATGAGATTCATATATTTAAGTTTTGTTTTTATCAAAATCATCTTGGTATATGCCTGTGTTGTATCAATATATTTACTTTATGTAGAGATAAAGTTAACTGGTGATTTATTATTTGATTCAAATGTAACACAACTTTTACCAATGAAAAATTCTCCACCAGATGTGGGATTCCTATCATAAAATCCACACTCCAAGGAAACATGTATAAACCTTTCAGTTACAACACAATTTTTTTCTTGTATATCAAACAATAGTTAAATTTGTTTGATATATATCTCAAAATTTTATTTTCTACCATAATATGTGATTCTTTGGTATTGGATTGATACCTATAAAAAAGAGTAGCTATATATACCATATAAGTAATTGAAGCTATCGGTTATAAGAGACTTATAATTAATCTTCTGAATTGTTTTTCATTAACAAATTTCCCTTATTTATCCTTTATTATATTTATGCCTACTTGAATTGGTGTAGACACTCCCATATTATCTCCCATGTTTAACCTATTAAATAACTCCTTAGAATACTTTTCTTATTAGATAGAAATATAGATATTTTTTTGAGTTATATAAAAACCAAATAAAAATTTCATTTCCCCAAGTAAAGACATCTTAAATATATTTTTCATCTATTTAGAAAAATCTCCACACAATTACTCTTCATTTGTTTAAAAACTTATATCCTCAACATAAATAATCAGAAAGAGTGATGTTCTATTGGTATTATTCACATATAAATTTCTATCAACCCACCCTTTCCTGAATTCCATGCTTCTCAAATATTCATCCATCTTGAAGTATCAAACTTTTAGACCTTGTTTCAATCCATAAAGAGATTCCTTCAATTTTCACATTTTTTACCATCTATATATAGCACAAAGACTTCATGTTACTTAAATTATACTTCTACATTCCGGTTACCATTCAAAAAGGTAGATTTAACATCCATTTGTTTTTTTTTGAAATATCTCTAGGCTATAATAGTAAGAAATATTCTAATTGATTCAATTCTAGAAACTAGTGAAAAGGTTTCCTCAAAGTCAATTCCCTAAATTTGTGAGTACCGCATGAATACTAGTATTTATTTATTTCTAAAAACTCCACTTTTCTCATGTATATTATTCCTAGAAGCCAATTTAGAACCAATACCATTTTTTTACTTGAGACTAGGAACAATATAACATGTTCCATTCTTTTCTATTTGATCTAGTTCTATATTCATAGCCTGAATCCATTATTTTTCATCAAAATATTATTTAATAGTTTGAGGTTTAATCTTTGAAATAAGACTATTGTGATATGTTATGATGTTTTTTATTATCCAACCACCTTGATTTTGAACTCCAATAATGTATTCATCATCAACATTATTATTAAATATTTTATTTATTTCTATTGAATTCATTTCATCAACATCATCATTGGATTTAGTATAGTATGCCCCATTAATCTAAATTGGTGTGTTTTATTTAGTTTCTAAAGATAGTTCATAACTAAAAATATCATTATCATAATCTACTAATAGAATCCCTAATCCTTAATTTTAAAAGATAGTTACATCAACATAGTATACAATTCTCTTAGATTTATTATTGTAACATCTATAAGAAATCTTAACTCGTGTGTAACTGAGAAATATTCAATCTTCTACTTTTTCATCAAAATTTACACCATTTCTATCTTTCCTATTGACCAAGAATGGGATCCCAAACATTTTAAAGTGTTTTAAATTTTTATTCTTTTTTAACCACATATTATAAGGAATCATGTATGAATTTTATCTCAAAATAAATCTTTCTTATATAATTTCATCATTGATAATATATTGTATCTAGTAAAATCATGTGGTATCATTCTCAAAAATAATAGTTTCATCAATTTGAATAAAATTTTTTGTTATCCACCCCATTTTTTGGGAGTATATGGAGAAATAAATTCATTCCTAATTCCATTATTATTGATATATTCTAAGAATTTATTGTCGGAATATTCTATACCATTATCAGATGTCAATATCTTCAATGGAAAACCGATTTATTTTTAATAAATCCTTCTAAATATTTTGAATATAACCATTCACAAGACTAACATGACATGAAAATGATACATGTTATTTTGGTGAAGTAATCAATGAAATTGATGAAGTATTTATCTCTATTTTTTGATTTCTTTTTCATACATCCATAAACATCATATCATACCAACTATAATGATTTTTTAATTATAATGTAAACCCCCTTAAGAATTTTCTTCATAATTTTTCATTTTTGACATGTTTTATGAACATTATCAACATATTATATTAGAAATGAGATATATTTTTATATCATATTTTCTAAGAAAATTCCTCATATTATTTTGTCTAAGATTACCAATCCTTATGTTCGACAAATTATTTTCATCTTTCAAGGTCAAGTAGTAGTTTTTAGTAGTTTATATAACCTAAAATAGGTAACCTGATGTTCTCAATACTTTTTTTATAATAAATATATATCATAAAATATTAAAAAAACACCCATTATTTATAAATATTACATCATTGAAATTACCAAAGAGTTATGAAACACTCAATTGATTATGTTTTATCCTATCAAAAAATAAAACTTTGTTGGTAATAATCTTATTTTCCCAAATATTAACCATTAAAACACCTTTAAATTTTAAGGAGCTATCATTACCAAATTTAAAAACCCATACTTAATACTTTTCAAGATTATTCAAGTCATTAAAATAAAAAATAATGTGAGAAGAACAACCACTATCCATAATCCAGGGGTTTTAAAATTTTCAAGATTTAATTGAAACTTCAACCCATTATTCTATTATTGGATTAATCTCTTATTATAAAAAATATAAGGTTTATTTAAAAGGTCTAACCACCTGGGTATGAATGTGACACATTTATTTGAAATGTTTTTATTTTGATCGCACCTCCCTTGGACTTCTTGAAAACTACAAAAACTATTTTTCACTTCAGTTTTATTCTCAAAATATTTTAATTTTTGATTAAATCCCATATGTTGTTATTATATCCCAATTGATTAATGATACATTATATGTTTTGGTAAATAAGATTTATACCAATTTTTGTAGGCTCTATGACTAAAAGTACCACAACACCAACAGTAAACCATATATAACCTCATATGATACAAATTCTATTACTACATGGGATACAGTCTAAATTCATTATATGGAATCCAGTTAATAGATTTACACATACTTTAACGGAATATTCCCTTGGTTTTTTGTGACTAGAATGGATAATTAGATCATATTTTTATCCTTCAAGATATGATAATTTTTTCTATTATCTTTATTTTTTGTTTTATCTAGATTATAGTTTGTCACTAGATTATTTTTGAAGATAAACTTTATTTTGAGATGGGGATCTAGTAGACTTCTTATATTTATATGCCAAATCTTCTGAATCATAGGTACTTGATATTTTTTATTTGGAACACTCACCTACTCTATGATGACTCTATTTTATTCATATATAAGTTTATCCTTTTGTTTTTCTATTTCAACAATATGCATTTTTATTTTGTCAACTTCCTTATTCCTATGAATGATTGTGGAAGTCATATCATCAATATTTTTTATTTCCTCAACATTTTAAAGATTTAGCCTTTCAATTTATTTAATATGGATTTATTTCTCAATATGGATTTATTTTGAAATTATTTGAGTTCTTTTTTAGCTAATATTTTTTATCTCTTACTCTTCCCATTTTCTTTAAACACATTTCAATTTAAATTCTCATAGTATAATACATTTAAGATTCTCCTTCATCATCTAGAAACTCAATAATAATTTGTGAGTCAAATTATGATGAATCATTTCCTTTTTCTTTTTAAAATATGAGAACCTTTCGATAAGTTTCTATATGAATCTCTTTATTATCAACAATTTCCTCACTATCAGATATTACCTCTTCAATTGAAACAAAATTTCTTCTAAAGAACTTGGGTGAAATTTTATTCTTGATATTTGATTATATTTTATTTAATAAATGACCTTATTAGTGACCTTAATAGTTTATTCATTATCTTTACCCTCACATTTGGTTTTCATGGGATAATTAGAAGAAAAATTTACAGCTTCTCCATAATTAAAGAGTTTCAAAGTAAGCTTACCTCTATAATTAAATTTCCCATGTATAAAACTTATTGACATTGGACAAATCGTTTTAATAAATTATTCCATATTTTATTATTCATCAGAATTAATTTTCTTTAATTAAACCTTCAATTGTTTTAAAACTTTAAAGAAAATATACTTTTTTCATTTTATTTTGAGTTCTTCTCATCATATCATCTAATAATTTATGAGAGTGATATTATGTTAAATAGTTGTGAACCCATTAAGTTCTCTTTATTCAAGTACTGATATCTTGACTTCAAAATTGTATGAAAAAATTATTATAAGTTTCTTCAGCATAGTATATTATTCAAGCGTTTCTAAAAATACTCTAATGGAACTAACAATAAAATTAACTACTGTAAAAAACCCATAAATATATCAATATTATTTCATTAAAATATCTTAAAATTATTATCTACTAAGTTGGAAATTATCTTTATTCAACTTCTTCTTTACTTTATAAATAATATGAAGTTTTTTCAAAATATCATTTGCAGTTCTATAGCACATGAATTTTGAATGTTTATTTTCAGTTAAAGAAAATATTAATGAATATATTACCTTTTCATTATATTATACATTATTCTTATCATAAATATACCAAACTAAAATCTCCCTAGAACCATGAAACTTACTTTAATAGATTAAAGAACATCTAAAATGAGATATATAAAATTGGGTACTATTATCTCCTTATTAATATAGAATCTATTTCCACTAAATACTGATATACCTTTTATGGTTGATTGATATTGTTGATCCATAGAAAATATAAGAGATATCACTAAGAGAAAACATTAATTTGACGTCAATTGTTAGAATTATACAGGATCATATAAACATTATGATAGAGGGGAATTACTGTTAAGTATTATATTTAGATTCTCAATCGCTCTCTTACTTCTTCATCATGAATATCCCTTTAATTCTCAATGACATAGGAAAAACCAAGAACAATGGAATTTTTAAGGAAGTTATCCTATGAAATGGATGGCTATGTATCCAGTGTATGGTAATTTGGTCTCCCATACACATAATTACACTTTTTTTATCTAGAAGTAACATAAGAAAAGATATAAAATTGAATCTATAAAAATATTGTCACCAAATAGAATATCATGCAAACACCAACTCACTATAATCAAACTAATAAATTCTTGAAGAAAAATTACCTGTGAAAATGGGTGTCACAAGGACTGAGTGGATGTGATATTTTCCATTATTGACTCAACAATATTTTTTTCCCATATATGTTTATTTGGATTAGGGGATTATAAACCCCAAACAACTCACACATCCAAGAACTCTAATGGGTCAAGCCTCATCCTTCCCCACAAGGAATGGAATGAACCCACTAGACTTATTTTGTTACATTTTTTCTGGACCTAAGTTATATTATTGGTAATGTGAAAGTCTTGATATTGTGACTTGAAGGCCTTGATGACTTGAAATCCTAAAAAATAGTCTTTTTTCATCCATTCCTTATTCTTTTCCAGATGAACTTATTTTTTTAGAATATAGTACCTGGTCCGTTAAGCTAAAACTTCTTACATATCTTCTCTCATATTTTATATTTTTAATCATTTGAATATCTTTACATATCTTAATATAGAAATATTCCTACTTAAATCACATTTATTCCCAGTAAAATATTTTTAAACAAATATTAAATCAATATGAGACTCCAAATTATTCTTTTTCAAATATTCCATAATAATAATTGGTGTTAATTATATATATTCTTGAATACATGTTCGCATGAAAAGAACTTTGTGGTGAAACCCTTCGCTTCACGACATGAGTGAAAAATCAATTTCCTTCTAGTAATAATAATAGTGACATGTTATTATTCATTATGATTCATAATAAACCCATATTAATTAATTATATGTGAAACAAATCTTGAATAATGAATAAAATACAATCCCATGATATTTTAAACACTCCAGAATAATAAAACATTGTCTGATACATATTCCAAAAATAACTTACTGAAAATACCCATCTTTGTTAATTTACCGAGTAATCATTTTTTTAAAACTAATGAAGTATTATGAAAATAAGTTCTTAAATTTTTTCAAAAAATATTTTATTTAGATTCCTTATCCAAATATAAACCAATAAAAAATATTATGAATTCCTATAAAATTCTTATAAAATATCATATAAGTCTTATTAAAACGACAATTAGTCTTACAATATATTCAGTAGGTATTACAAAACCACCAAAAGTCATAGAAAAAAACCTAATGTCAAATCAAATATTTTAAAAGTCTAAAAAAATAAAAAGTATTATGAAATAACCACAAGGCTTATGTAAACTCCTGAAGTCTTATGAAATGTTTAACAAGTCTTATAAAATTACTGTAAGTCTTAAGAAATATTTAGAACTTAGATATTTTTCAGCTTCTACATAAAATTTCCATATTTATTCAATAATACACACATATTCACTAATTATTATTAGGTTAACTCTAAAAATTTATCAACACCTTAGAATAATGTATTAATAAAAAATTAAAACATCTTCTTCAAGATGGTTCAATAGGTAATCACAACAGCCAACCTAATATACAAGTTGAACCAAACCATCAATAGGTGGGTCCCATGGATAGTCAAATTCCACTAGGAAAGACCATAAAAAGGAAAACAAATACCATATGGAAATACTAACCTAAATCTATAACTTGACCAAAAGCATGCATATAAAATTCATCTCACCCAACTTACAAACTGGGTATGAGTCACTCAAGACCTAGCCACATTTATCAAAGCACATCTCATTATCCATTTATTATCATTAGTTAATCTTCCTATACCAGACCCTGTCATGACCAATCACCATTCCCATATCACCCAATAATGTATCCACTAGGTTCATTAGATCCCATCTAGTCTCTACTCTCTTATACCACCCCACATCGATCACCCAAAGAGATCAAAAAGATTAAAGGCCCAATCTGAACCTAGAAAAAAAGGCCAGTCTATACACTATTCCAATTATCACATCAATATCTTGGTCCCATTAATCAAGTATTTTACAGATCTAATTCTCACTAAGATCCTTAAAAACCCAATTCCACGTCATCAAGAAAATTCTCAAATTCCTTACACGAGTTCAAACTTACATCTTCATTAGGAGAGATCTCAAGACCATCACCTATAGGAAACCCTCATTTTCCCACCATGTATAGTGTTGGAGGACTTTTTCCACTCATAAAACACCCTAATACTCTCCTACACCCTTAAGTGTGTGTTCAAAATCACACATTAGATGTACAAATATCTAACCGATCATACCTAAGACCAAGCCTATCATTCCTAAAATATTGTCCTAAGGAATCCATCTAAGGATAATCACAAATCATTTCAAATCTCAAGTCCTTCCCTAGGTATTTTAAAATGAATTGGTATCCTCTCCCCCTTAGTGTCATGTCTCCGGGAGATCCCAAAATACTCAATGTGAAAAGGAGAACTTACTCCAACTCATGGAGGATAAAATGAAACCTATATCTTTACCTAGGGCTCCCTAATTTCCTGTTAATTTTACATAAACAAATGTTATCATGTAGTCATGAATAATCATGCATCAATATGCATGTGTTTTAGTATTACCGGTACTGTCTACCTCAAACACAAAGTTACCCCCTACTATGATCTGTCATCCTCAGTTAAACCTGTGCCAATCCATGCCAATTTAATATCCCCAATCCAGAGAAGCATCACCTAATAATTAATTATAAACAATTTTTAATTAATTAAACAATCATATAAAATGATTAATACTTTATTAAAACTCCCTAAGAGACCTCCTATGGTCGATACCTTGAGAAATGACAGGCTAACCACTCGTGGCATTCTTCAGAAACACCCAAGGAAAAAATACACATCATATAAACCTAATTACACCATGATCTAGTGAAATCCACAAAAAATTGGTCCAAATCATAAAAAATCATTAAAAATGAAAGAGGAATAATAACTAAGGGGAAGAAAATAATTTTACCATAAATGAAGAGGAAAACCACCTTTAATAGCATTAAATCAAGGAGGTTTATGGGGATAAGAGAAATTCAAGGGGATTTCATCCTCCCCATATTTTTATGTTTAAAAAATGAATAACCCCAAAGGTGATATTTAATTTAAAATCCTAAAAGAATCTTCTTCCCTTATTTAAAAAAAATTAAAAAGTAGTTCTATAAAGATATGACCCTTCGATCAGAGCGTGATGCCTTTCCAAACACTTATCATACCATGGAACCATGGTTCATGACATGGTATAACTATCCCATACATAACCAATTATCTGTGGCCTAGGCCTTCATGTCATGATCTTCCCCATGAACCTCCTCCCATAGTGAAATCCTTTCACATCATGTTGTAATCCCTTCCGTTAGACATGATTTCATGGTGAAACTTAAGGGTTCACTACATGACCAATCCATCACACTCAATTTATAAAAGTTTGGAACCCTTAATTATCAAGTGACCCTTATATATCACCCTTAAATATCAACGTAACCCTTATGTATTAGGTACTTTACCAATTAAGATAACCATTACGTATCCGCAAATCAATCCTTACGTATCATCATATTAACTCTTACATATTATCCAAACAACCCTTATGTATCACAGGGTAAATATTATTTACCCTTATATATCCTAGTGAAACTTAACACTTTGAAAAATTTCCAATATATAACTTATGAACCTTATGCTTCATCCAAATGAACCCTTATGTAATGACTTTACCAATTATCTAAAATCTTATATATCTTAAGGAGACCCTTATGTATCATAGTGTTAACACTTATGGATCATTGGGAATATAGAGTTAACCCTTTTGTATCCCCCAGATCAACCTTTACACATCACCTTTACCATAGATTAACCCTTATGTATTTATAGGTAACATTTACTTATTGTGAGGTTAACCTTTATGTATCCCAAGATGAATCAATGTTAACCTTTATGAACAATAAGGTTAACCCTTAAACATATTGGACGAACCTTGCATATTTCCTTTACCATAGGAAACCAATACACATGAGGAACCTTGAAAACCATAACCCCAAACTAAAAACATTAAATATCACACAAAAAATATATTGGTATGAGAAGACCACTAGTCATAATGTGACTTTCCACCTACAACCTTCATCATAGACTTCATGTCATGGTTCCCATTGTCCACGGGATAATCCTTGATCAACCTCTAAACACTTTATGATTCCCTATATCATGAAATGGTGTTCTTACTACTATATAAATTCATATAAAGGACACCCTGGTCTTACTATGACACTCAACTAAGCTCCCAAGACACCTCTTGGGCCTCTAATCACATCCAAAAACAATATTAATAGATTTTACAACTCTTGAAACCACAATCTGAGCAATGGTTCTCAAAATATCCCCTGATCTTGGACTAAAATTATAATTTCCCTTGAAAACAATGACCTTTACAATTGTGTTTCATTACAAAATCCACCACCATGAGGATTATATTCCCTAAGAATCATACAAGAGTATCTACTGACATCTAATCCATCAATAATAATTTGATATCACTCCTAATTTATGATTCCAAAATGATGTGGGAACAACTCAACCACCCAGGCACAAAAACATGATACGCTGTACTTGATAAGATGTACCCAATGCAGTTTCAACTTCATTACATCCAATTATACACAATAACACTAGTCGGTCTTTCCATAGATGACTGTCCCTAAAAATGATCAGTATCAAAAGTCTATACATCTTCACATCACTCAATCATAATGCCTCAATTCCTGGAGGCATCAAAAAATATTCCAAAGGCCCACCCTAAATTCTGATCCCAACACTAATTGTATTTTAATAGTTATATCCTTGACCAACCAAATCAATTACCATAAACCACTTGTGAGCACTGATGCACCCCTAATCCAAATCACTATCAGACCACACCAAATTTATCCTCATGCTATATTTTAACATGCGAAATCCATTTGAACCGACATCTGAATCCTAAAATTGGTATTCAATAAGGTACCATATAAAATCAGATCTAGTTTCTCAATTACATCCCAGTTCCATCTCAACAATCCTTTAACTTGGTTCAATACACCCAAAACCCTTCCAACACTAGTGTTTCACACATGTGACCAATTAGATTCTCCCCACAATAGAAGTATCATCATCATTACCCTGATGAACCAAAAACCAATATCTATAGCCCAAAACCTCTCCATGAACAAACAAAATGATTGGATATGAGCACATTTTTCACAGTCAAACTCCAACATATGACCTCAATCATTACCCATTCCCAGCCTATTGGGAACATAATCCTTAACATTTGAAAAAATTCACCTGAAATGAGGTTCACATACTATAATAGAGAATAGTTAAATATACACGATATGGATTCCCATAAATTTCTCCCTGATCATTTCATTAGATTGGTTCCCTCATTTCTTAAGTGTAAATTTCTCAATCCATGCTCATCCCATCCCTAAAAACCCCTATCAATTAATAATATCAGATCAAGTATTCCATGGTACTCTAATCCATCTTTTATGTCTCATATTACTATAGTGGGGAACCTTCATATCTCATTAGAATATTATAATTTCATTCATACTAACATCTCACTATATTCCTCATGTTTCCTACCTATAACCAAGAAAAAAGGGAAACACCTCATTACTTATCTCACTCTAAGTTTGATGGTTACTAAACTCCACTAAGGTCATATGACTCTATTCCAAGCATTTAAAACTAGGGTTCTCATCAACAAACTATTTGGATTCCCCCAAAACCCAAACAATTCCCAAAAGACTCATTCCTATATCACTATAATACTTCATAAAAAAATAGACATTTCATGTAAAAATCATGCACTTTCCCTCACACATTAAGGGTTTTACCTAAAAATCCATGCCAAACCTAAATATCCTTTTATAAGGTAATGTGAACCTATAAGAACCCTCTCATTGGTTATCACTCACCATCCATCTAAATATCATACAAACCCAAAGGGTATACAATCCCATTCTACCTATTCTCACAACCATATCCATTCCCTAATGAGTCACGTACCATTGAACCTAGGATCATGTGCCTAAACCAAGAAACATGAAACTCTTATATGTCAATTTCATCTATCTAAAAGAACCATCAGTTATTCCTTTCTAACAGAACAAAGGCATATAACTTATGAAAAGTCTTATAATATTATAGCCCACCACTCATACATCATTCTAAAATGACAAAGAATCTACCCATGATCCAACCATCTTATACCCAACCATATAGGATTAGAATCCACTAAACCATTAAAAACAAGACCCAAAACAAACAAGTCTAGTAAATTATCTCATATATCATTCTAAATCCAACATCCATACCAAAATCAACCTAAATTCTATACATCTTAGAAAACCTAAGGCATATCCCATGCCTTTTCCTTTACCCTCTCAAGGCTATCTTACTTTTCAAGGAAAACCATAACCAATATGAAGCATCTAATTCATATCTCACTTGTATAAAACCATCACCAAGGAATCCAATATCTAGACCACCTTTCTAACAATCACTATAAATGTAACACCCCAATATTTTGTTATTTTTTTTTCAAATTAATTTAAACTTTTTTTACATTTTTTATTTCACGCAACACTAAATATAACTTGTGTTATATGAAAGCACTAAGTTTGGATTATGTTTCATGAAACACCAAGTTAATCCGGTAATACAAATTTTTTTTATTCAATTATAATACATGAAACACTATGTTTGGATTGTGTTACACATAACGTTGAGTTCCATCGATAGGTTGAATTACACACAAGTTTGAGTTTTAAAGAACTATAATATACTATTAATATTGTTATTAAAATATTATTATAGTTACCACTTAGATATTGGAATGGAAATTACAAATAAGATTAATTAAATTATGAAAATATGATTTAAACATGTATATAAAAATATTTTTTTGGTTATCAATTATCTATAAATGAAAGTAAGAACTATTTGAAATAAATAAATTCATTTCTACGAAAAATATTTTTACATGTACAAAGGCCATTTTATCTCAATAAATTAAAAAAAACCACAGTTGATGGATTTTTTTAATAAAGAAATTATATTATATATTCAATCAAATTTTTTGACACTCATCCAATATTTTTTATAGGCTTAATATAAGAATAAATCCAATTTTATGAATAAAAATATATATTTTTCTAAAAGGTAATTTTATCTCCTTTTAATGGTGAACCCATTTTAAATACAATTTTTGAAAGTTTTATACCTTTATTGAAAAAATAAACTCCATTTAATAAATAAGAATATAAAATTTACTTTGGGTTAATTTTTGGTATTTTTTAGATAAGATTAATTTTTTGATGAATAGTGAAAACCCTGAATTTTAATTTAAAGCTATTTTTTAATATAATTTATTTTTATATTTTAATTATATTTTAATTTGAATTTGAAGTGTTATTAGAAAAAATTTACATATATTAATACAATTCAGGTTATTATAAAAAATTTTACATTGAAATTGGATATAAAAACATTTCAAACTTTTGACCCTTTTACTTTAAAAACCCATTTTTATGACATGTCTCTGGGATTAATTTTAAAATACTTTCTGCCACTTATGTGTTTATAATTTGGAAAAATGGATTAAATATTTGTAATAATAATAATTTATAATTTATACTAATGAAAAATTATTTTTTTGAAAGAAAATATTAGTGAAATAAATAAAAAATAATTATAGTAATTAAGGTAAAAACGAGCTTAATTAATGAATTAAATTAACATATAAGGTGTAAAATTGTCCCTAAACACATTTAAAAATTATTTTATGGAAATATTTATACCATTAAACCTCTAAGGATCTATAATTATCCATTTTGACCCTTTTTGGACAAGTAAAACAAGGGAAGCACACAATTATTTTTCAAAAATACCAAGTGTGTCCTTTTCTCCAATTATAAAGGCCATCATATCTTCACCTCTATTCACACCTCTCAAACCATTTGTATTGTAAAAAACCTAAAAAAATATCATAAAAAATTCCATCCCTTAATCCTTTACTTTGGTCGAAAATACAACCAAGGAATCCATTTGGTTAAAACCAAAAGGATTTACCTAAAGAAGAGGTAACATCCTTTCACAAGCACTTTTGTTTTATTTCTTTATCCACACCTTAAACTATTCTTATATAAAACTTATATAAAAACCTCAGTATCATAAATAGACTTATATATTATTATGTTAAGGGTTATACCTAATATTACACACACTTATATTAAATGGGAGACACGATCAGCGTTCGTGTGTACGGTGAACTTCTGCCTCACGAACCGATGTCATTCGTTCTTCCATTACCACCTCAAAAGGTTGTAAATAATGATGGAATTACTATTTTTATATGATATATATTATCTACATGATGTATTTATTCTTATATAATTATTATATAACAAATAAATTCATGATATCCATTTTTTTGGCAATACGATAACTTCATTTATGGACGTGTGGACTACCGTCTCCTCAAAGCAGTGTGATTCGTTCACACTTTACATGAAATTTATTAAAGAAAAGTTTAGTAAACTTATATGATATTTATGGAATTTTAATACTAACATAATTATAATATATATAAATATATACATATATTTCAATTACTTTCTTTATTTCAATATGATAAGAAAACAAAAACAGTGTTAATGTGTACGTACGACATACCGTCTCCATGAATGGTGTATTCCATTTCATATTTCCATTTTTTTATATATCATTATAAAAACTTATATAATCAATATATATGATATATATATAGTTTTTTACATTATTTATATAATTAAATGATGATCTAAGTGAGAGTATCAAGAATAAAAAGTGAAAACATATACAAAAAACAAATAGGTTATTATAAAAAGCATAACTTTAACATAGAATTGTTAATAAAAGGGTAATATAATGACATAATAAAACAAATATGGTATGATATTTAATAATATTGATCTTTGGTATATGTGTAATAAACTTATATTTATTATACATGATGTTTGAACATGTATGAATAAAGTCAAGACATAAGGTAAGGGAATTTCATCTTACTTTTTAGATCTGTGAGATAAATACAATATTCACCACTTGTTTCTTTTGCATGGTATTTATACTTCCCTCTAACATGTTATAGGATGAATTTAATTTATTTCATGATATTAAAATTTTAAATTGATTCCATTATTTCATATATATCTTGATTCATATGTCACCCAATTAGTAAGGGGGTTTACTAATCAAAAGTTACCAAATCAGTAAGGTAATTTTGTCTCAATTTCCATTCTTTGAGACACATGTTATGCACCTAAATTATTTTACATGGTGTATATACTGAAATTTTGACATGTTATATCATCAATATCCTTATTTTTATGATATTTAAATCATAATGTAATTTTAATCTCTCTTGGGGATTATTATTCAAAATTACCAAAGTGGTAATATTCTATTGCTACAATCTCATCGTTTATCAAGATTGTTTATGATTATGCTTCCATTGATGAAATATTATGATACATATCTAAATAAACCTCATAAATTTCTTTCTACTATAGTTATTTATGATATATTATTTTAATGGTACAATTTTCTACTCTTTGGTACTTAAGATAATTAATAAAGTATTTTTAATAAAACACAACTTTATTTCTCTTTTTAGTTAGAAATCTATGTTCTTTCAAAATTATGTTTTATAAAAATGTTATAAAAAATGTTCTATAATTATAATATAATCTTTAAAATACATTTTTACCCATGTTTTAACTTTTTACATATGGTTTTAAAGTTAATATTCTTATAATTTTCCGATCAAGGAACTTTTTTAAACTTCTTACGGTGAAAAAGGAATGTTCAGCTTGTATGAACATACCCACCATCAAGACTGTTATTTCCTTGAAGATTAATATATAAGTTTACATGGTTATTTTTCAATAAATTCTTTTCTAAATATTCAGGATTTTTTTATTTTTAAATTTGTTTTAAAAGAAAATTTTTTATTAATTTTTTTTTCAAGATTTCTTTATAAATTTTCAAAGTATTTTAAAAGAAAAAGACTTTCCAAATGTTTTAAAGATTCCATTATAAATTTTCAAATATATTTAAAAAAAATTTCTAAATGTTTTCGTGATTCCTTTATATGTATTCAAGGATATTTTAAAATAAAAAGTTTTTCAAAATGTTTTATGTTTTAAAAATAACTTTTCAAGGTGGAAAGTATAATTTCCTCAAGAAATTTTTTAAATTACTGTTAAATATTACATAATAAGTTTTAAAAGGGGGTTTCAAATAAAATGATTTTAAAAATTTTTTATGTTTAAAAAAATGATTTTCAAATATAGGTTATTTCCCTTAATAAATTCTCTAAGTGATTTTTCAAAATTCTTCTCCATCTAAGATAACATCCATTGATATAGTTTATGAATTAATGGGGGTATGATCCAAGGAAACCATTATTATTCTTTATTTTAATGGTGATTATTTTAATGAAATATTTTTTTATGAAACACATTTCTCATCCATGGGTTATACAATGATAAAATGATTAGGAAACCCTCTTCCTTTCATGGGTTATTCTATGATGGAATTATTATGAAACTCATATCATTTCCATAGGTTATGATATGATGAAATTTTTATGATACCCATATCAATGCATGGGTTATGTTATGATGTTTATTAAACCTACCTCTTTCTCTGGTCCTGGATATGATGAATGTTTTATTATCTTATGGTACACATATGTATGATTTTATTATGAGATGGGTGAGACCTATATATCACTCAAATTCATTGGGTAAAGATTTATATCTCATGAAATAATCATGGAAAATAAGTTAATGAGCTTGATACACTAGGGAAGAATGGGAAACCCAATCCAATATAGGAAAAATGTGTAACCTAATCCATTATAAATAAATAATTATCATCGAGGATGATTCATGAATAGTAGGTGTAAGCCCCATGAAGTGCCCTGATAAGTTTTTTCAATGAGACTAGACTTATAGGTAATGATATTACATGTTTATGTGACTTATAAAATTACATGTATTATTCCTATATTATGATTTCATGGGTTATTATCTTTATTAAATTATGATTCATGTACGTTTACCTACCAATATTTATGCCATGATTCATGTTTAAGTTCTTTGATATGCAAGGTATGAATTTTTCAATGTTATGGTATTATTCTCATACCCTTATTCTTATGTTATGATTATGTATCTCCTTTATTTACCCTTACTAAGCATATAATCTCACCATTTTTAATTTTTTCTTTCCCCAGGTTATAAATAATGGTTTTATGTATGATTAATAAAAGGGAATATCTTTATGGGAAATATTGAAGACATTTCACCATATTAGAAGATTGTGTTCCAAGTTTCCAAAGTCACTAAAATATATTAGGGTCCTCAGAAATGTAATTTTTTAATGTGATAAATATTCATATAAAATGATGCAATATCCTTGTATGTTAATCTTGGGTCATAATAGTTGGTATCAAAGGAATGGTTTAGTGAAGATTTAGAAACTAAGAAGATAAAATATTATTGATATATTTAGGGATATTTGTGATCATATGTCTATGGATGATAATCCTAAGGTGTCATAGATTTAAAAGAGGGTTTCATGATTTAGAAATCCTATAAACATTTTTTCATGATTATGTGTTTTTATGATATGATAAGTATTGATCACACTATGCTTTCTAGTTTTATGTTAATGGAGGGAACTAGAAGGAACTAGTTTAACATTGAATGTTTCAGATGTTTAAATTATGCGCATTATGAAAATTTATGCTTTAAGGGGAAATATCATGAAGATAATTAGGAATGTGATATGAGTATTGGTTATACCAGTGAAGATAAATAGACTGAAAATGACATGTGATATGTATAGGATGTTCTAACAGTATTATTTTCATTAAACATAATAATCATGATTAAATTAAGGTATAGGAATCTTAATACATTATTTATATTTCATATTCTAGAAAATTGGTATTAAGTAATAAGATGATGATGCCCGGGTAATGGTTAAAAATAAAGTTGGATGATTGGAGGTGTATGTATTAGAATTTAAGAATCATGGTATATTAACCATGAAGTATATGTTTCTAATTAAGGATTTAAAAGGATATTTTGAATGGATATAATAACATAGAAAAGTGATTTAATAAAAAAGTTATATTTTGTTTAAAGGAAGGTAACCCTTAATATGTTCCTGATGTTGAGAAAAATGTTTTTAGCTTGGATAAATAGATGATTTATATGGATAAAGTAAATTAAATAGTATTTATTACCCTGGAACTGATTATTTATTTGTTTAAAATATTGTATATGTTATCATGAATGAAGTTTATAACCTTTTTTGTATTTAAGTAATATATCCAATAATATTTGGAATAAGAAAGCATGCATGTTTTCAATAAGGATTTATGGTAATTCATTTTATTACCATGTTTTAAGAGAATACATGATGAAGGTATTCAAATGTTTGATATGTGAAAATCAATTAATACTTTATGATATATGAGGTTCAATATTAAGATAATTTTGATAAATTTAGTGTCCTTATTTCTAATGTTTTTTATTTTCATCTTTGAGAAGGGTTATAAGGCTAACTATTTATGGAAAGTTCTTGTTAAAATTTGTATGAGTATTTAGAGATTAAAGTATTATCTCTCCATATGAGGATTTATACATAAAAGATAACCTATTATATCCATTTTTATATTATTATAACTAAATATAGATGAAATGTCTTATCATCCTTTACGGATCATATGATCTATTAGTGCTTCACGCATAACAAATTAACCTTCATTATTAGAGTAATAGATGAAGTGAAAAATTGGTCAAGGCACAACCAAAGGGTGATATTGTGATAAAATAAAGTAAGTATATCTTCTTTTTAAAGTCCTTAAACTTTAGTAAAATTATCTTGAAACCAAAAATGATATCGTAGCACCTTCATTTTTGATAAATCAAATGGTCCCCTAGATCATCATAGATTTATGGATTTGTGATCGTTAAATTTATCCTGAACATATTCTCTATAACATTCCATTAGAACATAATAGTTATATTTCTCTTCTATATCCAGGTTTTCAAATTCTAAATATATTATAATATGTGTAAACCTAGTTATGAGTTACTTTGGGTAACCATTATGTTTTTAACATTCCTTTTTTAAAGGAAGTTTTCATATTCATTTTTATAATGAGAGTTTTTATGAAAGGAAATTTAAAGTATGAAACCTTTGATAAACGAGATGAATTTTGATGGATAAATTCATTTTAAGGGGGGTATAATGTAACACCTCGAGATTTTGTGATTTTTTTTTTGAATTAATTTATTTATTTTTGATATTTTTATATTTCATTCAATATTGAGTATAGATTTTGTTATATGAAAGCACTAGGTTTGGATTTTATTTCACGCAACACCAAGTTAATATTTCACTAAAATAAACACTTATATTAGATTGTGATACATGAAACACTATGTTTTAATTATGTTACAAACAATGTCTTTTTCCGTCAATAGTTTACATTACACGCAAGAACGAGTTTTACCAAATTATAATATACGATTAATATTATTATTGTTACCACCTAGCTCTTGGAATTTAAATTAAGAATAAGATTAAATAAATTTTAAAAAATGATTTAAAAATGTATATAAAACGAATCCTTTGGTTATAAATTATCTAGAAATGAAAGTAGGAACTATTTGAAAACAGAGAAATTCCATTTCTAAGAAAGCTATTTTTCTCTTTAAAAACACAATTCTATATTAATAAATTAAAAACCCACTATTGACGAGGGTTTTTAATGAAATTTATATATTATATAATAAATAATTTTTTTACACTCATAAAATATTTTTATAGGAATAAGATAAGAATAAATCCAATTTTATGAATAAAAAGATGCATTTTTCTAAAAAGAAAATTTTACCACATTTTAATGGAGAACCCATTTTAAATAAAATTATTGAAAATTTTATAATTTTTATTTGAAAAAATAAACATAATGTTTTAAATAATAATATTAAAATTTACTTTGGGTGATTTGTTTTTATTTTTCAGAGAAGTTTCATTTTTTGATGAATAGTGAAAAACTGAATTTTAATTGAAAACTACTTATTCATCTAATTTATTTATACAGTTGAATTATATTTTAAATTTTAATTAGATAAATTTTAAAACGATTAATAAAATTTAGGTAATTTTAACCAATTTCACAATGAAATTGTATATAAAAACATTATAACTTTTGAACATTTTACTTTAAAAAACTACTTTCATGACACATCTACAAGATTAATTTTAAACTAATTTCTGACAATTGGGTGTTTATAATTTGGAAAAATGGATTCCATAATTTGGAATTATCATAATATATATTTTCTTGTAATACCAAATTAGTTTTTACCAACAATATTAGTGAATGTAACTGAAATTAATTATAGTAATTAAGGTAAAAATGATCTTAATTAATGACTAAAAATAAAATATACGGTGTAAAATGACTGTAAAATTGTCTAAAAATTATTTTCTGGACATATTTAGACCATTAAATTTCTAAGAATATATAATGGTTCATTTTAATTCCTTGGGGGACAATTAAAATGTGGGGAGCACACAAATATTTACAAAAATACCATGTGTGTCCTTTTCCCCACTTATAAAAGGCCACCACCTCTTCCCCTCTCTTAACAACTCTAAAACCTTTTTTCACATCCAAAACATGCACAAATTTCATCCCAAATTCCCTCACTTAATCTTATAATCGTCACTTTTGGAATAAATCAAACCAAGAAATCACTTTGGTTCAAACCAAAAGGAGTTACCCAAAGAAGAGACAACATCCTTCCACAAACACTTTTGTTTTATTTATTTATACACCCCTTCAATTATTCTTATATAAATATTTTATAATAAAATAAGTATCCTAAATATACTAATATTTTGTTATGTTAATGGTGTTATACCTACAATCACACAAAAAATTCCATTAAATGGGATACATAATTTCCATTCGTGTATACGATGGACTACCGCCTTACAAAACGACATCATTCATTATTCAATTTCCAATTATCATGGTTAGAAATAATGATTAAATTACTATTTTTATACAATATATATGAAATATATGGTAAATATTACGTATTTATTCTTTTTTAGTTATTATATAACACATACCTTTATGCTTTCCATTTTGTGGGAATACAATAACTTCTTTTGTGGACATGTTGACTATCACCTCCTCAAAGCAATGCAATTCATTCACACATTACATGGGATATATTAAGGATTAGTTTAGTAAAATTATATTATATTTATGAAATAATAATTCTACTATAATTAATATATATATATATATATATATAAATATATATATATGTTAATTATATAATTTCATTCAATACTACAAGAAAATAGAAACACCATTCATGCGTATGTACGTCCTACCGTCTCCATGAACGATGTATTCCATTTCATATTTCCATATTTTATAAATTATTATAAATAATTATTTACTGAATATATATGATATTTATATCATGTTTTATATTATGGAAATAAATAAATCATTATCTAAGTAAGAGGATCAAGAATAACATGTCAAAACATATATGAAAAACCAAGCAGTTATTACCCGAAACAAAACATTAACATGGAATTGTTAATAAAAGGGTAATATAAAGTCATAATAAAATAATATATGGCATGATATATAATAATATGGTTCTCTGGTATATTCATAATAAACTTATATTTATTAGACAAACGTTTTGAACATGTACTAAGAAAGTCCAGACATATGGTAAGGGAATTTCATCTCACTTTTTATATCTGTGAGATATATGCCATATTCATCAGTAATTTATTTTGTGTGGTGTATATACTTCCCTATGAAAATTTATATAATTAGTTTAACTTATTTCATGATATTAAAATTTTAAATTGAATCCATTATTTTATATATCTCATGATTCATATGTTAC
Organism: Viscum album; assembly: GCA_963277665.1. Lineage (NCBI taxonomy): Eukaryota > Viridiplantae > Streptophyta > Magnoliopsida > Santalales > Viscaceae > Viscum > Viscum album. The sequence continues at coordinate 208,180,339 of OY728123.1, forward strand.
TCAAGTAGTAAGGGGTTTTATAGTCTTAATTTTATTTCTATAAACCTTATGCTTTATTCACCACTTGTTTATTTTATGATGTATATAATGATGATGAATATGTTATATTATTATTATCATTATATTTATGGATATTTACATACCAATTTTATTATCTCTATTTCAAGGGATTTATGGTTTAAAATTTACCAAGTCAGTATGGTAATTTTGTCTCAATTTTTCTTATTTGAGACACATGTTATGTTTTTCCCCAACATTATTTTACGAGGTGTATATAAAACCCTTTGACATGTTATATCTTTAATATACTTATTTTCATGATATTTTAAGCTTCATTTAATGTTATTATCTAATGGGGAATGAGATTCAAATTTACCAAATTTGTAAGAGTCTTTTTCTAATATCTCATTATTTATGAGGATTATTAACAATTTTGCTTCAGTTGATAAAATATTATAATCCATATCTCAAGAAACCACATTAATTTTCTTATCCTTTAGTTATTCATGATATATTCTTTTAACGATACCATTTCCCCACTTTTTGGTACTTAATATAATTAAGAATGTATTTTTAATAAAACATGACATTATTTCTATTTTGGTCGGAATTATGTGTTTTTCAAAACCATTTTTTCTAATTTTTTAGAAAATGAATATTATTATACTATTATTTTTAAAATATTTTTTTACCCATGTTTTACATTTTACATATGGTTTTAAAATGAATCTTATTGTTGTTTTCTAATCAAGGAACTTTTCTAAACTTTTCATAGGGAAAAAGTAATGTTTGAAATGTACAGTTTTACCCAACATCATGAACTTAATTTCCATTAATATTCCTTTCAATTTTAAAAGGTTATTTTTCAAAACATGTTTTCCTTATATTCAAGTAATTCATTATTTGTAAATTTTATTTCAATGATTTTTTTTTCAATTTTTTTTGAAGATTTCTTTATAAGTTTCCAAAGTAGTTTCAAAGAAAAATATTTTCAAAATGTTTTCAAGATTCCTTTATAATTTTTAAAATATATTTAAAATAAGTCATTTAATAAATAATTTCATTCTTCCTTTATATATTTTCAATGTTATTTTCAAAGATTTTTTTTCAAAATGTTTTAAGTTTTAAAAAGGGGTTTTCAAATAGGAATGAATATTGTACTCAAGAAATTATTTAAATGATTTTTAAAGATTACATCATATGTTTTCAAAGGCTTTTCAAAGAAAAGGATTTTGAAAATGTTTTATGTTTAAAAAAATTTTATTTTCAAAGAAAGTTTATTTACCTTAAAAAATGATCCAAATGATCTTTCAAAATACTTCTATATCTAAAATGACATCCTTTGATATAGTTTATGATTTAATAGGGATATGATCCAATGATACCATTATTATTCATTATATGAATGGTTATTATTTTAATGACATATTGTATATGAAACCCATTTCTATTCTATGGGTTATACCTGATAAAACACTTATGAAACCTACTTCCTTTCTTGGGTTATTCTATGATGAAATGATTATCAAACTTATCTCTTTTCCATAGGTTATTATATTATTAAATTTTTCTAATACCCATTTCAATTCATGGGATTTGTTATGATGTTTATGAAACCCATATATTTCTATGGGTTAGGATATGAATAATGTTTTATTATCTTGTGGAACACATAAGTATGAATTTATAATAATATGGATGGGACATATATCTCTATACAGTTGACTGGGTAAATATTCATAGCTCACTATATAATTATTGGAAAAAGTTCGATTGTCTTGATCTACTATGTAAGAAGGGGAAACCCGATCCACTATAGGAAGAAGGTGTAACATGATCCACTATAATGAAATAACTGTGACTAGGGATGGTTGTGTGTCTTTCCCATTAATTGAATCCACCATGAAGTACCATGATAAGTTTTGGAAATGAGACTTGACTTATAGGGAATGATATTACATGTTGATGTGTCTACCAAAATTCCATGTCTTATTCATATGTTATGATTTCATTGCTTATTGTCTTCATTACCATATGATTAGTATCTTATGATCTGTCAATATTTATGCCATGATTCATGTTTATGTTCTTTGATATATAGGGTATTATTTTTATAATCTTTTTCTCATGTTCTCATAACCTTATTCTTATGTTAAGATTACATATCTACTTTATTTACCCTTACAGATAATAAGAGCTCACCCTTTCTTATGTTTCCCTTCCCCATGTTATGAATAAAGGTTTTAAGTAGAATTAATAAATGGGAAGATATTTGTGGGAAGCATTGATGATCTTTTACCAAGCTAGAATATTGTGTTCCAAGTATCCAATGACATAATATATTATGGTCCTTGGGAATGTACTTTTGTAATGTGCTGAATAATCAAATAAATTTATGTAATATCCATGTATTTTGAGAATGAGTCACTATAATACATACCTTACATGAATGGATATATAGGAATCAACTAAGAAAATATCATGACCTGATCTATATATCCTATAATTAGAAAAATTATTATGAGTTAAAACCATGGTACAGTTGTATAGTATTCCACCAATAAGTTATAAAGGAAAACACTATATAAGTTATTGTTAAAACATTAAACAACTAAACCATCCATCATCATCCAAATGAACCACACACAATAATATATATTTTATTAATCATACATGAAAAATATGACGCATATATGAATGCATATTTCAACTATAGGATATTAGAAAAAACAGAAATACAATCTCAAATAAACACATTATACATGGATAAATATATCAACTATAATAATGAAAACCATGAGAAATAATCCTACAACTATAGTAACCTAAAAGTTCTACCGGAAAGGTGGTCATGGATCACAGTCTCAATTTCCATCATAATATCTAACACATTCCCATCTCCATTTTACATTACCTAAATAGTAAAACAAATAAAAATATTCTCTAATACCACTTTGTAACAACTTAATGAAAACCACTCAAAAATATCAAATCTGAATCACTACAACACCTCAAGCATACCTCCTTGTACATCAGAAGCTGTTGACTAGCATTAAGGGATTGAATCAAACTCTAGTAATAATATTACATCAATATAATAACTATAAATAATAATAAATAATCAAAACTACATTTATAATAGATAATTAGAGTACATATAATGAAAAAAAATCCATGCGATAAAAAATGAATATGCATGTCATTTTTCATACATCCCAACTGATCAACCCCTAGGATGATCCCACATAAAAATAAACAAAGAAATGAAATTTATAAAGAGGCTCCACTACCAACCCGAGCCTCACCTCATCCTACTCACCAACTCTCATCAAGTTAATCTATCTTGATCCACTGTGTAACATATTTTTAGACCTATATAACAGACATAGTGTTTGAAAAATCATTGAGGGAGACTTTGTAGGTTGTGAGGAATACATTTTAGTAGGGTCTCACTATGTTCCACTAATATGTACTACCATATACACATGTATTCATAAGGAAAATAAATAACAAAAAACAACTACACACAAGATTTCACATTGGGTCATTATGTTCTACCTGAGAAACCATGCCACTCAACCCTACATGTCATGGTCAATTCCTAATGAAAAAGTAAACTCATATAAAAAATCCCAAACTATACTCGATGACTTGGGGTAGGGTTCCATAACATGCCTAGTTACCGACCTATTTCTCAGGGTAGGTCCCATACCGAATATCCTCTACATTAAAAATGGTCTTAATTTCTACCAAATTACTCCATATAGGGTCCCACAACCAATTTCTAGACCAATACCCTCTCACTCTGTGTGGTCCTTGCCAACAACCACTCACTTAGGGAGAAACCAATAATCAAGGAAGTGATCTGAGGAGGAAATCACAATAGCCAACCTATTGCACAAGTCAAACCACACCATCACCAGGGGGTCCCAAGGCAATCATATATCTTAAAATCATAATAAGTGATATAAGGAGGTAATACCAATAGATAACCTCTCATATAATCTAAACCACACTATAAATAGGTGGGTAAAATGGATGATCATATATCTTGAGCATCATAAGGAGTGATCTAAGGGGTAATCACAATACATAACATCTTGAATTTGTCAAACCACACCATCATTGGGTGACTACCATGGATAATCTAATTCCACTAGAAAATACCATGATTATTTGGAGCAATCCTATGTGACAAAATAATATCCAAATTTATCCCTCAACTAGTATCTTGTATATCACATGCATCTCACCCAACTCACAACCTAGGTATTAGTAACTTAATACCTAGATCCATGATTCAAATCATGTATCATCAACCATATATCATCATAGTACAATCTTAGTATACAAAACCTTATCATATAGGGCATGACATACCAAACATATTTATTTTCCCATACCACCCATGAAAGAATCCAATAGGTTCTTTAGACCATATCTGGTCTCAACACACTGATAACAACCCACATCAGTAACCCCATGGGACCCCTCATCCCACATTCCCTACCAGACTCAATATTATAGAGACTAGTCCATTTCCTCTTAAAATTATCATATAAACATACTAGTCCCACTAATCAAGGACCATTCTGAGCTAGCTCACACTAATATACTTATAAACCTAATTCTAAGTCATCCAAATAATTCCCATAACCCACACTTGGGTTCCAACTCACATATCCATTAGGTGAGTTCTGAAGAAAATCACTTGGAGGAAACCCTCCCTATTAAACCATGTCTATTCCCATAGGACTTATACAACCCATAAATGCAATAGGAATCTCTTTTACCCTTAATACTTTGTTCCCAATCCCATGTGAGATGTACATACATCTCACATATCATACATAGGACAAAGCCTATAATGCCCATGATAGTAACCATGAGAATATAACCTAGGATATCCACAACTAATACTAAATCCTGAGACCTAACCCAAGTCTCTCATAAAAACAATTTTTATCTTCTCCCCCTTGGAAATTTAGTTTTCAAATGATTTGAAAATATCTAAAATGAAAAGGATCACTTGTTCTAACTCTAAGAGGCCCAAAGACACCCTATATTTTTACCCAAGGCACCCTCAGTACCTATACAATTTACCGAAACACATATGATCCTTCATGAATGTGAAATTATGCCTAAAAAAGAATATAGTTTATTATTATAGGGAACACCCACCTCAGACATGGATTTACCCCATTTCCATTCTCCGATCATCCTAGATTAATCCCATCCCAAGCCATGTAAATGTTACAATCTCTATATCATGCCACAATGTCTAGAAATTAATTATAAATAATTAAATAAATTATATTCATTGTTGAATACCCACTAAAAAAATTGAGTATCCTCCCATGACCAAATTCTCGAGCAACGACATGCCAACCCATGTGGCATGCTTCCAAAAGACCGAAAAACAAAATCCCCATCACGTTATCTCAATTCCACTATGATCTATTGGAAATAGCATAAAAAACTAACTTTTATTGAAAAAATCATAAATCATAAAATATAATGAAGAACTAATGGTTAAGAATATAATTACACATTAAATGATGAAGAAACCCACCTTCAATATCCATAGATCAAGGAGGTTGAAGGGGAGGAGAGAAATAGGAGAGGGTTTAGAGCTCACCTTTTTCACATGTCTGAAAAATGAAAAACCCCAAAGAGGGTTTCTAATTTAAAATCCCAAAATACTATTCCTTAATTGTTTTTTTCTTCAAAAAACTAGAAAGTATCCCCATAATAGTGTGACCCTTTGGTCATAGTGCAATGAATTTCCAAAAACCCCTCGGGGAGTGGCACAAGTCCCCCAACCGAAACCAATTATAATTTTCCTAGGAATTTATAGTGTAGTTTCCCCCTTATAGTGTGATGCCCTCATGAACCCCCTCCCATGACATAATCCTTACAAAACATGTAGTGATGCCTTCCCTAGGACATGAGTTTGTTGTGCAACTCAAGGGGTCACAACATTACCAACCTATCACACTTAATATGGAAATGTTTTAAACCATTAATTATTAATTAAAACATATGTATCACCCTTATTCATTAGAGTAACCTTTACATATTAGTTAATTTAAAATTCTAATAACTCATACGTATAAAAAAAAGTATCCTTTATGCATCATGGGATTAAATTTAATATATCATCAAAAAAAATCCTTTCATATCATAGGATAAACTCTCATTACCATGAAATTTTTCAGTGAATCTCAATTCTTATCCCAATTTATAATCTATAAATCTGGACTATTATGTAGTAGGGAAAACATTATTTATTATCCAGATAAACACTTATATAATAAATTTACCAATTCTGTAGACCCTTATGTATCTCAAGGTGACCATTATATATCATAGGGTTAATCCTTACAAATCATAGAGAACATAGATTTAACCATTATATATCCCAGAGATCAACCTTTATATGTCATGTTTACCATGGATAAACCCTTATATATTCCAAGGTATCCTTTATGTATCTTAGGATGATCCAAATTTAACCATTAAACATCACAAGGTTAACCCTTATGAATATAGGGTAAACCACATATATATATAGATCCTTATGCATTTAATTTTATCAAGAAAACTGTTTTATATGAGGATAATTACACGCTACAACCCCAAAATCCACATGTTAAATCTCACACATAAAATATTCCATGCCCTAATTCCCACTGGTTGCACTTTTTCCATCCACCTGTAGTATTTATCTCATAGTTCATACTGTGGAATGACTTATACATGCCATGATCCTTGACTAGACCCTCACTATGCATTGATTATTTATTTCATGAAATGGTGTTATTTTAGTTATATAAATTCATAGAAATTCCATCTTAACCCTACCGTGACACTCACCCGAGCACCCAAGAAAATTCCTAGGGATTCTATAATATAAAAAAGAACTTTTGAGTGACATTATAACTCTTATAGACCTAATTTGAGCCTCTATTATCAAAACATTGCTTGTTCTAAGGCCAAAATTCAAATTTCTCTTGAAAACAATGACCTAAAAATTTAAGGGTCCTTACATTAATAGAATAAAATATTATTCCACTCAAAGTTCAAAGTACATTTCAATTGATATCTTTTAAGAGTTTATGGTATTAAGATAAAGTTAAATTTAAAGAGATATATTTAGTTATAATTTTTAAGTAAAATACACATTATATCCTAAATAGATTTCAGGTTATATTGGTAATGATTTAATTTAAAGAGTTACATATCATTACCAAAATTATCACAATTTTTTTTTGAAAAAATGGGTACCAAGAATGATTATGATGATAAAATTCAAAATAGTTATAAGTATGCAATCAAAGTTACTAAAATCTTAACATTTTATGTTGTGATATTAATAAGTTTGAATACTTTTTCAAAGAGTTAAATATTAGTAATATGATTACTAATACTTACCATTATTCGAATAGGATTACTTCATAGATGTTACATAAAAAAGAGTTCAGTGGGGGAGTTTTCTTGGATGTTCACATAGGGATGTGATAGGAGATACATATATGTGTAATGGGTTAAGAAAACCTTAAATACGAAGAAAAACATTGTTCCAATTTTACGGTTTATCATATGATATATAATTAAATTGGAACTTATGAATGTTTTTTAATTCTTAAATGAGACTAAGAATATATAATGTATCATGCTAATACAAATTCCACTCTACATTTTTCACATTGAATTCATATATTATTTTAATTAAACTCTAAATGTTTGATATTGAGTTATCTTTAACTAATGTTCATTATGAAGTATTATAGGTTATAAAGAAATGTTTAGGTTATCATGAGTATAATTTTGTAAAGAGATATTAAATTTACACATGAGGTATAAAAACACTTTTGTTTTCTATATAACCCACGAGTATACCTCATGAAGTTTGATACACTATGTATTTGGTTTACTAGGGGTGTATGTTTCATATTGGGATTTACCCATACTCGAGGTTGGTAAGATACCTAGAATGATAACCTTTATAAATTGATAAATTTCTTACTCAACCCTTAAGGCATTGCTAATTAGTAGATGGTTTGATATGTTTTTAATCATGTTGTCAGTTAGAGATTAACCAGGATAAGATTTGTCCTCTCATATGATGGGTATGGCATATAGGTCCTTTATTGAGCTAGAATGGGGGAAATTTATATCGATACCTATAAGGTACATATAATGTACTTATTTACTTAGATGATAGAAATATGATTTTCTCATCTAGATAGATGAATTTCATGTGATGTATTTATTGAACTAGTTAATTTATACTCAGAGAATTATTTTCATATGAGTAGGCTATATGGGATTTAAATACATTGTTTTCAATTTATACTTGATTCCTTAGACAAAGGGATAATATAAAAATGAATTTATGTATATGATACATCCAGGTGACATAAGTATAGATATATAAATGTTTTATATATATCATACCTAATCCCTTTGTAACTTGAATATAATTTATTATTTTCTAGAGGCCACTCTAAGATTAATTTTATGGATTTGGGAATTTATAATTATTTTAAATGCTATAAAGGCCTATAGGGTCACAAGTTATGGTGTTTATAAAGTAGATCATGTTTACAAGATCTTTAGGGCTACCCGAAAAGTGTTTTGGAGGATATTAAGAAGAAGTTCTTGATGGATTTTTACAAGTTGTTACATATGATGTAACATTTGGTAAAAAATGACCGGAATATCGTTTAAACAACATTTTATAAATATCCCAAAAGAGTTTTTGATATGGTGTCAAAATTTTATACATATATAATGTTATATAATGTGAAAGTGTACTAATTCTATGATACATTAATGAAAGTTGGAGGTTTATGGAGTTATGCAGAAAAATAACCACCAAAATGTGGTGGTATAGAACACATTGTTGTCTTCCTTGAGATACAACAAGATGTGGTGATTTTAACTATTATGACACACTATACATGTATCCTACAAAACATGTGATATTGTGAGGCTTGATACAATTCTTTCACTACGGAAATCACACATTGGTTGTAATCATCATAAGATTATTTTAAGGAGTTTTAATTTCTATAATAATTATTTTAATGTTAAATAATTATTATGGAAATTGAACTGTATGTTATAATGAGTTGTAAAATTTGATAATTCTTGAAACACCTCATCAATATTTATGAATATTTAAATTAAAAATAATGTTTTTGGATGAATATATAAATATTTTCAATCCTCATACATGGGGGTAAATTTTTCTAACATAGAAACTCCTCAGGATGAAACACTATATCTTTCAATTATTCAACCATTAAATCAATGTTTTAGTAGACCATAGATTGAGATCAATTATACTTGATAATTGAGTTATTCCCAGAATACATGGATAACTCTAGAGGAAGGACTATTTTGTCAACTTTTCAGTGATCTTGATCAAGCTCATGTAGAGATCTTCAATATGATAAACTGACTAGTGTGAGAAACAATATTCTTATTTTTATTGGTTTATATTCATTCCAAATGTATAGATAGATTTTGTGATTAATGGTGTTTTTTAGTTTTTCTTTTACTAATATTTAGATGTTATAAATCCCTATTAAACCTAAAAAAATAATTAAAGGAAGAGTATTTTATGGTTATTGTGCATATTTATGTCATTATCTTTAGAATAAATATAAAGGAGTCAGTGGAAGTGTTTATAAAATAGATATGATCATATATTTTGATGTTAATGAAATAAAAACTCAATTAATTTAATGGACCGAAACACATTCAAAAGGGTTATTATACCTTTATCTCAAAACCAAAATATGCAAATAAGTTGGTGAAAAAGTATCACATATATGATTGTAAATTTGTTTCAAATTTGATCATTATTGGAAATAAACTCAAGAGGCATGAAGATAGAAAGGCTATAAATTTGACTTTATAGTAGATAATGTTTAGAATATTTATATAAATGATAGTGAAGAGAAAATATATTATTTATTATACATAATTGGAAATTAGGTTTCAAATAATTCCAAAACAATATCTTCTCACTATAGTTAAAATAATTCTAAGTTATGTTAATGGTACTCTTGATTATGGTTTGGTATTTGATACAGGAAAAGAGTAAAATTTGATAGCATATTAGGATATGGATTGTGTCAGATACATTATGAAAAAAAACCTCAAGTAAAGTATCATTTTTATCGAAAATAATAGTGTTACATGGATTAACAAGTAATAATAAAGCACTTATATTTCATATCTAGAATAAAGGATATCTTGGAAATAATGTTTTCACTCAATTATTTTTGATGAAACAATATTCAGAGTATTTTTTTGAATAATTAATGATATATATAGAGATATTTTCTGATAAAAAGTGTTATTAAGATAATAAATAACATAGAACAACATTCATGCACAAATAAAATTGAGATCAGATATCATTTTATCAAATAACATTTGGAGTAAATAATTTTCAAGGTAGATAATATTAAAACAAAATAAAAATTGAAAAAATCCTTATAAAACCCTTACATACACCCGTATTTGAGAAATATTGGTTGAATATTAGTGTTCCAAAACCTCTAAATTATTATGATGTTTTGGTTAATCCAATCTCCCCATATGAATTAATTTTTTAACTTGGTTATTCATGTTTAGTATGATTTCACCCTTTTGGTTTATTTTCAAAGGTGGAAAAATTAGTGAAAGTTTTTGAGAAAGTGTAAAAATAGATTTAGAATTCAGTAAGTTAAAGTAACATGTCATTATCATACCAATGTGAATAAATATGATCTTTAATTAGAGTTTTTGGTATAAAATAGAAGGGGATATCATTCAATGGGGACTATATTTTAATAAATATTAAATACTTTAGAATTAATGTAAATAAAGTGGTTGATTAAAGGTTCAATAAATGAATGAGATTCACTATTGAACCCTTTTTCAAAAAATTTATCATTGCTCACATAGACATAGAGTGAAAGTTCGTAATTTTTTTACTATTTGGTTTTATCAGTGAATAAGGAATCTTTAATTTCACTTATGATCTCCAAAAAACACAAATGGGGTGAATTTTGGAACTTATGTTATTAAAGTGGAGAATTCTAAAATAAATGTTGACCAAAAGAGTTTTATAATAAACCATGGTCAAATATTATTGCATTTTTTTGGAAATTTGATATAAATAGTGTTATGTAGCCTGGTATAAATATTGAAGTTGTATAGAGATGATTTGGTGCAGTTTTTAATTGTTCATATTGAAGAGAGACAAACCGTGTTGTATTGTGCATACTATGCTGTGGCTGTGAAACCATCACCATGGTTTGAGGCATTTAACTGGTCATAGGAAATCATGTATAATGAATAATGAATATTTTAAGTAAAAGCACAACATGAGGAGAAACCATGTTAGTTTTTTACAAACCACATTATAGTTTGGGAAAACACTGTCATTGTGAATAAAAATTTTAAGGAGAAAATTTTACAAAATTCTTGTATAAGACATGATTTATAAACCATGTCATAGTTTAAATAGTGATTTATAATAAGACAATAATTTATTTCTTTTTAAAGAGAAAAGTTTATCATGGATTGTTTTTATAGTTAAAAAGTAGGTATATCTATAAAACTGCATCATATTGGTAATTATTTCAATAAATTTATATTTATAGAGGGTTTGATTAAAATAGAGAGTTAACATATTATATATGTTTTTTCAATACATTCTTTTAAAAGGTAGTCTATTCATGGTGGAGTTCATGTTGTAAAATGTTTTATTAGATAATTTTAATGGAGACTACTAGAATTGAGAATCACAAAACAACCTTGTTTTTTATAGAACAACATGTAATGGTGTGGTTTAAAAATGAATATTCAAATAAGGAAACAAATGTATTTATACGAGTATATGTATTTAAATGGACATTATTTTTTGAATTCAACACATTAACTAATAAATAATTCCATGGTTTACTTATACATGGTGTGTTTTTTTTCATATTTTGAATATTTTTCAACTTATTTTTCAATTTTAAATTATAGAGATATAATATTTTAATAGATCATTGAATCAAACTTAGGGTACATTTTTGGATACTAATGAAGTAGAGCCACCTGGATTATAAATAGAAATGATTTTGGTGAAAATATAGAATGATATTTAATAAAAGTAATTTATTATTTAAAAATCACAATTGAAAAATGGTACATTACATATCCATAATTTTTTAGAGATGTTTTGATAAACATTCACGAGAATTTGGATTTGATCACAGAGTTGAAATTGGAGAGAATCACCCATTCCATCATGGGGTTTTCAATATTGTTTCTATATTCTTTTTGTGTAGCCTATATTTTAAATTTATTTATGAATATATCTTGAAGCCTTTAGTGGATTGTTAAAGGCATGGAGTGACCCTTAATATTAGTAATGCGATAAATCAAGACTTTGTAATCATGGTAACACATTAGTGACTTCCTTAGTATATCATCACATCATCAATGTATGCTCCCTTGATATAGCCCTTTTTTGGATGAAATAAGTAAAATAATTTTCTCTCTACATTTACATTTTATATTTGGATGGTGTAGATTTTTTATTAGTATTGAGAGGTTTGAGTCACTCTTTCAAAGAAAGTACAACATCCATTCGACGAAGAAAATTTTGACACTATAAATCACCCCTCTTAGGATGTTTAGGTTTATATGATTAAAATACCTTATATTTCCCAATAAACCCAAAGAAAAATTTCCCTCACTCATGAAGGTGTCTCCATGAATCAATGAAAACATCATCATAACATTTATTAAGACCCACTATGGAAACATATTCTAAGTTGGGGTGAATCAAGATATTTTAATACAAAAATTTTCCCCTTTCAATGATCTTATAATCATTATTATCTAGAAAAATTATCTTTTAATCTTTCTGTTGGTAATAAATAAATAATAATAGATAAAATATTTTTACTTGGTTAACCCATTGTGGGCTATATTCAAATAGAATACACTTAGAGATATGTCGGTGTACTAAATTAACCAGTGTGCTATTTTAAAATTTAGAGGGGATTCACTATCAATTAATGTTTAAAACAATCACAATTAAATTTGACTACTATATTTTACAATATTAATACACTATAATTTATATGTGAATGAATATGATAACACATATCAAAATATAATGAATAGTTACACCACTTATTTCAATTTAGTATATTGGGCCTCTATATTGTAAGAGGTTAAAAGTTTCATTAAGCTGATGAATTTATTCATCTTATATTTTGAAAGACCCATTAATGGTTTCAAATAATTATCTATATATTAATGTGTTATTCCATTAAATTCCTCATAGTTTTTCATTTTTAGGTTATAGTCACATGTATCTATTTCCTTAAACATCAATGGTATATAATCAATGATTATGCCCACCTCATGCTTTTATATATACCATAATCATATCATGTGACAGGCCCATTAAAGGGTTTACAATATTATCGATTTAAGTTTAACAATATCTCTCTAAATATTCTTGGAAATTTATAAAATTTAAGGATAATTTAATATTTTGATTTTTTAGATATAAACAAATGCATAACGTGTTTTTCATCATGATATCATGTTGGTATTCAATCAGTAGCTCATTCAACACTATAGCCTATCACATTATACACCCTACAAATCTTTTTATTTTATTAATTTAAATGTTTTTATAGATATATTGACCCAAACATGGAGATATTGACCAAGATGTGTTGTTATAATTCATGATATAGCTCCATGTCATGTTGTTCATATCACATTAACTAGTATAAACATATTGTTTGGTTACCTATATCGTCTGAAACCGTAGTTTCTTAACAAGGTATGTTTAGTAAACTAGGTCAATTAATAGTAAATCAATCAAACCCTTATTTCACCTCTAAAGTATGTTCACATACTCTAAGTAATGTTATCTATTTTTTTTGACATGTTTTAAAAATAATTTCATCTAGTAGTTTCCTAAAGTGATCTACCCATTTCACTATGAATAGAAATCACTTTCAATAGAATCTTTAAGTAAACCAAGGGGTGTGTTTTTTACCACCAAAATATCTCTAAATAACCCTATATAAAATTAATTTAAATTTTTTTCTTGATATAAATATAATTTATTACATAAGTATTTTTTCAAAATTTTCAAAAAAAGTATCCCAGAAACAAATAATTGGATTTTTTTTCTAATAATAACCCCTTTATATTTATTGATAATATCTTTAACATTTTTAAATATTTAAAACCTAAAATGAAAAAATCCTAAATTTATGATAAATTTATTCACTATGATTTCATTAAATAAACATTCATTTAATATAAGACTAGATGTGTCATGATAATTATGTTAAACAAAAGTAAAGTGATATTTTTCATGATTAACTACTCAAACTACATCATGATCAACTTCTTAACAATTTTTCATAGAAAAAAATATTCCCAATTTTTACCCCTTTTTCTTGATACTTATCTGAATTTTTATCATACTCCCATTTTTTCCACATCCCCCTTAGATTATAATTTTAGTCCATGTATCCATTTATTTTCAATTTCTACCACTTTATCAATTAATGTAATATTAACCAAGAGTACATCAATCTAAAGGAATTTTTTATAGAATAATATATCAAGTTAATGAAATTTATGTAATATAAAATCAAAATTCCACTTATAATATGAAATAATACCTTTATTTAATTAAAAAATTTCATGTGAAAACCAATTAGAAGAGAATTTGTATTACTCCATACTATTAAGTGGAAGTATATGGTTGAATTCTAAGACGCAACATATTCTTCTCAAATATTTCCATTGGAAGTGACTTTGTCATAATATCCATAAATTGGGCCATTATATACAATTCAAAAATCCATGATATAAATTTTCCTTGATAAAGTTTTAATTTATTTCAAAAAAAATTCCCCTTAAATTATGAACTACATTTTTTATCAAATAATATAACTTGAATTATCACATTTAATAGAAATAAGAGAAACTATCTTCTCATTGATGTATTCAATTTATTTCTTCATCAATATGAGTTTAGTATAAGCTTAAGTAGTAGAATTATATCCAGACTCTACATTACCCAATGAAATGAAATATTGTTACTTATTAAGCTATGAAAGGAAATACCTACAAGATAAATAACACCTTTAGTATTTGAATCTTGATCATACAAAAAATTATCCCAACCAATATTCATGAATCTGAAAAATCCATACCCCACCTCTATAGAATAAGATAAATTCCATCGTTCCTTTTATATAACATAATATCCCTTATATTTAGAATAATTGGATTTCCTTAGGATCACTTTAGTACCTCACTACTTGAAACATGACAAATAATATGTATATAAATACTATAATATTTCTTCATCAACAAAACTATTTTTTGCAATGTAATGTCTTAAAAAAATAGAAAACAAGTAAAACATTATAGAATTATTACATTATAATAATAATAATACAACTCAATGTTATTTATTCACTATAAATACAACAAATAATACCAAAAAATAAATAAAACTAATTATCATGGTTACAAAGTAGAAATATAGTGGTTGTTAGTCTCTATAAATTACCATATCTACTAGAAACATTATACAGAGAAATAAAAATATTAGAAATATAATAAAATTTTTACGAAATAAATAAGTAAATATGGTGAACTATTTTTAGATGACTATGATAATATATAAAAATAGAAAAAGGGAGATATAACTGTTATATAATAATTGGGTATATATATTCATTGTGTATACATATAGTTGATGGGTATATAAAAATTATTTTAGTTTATATATAATAATTATGTAGAAGTGTCTACTTTATTAGAAATAACTTATTTAAAATGTATAAATAAAAAAATTATTAGCTAATGTTTTTTTAAAGATAGGATATAATAATATTATCACTAATTATTAAATAAATATTTTAATTTTTTTATGCATTTTGTTTCAAAAAAATTGAAATTCCCATAATTAGAGATTGTTTTTTTAAAAATTGATTATTTTTTGGAAATAGGGAATTGAAATTTTGTAATAGGTTAAAGATAATAATTTTTGGGTAAAACATAAATTACCCAGGTGAATGGTGAAATACATTAGTAAATAAAGTAAATATAATATATATTAAAAAAATGATTTATAATTTATTAAGAAAACATAAAATATTACCATGAAGCATATTTTTTTTTAAAATATTTACACAACCTCATTTTTTCAATTTATTATTAACTTTACTTATAAAATTTGATTCATTAATAATTAAGTGATGGGTATTTGTAAAAAAGAAAAAACAATTGCATCTATAAAAGGGTATTCCTCCAATATTTCCAAAAAACACATAAATTTTTTGTATATCACTAAAAAGTTTCCAAATTTACTCCCCAAATAATCTTACTCATGTTTGGGAGCCCCCATCCTAACAAAAATCCCCATGTTCTTCAAAATAAATAATGTCTATAAGTGAAGATCAAACTTCTTTAGAGTAGGAAATACCTTCTTCATCACATATTTATTTTATCTTCACATTATAAATATTCTTAAATATGATTAACAACTTTAATAAAATATAATTAACATAAATATACCTCTTAAATAAGGATATAATAGTGAAATATTGATTGATTTATAATCACCCTTTCCTTTTAGCATGTTTGGGTTTGTTTAGCTACATATATAATCAACTCTACATTATTTTTATCATTATGGACATACAAGTTAAGAAACATAAATAATGGATATATATGTAATTCATTTTTAATTTATTATTTATTTATGGTTTTGTAATTGTAATTTATAAATGAATATTCATTATTAAAATAACTCATTATAATTGATAATGTTACCCAAAATGAATAAATTACAGATTAATTCCTTGTGAATTGCAACCATAACTTCCATGGAATAAACATATAAGTCTATAGATCATTATAAAATTATAATTAAAATATATTTACTATAATTTATATGATAAACTCATGGATAAGTAAGGATGATCAAGAACCACTATACTAAAATAGGAAAGGATCAATTGTAACTACTAGTATACAATGATCGACATGAAATATGGATAGTTAATAAACATGTAATAAATAAATATAATTGATTAATATAAAAAAAATATAAATAATTTTGATTTTTTTAATAAATAAGCTAGTTTTTATTACATTGGGAGTTATTAAACATATGGTTTATGTGAGAGTTGAGATAAGGGGTTCCCTCTCAATCTCTCTTTTTTATTTGAGATTATATATATATCTAATATTACTTTAGAGTATTTATATAAATTTTAAAGTTAAATTATCATATTACTTCTATTATAATCATTTTTTGGATTTACAGACCTATTGCGTATTCTCTCAATTATTTATATTTAATTTATAAAATTTAATGTTTGTAAAGGGGAAAAATTCTTTTCCTCTATTTTAATTGGAATATTCTCTTCCATTTATATGTTCTTATATTATTTAGATATCTAATATTATAGATAAATTATAAACCCTTTAAATTTTTAGTAGTTTTTTCCATTCCTATTTTCATTTTTTAGAAAAGCAAGCAATGATGCTTTAAATTAATAAAAAATAGTTACACAAGATTGAAAGATGAATGTTTACATTTATCACATTGAAGTGTATTAATTATCTCACCAGTTAATCTGGTGTAATGAATGAAATTTTCTTCAGAAGATCCATTGTTAACAATCCGGTCAACAAGTTGGTTTGCTTCACGATAGATGTGTGTGATGAGGAAGTTCATGGAGGAAAGATTGTTTAAGCATTTATTCCATTGGGTTGTAAGCTTCCAGACAAGATAAATATGGACCATCCAAAAAGCTAACACCATAGCCATTGAATCACTTTCAAACCAAATTGAGTCCTAGTTTCTTTGTCTAGAAATAGAAACCGCTTTAATGAGTCCATGAATCTTTACCTCAAGTGCCATGTAATGTCCTCATGTACCCTGTTCACCCTCTAAAAAATCACCATTTTGATTCCGGAAGACAAAACCATAGCCGGAAGGTCCCATATTACCCTTTGAGGCACCATTCGTATTTCACTTAATCCCACCTAAAAATGGGGGAATCCATAGAAATTCTATTGTTCTATGAGGTTTGGGAAAATTACCAGGAATTTGGAGCCTTCTCAAGATGACTAGGTCATTCACCGAATTATTACAGCATTTTGAAAGCAGCTTGTTGTCATTTTGAACCGCATGAAAGATGCTATAAATTACAGAATTGCGAGTGGGGGAAGCTTCATCATGTAGTTTTTTGTTAAAACCAATCCATATTGTGTGTATAACCTCAGCACATGAAACAAGGAAGAGAGAACTCACCTATTTGGAGTGCTGTATTGCAGCAAAATCCATCAAGAATTGAAAGATATCAGTATCTTGAGGAGGTTGTATGTCAAAGAGTTAAAAAAAATAAATCCTTAGAGCTGCAGAAGTGTTGTAGGAGGGGAAAAGATGATTGATATCTTCATGATGTTGTTGGCAGAGTAAACATCTTGAGAACATACTGATACCCACATGTTGTAGGTTCACCTCAACCAGGATCTTGCCAAGGTGAAGTATCCAGAGCATAGAGAAGCATGTGGGAATCAACCATTTTTTGTGAAAGGCTTCAATTATTGTGCTCTCCCCATGGATAAGGTGATTGTAGTATCCCTTAGAATTAATAATTCTGTTTATCATTGGTTCCCACATAAGAATATCTTTGTGCTTGAGGAAGTCATAGGTTTCAATCCTAGAAACAATATGAGGGGGGAGATTATTGCCATGCTCAAGATGATTTTTAATGGAGGAGTCATAATCAGTATTTGGATCCATGATATCAACACTGTTGATTAGAAGAGACCATGTCCAGTTATGTTTCTAGAAACTGAGAGAGGATTGATTATTGAAAATCCAGTGGGATTGACTATTTATTTGCTGGAAAAGTTTTTTCAGCCTAGACCAGATTGAGGATTGAATGTAACTCATGTTCCCTTCAATGATTCTTTTGAGGAGATTGGATATGAGGAAATCCAACAACTGTGACCTGTCATTAATTATCCTCCATATGAACTGTGCTTGCAAGGATCGATTAAAAGAGTCCATATTATTGACTCCAAGCCTACCCTTATCATAATGCATGAAACATCTATTCTAAGGAATAGAAATTACTCATCGTTTCATAATACTGCCACTCCTCACAAATTTTTTCCTCAAGGCATTTAAATTTTTAATTAGCGAAATAGGTCAGGAGTAGACCATAAAGGAGTATACGAGCTTTGAGGTGGCCACATGTTTAACTAAGCAATGTCTGCCTGCCATTAAGAGTGATTTGCCTTTCTAGGAGGGGAGGGTCCTTCTAACTTGGCTCATAACTTCCACAACGTAAGAGATCCTGGGTCTACCAAAATAAATAAAAAACATGCCCCAATTTACCACTAGGCCCGAGATAGCCTCATAGTGGAGTAAAGCTTTCTTGAGGTTTTTAATGTTTCTCCTATCACCTTGAGTGAAGATAATAATATCATTAGAAAAGAGAAGGTTAGAGGGGGAAGAGAGGCCCTTTGAATATCTGATTGTTTTGAGTTCACCCGAATAGGTCATATGGAAGAGAAGCCTACTCAGATTGTCTTTAGAAATTGAAAAAATAATTGCGGAGAGGGGGTCACCCTACCCACTCCTCTTGAGCACTTGAAGTAACCTTCTAGGGAACCATTAATGAGAATAGAAATATTCATAGATCTAATAAGAGCTTTGATCTGTTGAATAAACCTCATGTGAAATCCAAATTCATGGAAGATGCACCCAATGAAGTTTCAATCAATTGTGTCAAAGGCCTTTCTGATATCCAATTTTAGAGAAATATTTCCCCCTCGAGTTGACTTCTGTATTAAGTTGACACATTCAGAGGCAGTGAGAAGGAAATCCTAGATTTTTCGCCTCTTAACATATCCAAATTGGTTCCAAGAGATGATTTTTCTTGAGATATGTGCAAGAAGGTTGGAAAGAATTTTTTTATAGCCTTGTAGATGGTGTTGACAAGGGCTACCAGTCGGAATTGAGAAATGTCACTTGCATTTTACACCTTTGGGATAAGGGAAATGAACTGATCATTACACGTTTTTGAGAGGGAAATTAGGTAAAGGAGTGTTTAACTAGTTTATAGACATCTGAATTGATAACCTCCCAATAAAATTGATAAAAGTGATTAGTGAAACCATCTTTTCACAGGGAACTGCCGTTGTTGATCCCAAAAACATAATCTTTGATCTCAGTATCTAGAGGAATAGAAGTAAGAAATGTGTTGTCAACCTCAGTGAAAAGTTTGGGAATAATTCCATCCTTAATAACCTCATTACTTATAGGACCATTGAAGAGTTTTATATAATAGGAAACAATATGATTAGAGAGGCTTTTCCAATCATCCAGAATAGTATCCCCATATTTTATTAAGGAAAGAGGCCATTAAACCTTTTTAACTCTTTTGAGGATATTAAAAAATGTGGTATTTCGATCCCCATATGTGAGCCACTTTACTTTAAAGAGATCCCTTGGGATATTGTCTCCAAGTATGAGGAGTGCGTTGAGTTGGGAGGACATTCTGGTTTGCTGAGAAGTATCACTGGTAAAGTTGGACTTAGTGGTTTCCACTTGAAGATCATGAAGTGAGCTTTCCAGAGAGTAAATATTCTAGTCCAGGAGGATGAATATCTTCTTGATCCAGTGTTTTATGTTAATATTGAGATATTTTATATTGGAGATGCAAGAAAATGAGGTACAATTATGCTTAGTCATGTTCCAGGTGTCTTTAACTAGCTAAGAGAAATCCAGAAGATTGGTCCAAGCATTATTAAACCTAAAATGGATTGGCAACTTGTATCCCAGGGGAGTGAAGGTTTTCAGAATTGGGTGGTGATCAGAGTTGTGCTTTACAAGCGTGACACAAGATATGGTATTCCAACCCCCATGTAGAAAGTGGTTACCAAAGGCACGATCAATTCTAGTGGCCCTGGTGCCATTAAGATGCTTCCTATACCAAGTGAATTTAGCGCTAATCTGGTTGAACTAAATGAGGGTTGAATCCTCGATACAAGATATGAAATCTCTCATAGAGGTGGCATTAGGGCCAAGTCCAATATTCTCATCTACCTATAAAATGGCATTGAAATCACCCATAATGACCTAAGGGGTCTGAGATGACTCTGGAAAGATCTTTTATGTGCTGCCAAAGAGTTCTTCGACTAATGTAGTAGTTGAAAGCATAAACCATTGAACAAAAAGAGAGATGGACTTCCTTTAGGAAGCTACAGGTGATGATTTGGTGGTCTACATGAACAACAACAGGATTGTTAAAAGAACGATGAACAAAAAAACAGAGTCTATCAATACCAGATATGTCTTAGACAGAATTGAGAGTATAATATCCACTCTGGGTATGCAAGGTTCCAGATGTGATGTTATTAGATTTTGGCTCAGAGATTCCAATGAAATCAGGTTTATGTTTATTCACAATAATCCTGAGGGAACATAATGTCCTAGGGTTGGCCATCCCCTGGATGTTCCAATAGAGGATACACATCATTGCTCCTGAGTGGGGGAAAGTCCCCCTTTCAGTTTTTTCTTAGATTCCTTGTTTTTATGAGAGATTCTCAACTCCCTATTGTTGGATCAGTTGGTATAAATTTCTTGATTTGGGGTGGACTCATTACTTGACTTAGAAGGTTCCTCCATGTTCCTTAAGTTTGATTTCATAGGGGGTGAATCTGCTATACTGATATCTATATACTGAGAAGAGACTTGGTATGACCTTTGCATCGAGTGAGCAGCCTGAGAAACTCCAGCTGCAAGTCTGTCATCCATATCAACTGCATTTAGTAAAACCGAGGTAATGAACTCCAGAAAAAGGGATTCAAACTATAAACTAAGAACCAAGGAGAGAATTTCATCCGACAACTCCTGAAAAAATACGATATTCTTGAGCACAATCTTTCATTATTCCTGCATCATTTGAGATATCAGTTTCAGCATGAGCACATCCTTGGGATTACTCTTCCTCTACTAGTACTACCCAGGACTTACTTGTCCAAACAGTGTTTTCCCAGGTGACCCCTTTCAAGCAATCATTGGATTATTTTCTCACGTAGTGCCTGGTAATATAATTTTTCCATTTGTAATCTCCCTTCATTGAAGTATTATGAGTGGATGTCTTGGAGAATTTTTGAATGAATCTGCACTTGTCAATGGCATGGCCTGTCATCATGCAATGTTCACAGTATTTTGGTATGTTTTCAAATTCAAAGCTTACCTATATAAGATGATCATTCACATCTATAGATACACGTTTTGGAGGAGACAATTCCATATCGATCTCAATGAGAACATGAGCACAGAGACCAAGATCACCATTGAACGTTCGTTGGACACAATCATGGCATGTTTTTCATCAAGACAGTGTGTCAGACATTAAGTAATAAATCCTCTAAAATCACATTATTTCTCATTCCATGCACCAAGAATCTTTTTGTTTGATTCTTTTAAAAATTATATAAGTGTATTCACTATTATAAGATGATATTAACCATGACATGTTTTTCTATTTTATAGTATATTCCCATGTCATGTTGACCTTACTTTATTTTCCATTATTGATATATTTTATGGTTTTCAATCAATATAAATACAACTAAACAATTATTTCTTCTAGATAGCATTTTCACCTTCTCTGTTATGTACTGTCCTAGCTTGGATTCCACTAATCCAGTTCCCAAGCCAGTTCACCACAAGGCCTCAAGCCTGCCTCCCTATATTCCAAAGGTTTCAACTAGTAGCGAGGGCCTAAGGTGTGATATTGGGGAGTATATACCATTATATAAGAGTAATAAACCAGAAGAAATAACCAGATAACATCCAAAATAGTAATAATCAGAGTTTAGAAATAGAAAATAAACTGAAATTGGAGTATGCTGTAATAATAAATGGAATTAAGAAAACGCCTGAACAACCATGTCATACAAACAACACTATTCACCCACTAGTCAGATCACATACACATGATTAAATAAAATAAATATAGAAAAAAGTAAAAGGATATACTATGTACAACAAGCCAAACCATATACTCGATCTATACAAATATGATAGAGCCATCCTTCTAAATCATTCCCATGCCTCGACCCATCCTCTTCCTACAGCCAAGTGAACATCTACTCGCTTACCCTAGCGTAATGGTGGGATGAGCAAGGTGTAATTACAAAACTCAGTAAGTAACGACAAACACAATATTATACATGTATTGTAATATGAAGTGTATATAAATGTGATATACTCATTAGGATAATAACAACAATAATAATAATAATAATAATGACTAGAATAAGATGAAAGATAAATTCACATAAGGAATGCTTAAGGAAAGTGATAAAACTAGATGATACACAACTAGAACAAGGTAACTTTATATATATATATTCCCATAAATATATAAACACACCCACACACACACACTTATATATATATACACATATGAGTTAGGAGAAAAGTAACATGAATCAAACCGTAGAAGATCCTTGGGTTTGTAATCTCGATCATCTGGACATATTTTGAATAAAGAATTGAGCTAAATATCATACCACTTAATCCATGTATAATTAATTTTATTCCTTGGTATGTAATATAGATCAATGATACCGTCTTCATATAGTGATAGAAATGTATTTGAGCAAGCCACATCGCTATAGAGAGATACATGTTCTAACCCTGGGTTCACCCATACTCACCTCCAATCACTATAATGAGGTATTCCATATACAAAAATATGGTATTGTAAATATGGAACTACAAGAACTACATCCTACACCAGATTTATCAAGTACTAGACCTATGAGGTCCAAGACCTAGGGATATAGACCAAGGCATCCTCTTCGATTCCATGGAGTACATCTATATAAAACTCAGAATAATATAGACTTACTAGGGATAGAACCCAGATTCATTGACCACATATTAGATCCCATAGAGCACATCCATTGAGAAATTAGTATAATATAGAACTATTAGTGATGGGATCCAGGTCCATTGAATAAGGATACCTCTTTTATTCCACAATGCATATCAATAAAAAACTCAGTAAATGTTTCCATACCATAAGGAATTTTTAGTGTTATACCATGATTCACTTCACTGGTTTCATATCATGATATCTATACCATTAATAAGCCTCATAAGCTGGATCCTAGGTAGCATGTCTGGGTATTCCTAAAATATAACACATCATGTCAGGACCATCAGCCACAAAATAGGAATCACCTATAGAAATCATAGCTTCATCAATAGTAACCAAGTGAATAATAAATAAATGAGTGAGGGTGGAAAAATAACTAAACCCACCACTACTTTCAAAACATCTCAATATTTCACATTCAATGTGGGTTCTAGGTTCCACCCATTACCAACTCGACCGAAACCCATGATGTAATTTCATAGGTTTGATCAAACATTAGGGCACTAAGTGGATACCTTAGGCCAGTGTTCAAGATAACTATCCTACCCAAGATCATAGAGGTTATCATATAAATGTAGGAGTCCCTCTTGGGATACTCTAGGTCAAAACATAAGCAATAGAATCCCTCATGGGGTCCAAAAAAGGAATAACCAATTAGGGAATTTTATATGGAATCCTCTAGGCCATACCCTAAGTGGAGGCATCCCACAAGGTATCCTCAGTCTCAATCACAGTCTTAGGTCGAGGTATGAATCTAGTACACTATGTTTGTTAGTGATCCATGGAGTTCATACATTTAAGATGACCCAAAAATTTAATCACAGAGATCATTTGAATAATTATAAATAGTAGTCTCCCTTAGTGGAAAGACCAATAAAATACATACTACATAAACATGAATAATTACTCTAGGGGAGGTATGTCAGACCCCCTACCAGTTAGAACCTTTAATTTTTTTTCAAAGGCCAAAAGATGCTTCCAAGTCCTTTCTAAGATCAGCATAGTCATGTTGGGTCCTGTCTCATGACGAAACCACCACATGCAATTAATTATAACAAAATTATAATTAATTAATTAAAACCCAAAAAATTAAATTAAATAACCATTTTATTTAAAATATTCATAGCACCCAAACAATCATTAGTCAATCATCTCACATTGGAACTGTGACCTAGTGCTCAATAACATACCACAATATGATCCCAACCTCAATTCTAGAATAATTCCTAATAAACTGATAAAAAAACATTTAACAATTTTAATTCAAGATTTAAACCATTAAGAGTTTACCACAATGATGTACCTTGATTAAATGACATGTTTCAAAGTACAAAAGACATATTGGATTATCCTATTACAAGGAAAAGTGAAAACTACATCACCAGTATCTGATTAGACCATACTCTAGTGGAATCTAAAATAAAAACCCTAACTGGAGAAACTGAGATTTAGAGGAGGCGGAAGAAAACACCCTGATGGACAATGGACTGGAAGGATTTTCTCGAGGTTTAAAATTCACTTTAAGATATAAAATTCTAACCAATAATGTAGGAGAACTCCCATGGAGGAAGGGTGGAAGAGGGATGCATGTGTGTGGATGAAAGGGGAAGGAAAAGGGGGTAAAAACCTTTAAGGGTCAGAGGGGAAAAATGATAATTTACCCTCTTAAATAAGCCATAGGGTTTATCCTCATGGTTCTCTAAATTAGGAACCAACCATATAGTTGGAAATGTCTTAGCCCCTCTACCTCAAACGGTTGAAGCACTATATTTAATAGACCATTTGACAACCGTTCACCTCTACAGTATGAGGAACACCCCACCTTGCATAGTTACATAACATGATTAGTTAAACCATGCAACGATCATGTGACATGTCTGTAGAAAATTTCATACCCCATGTATGGATTACTCTATCCCACCACATGGTTTCCCAAACCATTCTCTTATAAAAAATGGCCCACATAGTTAGGCCACACAGTTAGCACTAACCATGCTCTATGAACTATACCTTTCCAAAGCTTTAGTTTTGAGCATCTAACCCCATGAGGTGCTCTCAAAACATATGAGCTAAAAACCAAGAGTTATTTCACATCTAAAAAAATTATTTATAGGAATTTAAATCTTTTAATTATAATTCCAAACCTACAACCTATATTTAACCCATCCAGTAAATTAAAATTCAAAATCTTTCAAAAATTTCCAACTCGGAAAGACAATGGATCTTATAGCCTCCCCACCTTACAACTTCTCATCACCAAGAGGCCTTAATGGGAATAAAAACAAACAACCAAACCTACTTGTGTTATTAATTATGTTTGAAAGGCTGCATTGTGTTTTTGAATGAAAATGAACCTCTAAGAACTACCTTAATCATATGACACTTAATGACCCAACTCATGCCAACACTCATAACCATTGCTGAAACATCAAGATGATGATTAAATAATCATGTATAACCCAAGACATGATCACATCATCATATCTTCCAAAAATAATCCTATGGTGATCCTAATTATAAGTTCTTACTTTCAATGAATAATTTGGAACCACGATACCCCCACCATTGGAATTTCCTAACAAAATATTCCCCTAGAATCATAACGACACTACTAGAACATTTATAAAATATCTACACGTGATTACACATGGGAATACTACCCTAGGTACTCGATCTTATTTAAATGGTCAAAATACAATAAACCAAGCTCAACCTGGTTATGCCAAATTTTCCATAAAAGGACCCATCCAACCTCAATCTTGGCACCATATCATCCCAATGGAATTATTAATGCAGTTCCACACTAACCACATTCAACTATATGAAACAAAACATGTCGAACCAACTTTATATGACTATTCTAAAAAAATATCATCTTTAGTAGCTGCTTCGTCACCAAAAACTAATCCAATTCCTTTATCCCAAGGCATACCGATATCATTTTGAACATGATCACCGAAGTCTGTAACCAACTTCCAGTTGAACCTCTTAGACAAACCATCACCTATCAATTTTTTTGACTATGTTATAATATGATAATTGATATAATACTCGATATAAAACCATTGGATGATCACAAGACACTATGGGATTAATTCCCACACTCAGACTTGACCCAAGTCCATATTTGAATTTGTAGCCAACATTTATCGAGAAAACCATTTATACTTTAATCTATCTATTTAATGGACTATAAGATCCAAAAAAACTTCCTAATGACCAGTCTCAAGATCCAATGACCCTTCTCACATGAGGGTCACCCAAAATTGAGTAATGTCATACTCACCACCTTAGGAGAATCCTTCTTATCACTATAAAAAAAATAGAACCTGATCAACATAGACTATTCCCTGTCCCTCCAAAACATAACAACTAGAATGTCTTAGAACCTTCTCATCCTGAGCGTTAACAAAAAAAATATTCCCCAACATATTCTCGCTTCCTATGAATAACTACCATGATTCTTGTAGATATGCCAAACTGAGGGTCACCACCCTCAAACGACCAATTGTGTATTACACACTATTTGGATTACTTTTAAACCACTACTCATGTTCTATTATAAGGAGTATTTCATCCAAACAAAAAAGGTACATAGGTTTCCTTGTGAGTAGCCTATGATCTCTCATAATACTAAATACAATGTCAAGATATTTGGTATGATCACATTTATCTATGAGTATAATAACATTCCATCGAAATTTGTGTATTTATCCTCTGATCTATGATCACATCTAAATAGTTCGCACTTTCCTTATCCAACTCTTGAAACCATGTATCCCAAAAATGTGTTTCAAAGTCCAAACACATGTCAAATGACTTCCTAAACCCGATTTATTCTCTACGTCTCCTCTACCATAGAGATACATTCCTCATTTAAGTCACAGGTTTTAGGAAACAATGCCCACAACATTTATTTTAAACCATTGGATCCCAGATCACACATGACTACTCACCGCTTTATGACTTAAACAGTACCATGTATATATGATATTTACCAAAATGTCCTATATAGTGGGTGTACAATACCATACCACCCAACAATAATCACTTGAATCTCACTCCCACAAGTCATTTATCAATAAGTCCAAGATGATCATGCTACATGAAACATTAGTCTTAATATTCCAGGAGTACTATTATAACTACTCTTCAAAATTGAGAACCTTACTCATTCCATGATTATTTTCATGAACCATCCCTCAAGGCCCGCATCGTGACTACCCCAAGACCGCCTACCATAGGACAGGGGTTGACGACTAGCACCGAGTAGGCATATCCCACAACTGGGAGTCATTTTCCCAAGTACTAGTACACACACCCGTCTACAAGAAAAAGTGATGAAATCGAAAAAACTGAGTTGATATGCATGTATACTACTAAGAAAATCCACATAGAGTAAATGGTACAAATTAAAAGTAAAGGGGCTAGTATACAATCCCAAAAAAAGAAAACTACAAGCTCCTGGAAACCATCTGCCGAAAAAACCCACCTGATGGGTAGGTTCAGAAGCTATCAGATGTCACTAAAGTTAACCTCATATGTTGGGCCTCCATCTAATTACCACCTATCACTAGACCACCAAGGCCCTCATAAAAGATATCAGTCATCTGCACAAGACACGACACGTTTAGGTGAAGACCGTTTAGGGGTGAGTAAAACAATACTCAGTAAGACCCGAAATCACAAATGTATTCCACAAAGCAATACGAAAAGGCAGACTACCAAAGAGGTACATGAATTATAGCCTCTAATAAGTATAGTCAAGAGAGTCATTAGAGTCATCCCACACCAAGTACATGTTTATAACATGAATATACTTAATAATTCTAGGCACATTCAATTCTGATGAGAAATATAGTATCTATAAGAGACTCACTCCGCATCTTCACAGGAGACCTATTCCATGTCTTCACAGGAGACATACTCCGCGTCTTCGTAGGAGACATAATTCGTGTCTTCACAAGAGACATACTCCATGTCTTTTTAGGAGACCTAATTCACATATTCGTAAGAGACCTAATCCGTGTCTTTGTAGGAGATCTACTCAGTGTTTTTTTAGGAGACCTACTCCGCGTCTTCATAGGAGACCTACTCTGCATCTTCACAGGAGACCTACTCTATGTGTGTAACAGTTCGTAGGAGAATTACTCTTTGTAGGTCTTAGCCACATGATTATACTCTTAGCGCACTCATTCCGGGAGCACCTACTACTTGAGCCAATAGGTCATACGCCAAACTCCATGAAAACTCACACAGATTATCTCAAAAAGAACTCCTCATCACGAGTGTCTCAATACTACAAATGGATCATCTAACAGATGGACGATTTGAGAGTTATGGGAATTTTAATAAAAATGGATTGGTTGGGTCCGGGTCCTACCCGACCTGAATGGACCAACCCAACCCGGTTCGAACGTCCCAACCCGGTCAGGTCTGGGACAGTCTGAACCCGCATGGACCAAAGACCGAGCCCATTGGGCCACATGGTCCTTCCCGTAGGGCTTCCCGGTGGCCTGTTTTTCTTCATCATAGTCTTCCTGTGTGGTCCTGTTTGTCTAGGCGGTTGTAGCACCCCCCCACAGTGTAGATTTGGTTGGGCGGCGCATCTCCCAGTCAATGAGGCTAGCTGGTCCTCCCGCACGTAGTCCGCAGGCTTGCATGTCATCTGACCGACGTGATTCCCCGATGTGTCGTCGGTTCGAACTTCTATGGCCCACCCAAACCATGAATCCCAGTTTCTGCTCGTGACCATGTCATTGTGTGCCACTCCACCGTCGATCATCCATCCGACAATCGCCTACTGTTGGGTGGCCACACCGGTAGCAACATCTCCTCTTTTATTGGCCTCCACCGTCACTGTAGTGGTTTGTTCTTTGAACCAATAATGCCTTTGTGATCCTTGGGTCACCACCATCACTACCGTGGGATCTATATCTTCTTGTCATTACTTTGGGGGTCCATCCATGTTCGTAACTCCCGGACAAAACATGTCATGACCATGAGGTTTCACCGACAAACAACACAAAACTGGGGGAGAGAAAGATCACCAGAACACCCTTAGAAAGGAACTTAGCCTTCTTCGTGTCATCCTTGGTTAGTTCATGTCAGAAGGATTATGAATAAGAAATCGTAGAATATTCCATAAGATCAATTCCCTTTTTACCCCACATTTTAAACATGCCGCAAGAACAATCGATCCACGGATCAACCTATTCATGGGTTGGTCTGCATTCATCGTTGGAATCAAGAACACAGAATGAAATAACAAAGAAATTAACCCCATACATCAATGTTTGGATCTATCTTTGGTGAAGAATAGAGTTTCACCACCATCATTCATTGATCCTTGATCCGTGATCCAGAATATGTAATCCATAATTTTCTGACACTCATCATCATTGTTATACTTCAATGGGAGGGAACTTCCAACACCTTTCTCTAGAGTTTCCAGGGAATTCTAGGGTTATGCATTAATTCTAAATTCCTATTAAATTAGGGAGAAAAAAAAATGTGTCATCCTGTTGTAGAGTTGCCACACTATTTTATTTAAGAAACGAAATGGGATGACTCATCATTTCCCAACAACATCATTTTGTTGTTGTGAAATGTTTAAAAATAAATAAAACAAAATTCTTTAAGTATATTTTATTCTTCTTTAAAGCATCCAAAAATAAACTTTCATAGTTGACTTGGTCCAGTCAATGTTAGGCCCCGCCTAAGGAAAATGCCACATTTGGAACTCAATGGTGGTCTCATATTTACAATATGATTCACCATTCATGAGTTATTAATATTTTAAAATAAAATAATTTATTTTATAATTTTATTTAAAGTTACATCATTTCGGGTTTCTCACTAGAGACCCGCACCGACTAAAGTTAATTTGTACCTTGGGTAAAAGCGTTATCATGAATGCAATATTTCCATCAATTTTTTGATTCGGGCACCCATTTAGAAATTAAATCACTTTTCTAGAAAACCGTGCATGCATACTATTTTAATTACTTTAAATAGTTAAAACATTTATTTTGGGCACCCTAGGCCTCGAAATCATGTGATGTCTTAGCACTTGGTCTCAAAATAATCCCATTTAATTTTTGAAAAAATTTACATGGAAAATCCGGGACATTACATTCTCCCAACCTTAGTGATTTACGTCATCGAAAGACGAAATAAGGGATCAAAAAATGGGGATACTTAGCACGAATCTAATCCTCATGCTCCCATGTGCTCTCATGAATATTAATATGATTCCATCGAACTCGCACTAGAGGAATCAGCCACCCATGAAGTGTCCTCTCCTGTCGATCTTCAATCTCCACAGGGTACTCTATGAAAGTCGCCCCATCGTTTATGTACATCTCACCCTATTTGATGACATGTGATGGTTTGTACACGTATCTCCTCAGCTGAGATACGTGGAAAAAATTGTGCACCCATTATAACTATGGAGGTAGGGCCAAGAGGTACACCACCCCGCCAACTCTACGTAGTATCAGAAAATGTCTGATGAACCTCGAAGACAACTTGCCACCCTAACCAAATCTCTGCATCCCACGTCAAGGAGAGACCTAAAGGAACACATGGTCTCCCTCCTCGAACTCCAAGGGCCTTCTTCACCTATCATCATAGTACTTATAACTATTATGTGGTTTCTTCATCTGCTCCTAGATGACCTTCATCTTCTCTATAGTAGAAATCACCAACTTTGGGCCCAATAGTGTTAACTCTCTAGGGTATGTCCAAAAAAGTGGCGACCAATAGGGTTGTCAAACAAGGCCTCAAATGGTTCCATACCGATGGTGAAGTTTTAGCTATTTTTGTATGAAAACTACACTAGAGGTTGGTGAACATCCCATGTACGGTCAAAATCGAGGATGCAAGCACATAGAATGTCCCCTAGGACCTAAATAGTTAGCTCTGTCTGGCCGTCTATCTACGTGTGGAAAGCTCTTCTCTAGCATAGCTGAGTCCCAAATGCCTCAAGCACTCCCTTCCACAACTGAAATGTGAAAAGAACATAACAATATGAGACTATCATAGATGGGACTCCATGGAGTCAAACTATATCATGTACGTAGAGGCTTCCCAAGCTCTCTACGGAACCATGTTCTCAAATTGCAAGGAAGTGGGCTGACTTGGTGAGTCGGTAAATGATCACCCAGATGGTATCATAACCCCTAAACATACATGTTAAACCCTTCATGAAGTCCATCGATATTCCATCCCACTTCCACTCTGGATCCTCAAGGGGTTAAGCCAAACCTGTTTGAACCTGGTGCCTGACCTTCACTTTCTAACAAGTGAGGCATCTAGAGATAGACTCTTCCATTGACTTCATCATCCCTAACCACTAAAACTGACATTAGAGGTCCTGGTAACTATTTCCCACCCTTGTATGTAATTTCAAATGGTATGTATGGAACTCCCTCAACACCTCCTCTTGTAACATCATCGGCACAAATGTGTTTCCTATAAAAGTAATGATATTTTCTCCACCTTTTGAATATCCATCAAGGGCATGACTCATGGACATCTGAGCATGTGTAGTCTTGCAGCTGGTATCTCCAAGATGTTCCTCAATGAATCGATGTAGTAGTGGATGGGTAACTACCATTTACTGAAGATAATCCGCTTAATCTCCATGCACAAAGGATATCTACAATGAGTCCGTCTACTCTAATGCCTCATTTAGTAGTTGTGAACTCAATCTCCTGCTAAGAGAATCCACCACCATGTTCCCCTTCCAAAGAGTATAGAATATCTCGAAGTCATAGTCTTGGAGTAACTCTATCCAATGCCTCAGTTTCAAGTTCAGATCCTTCTAAGAGAATATAAACATGAGACTTTTTTGTCCAAGTAGATGATAAAATGCTCACCCATAAGGTAGTGTCTCCACATCTTCTATGCAAAGACTACCACTGCCAAACCGAGATTGTGGCTCGCGTAGTTCTACTCATGTGGTCTCAACTACCATAAACCGTAAGAAATCACTACTTTACACTACATGAGGAAACAACCGAGCCTGGTTACTGATGCATCGCATTACACTACGTACTTGACACCCTTCTATGGAAATATTAGGATAGGATCACTCATCAAACTCTTCTTTAGCTACTGAAAATCTTCCTGGACTTTCTCCTTCCACACAAAAGGTTTCCCCTTTCAAGTCAGAGCCGTCAAGGGTGATGCTACCCTAGAAAAGGTGTCCAAAAACCTCTGATAATACCTAAACAAACCCAAGAAACTACTCACCAATATTACGCTCCTGGGTGGATCCCAAGAAAACACCACCTTTATCTCAGCTGGATACACTAAAGATCCATCCTCTAAAATGATGTTCCCTAGAATGTGGCTCTTCCAAATCCAGAACTGGAACTTCGATATATTCCTATAAATTTGGTTATGTTGGAGTAATTATAGGACCATCCTCAAGTGTATTGCATACTCCTCCTCAGAAACCGAGTATACTAGGATGACATCTTTGAAGACCTCTAAAAAATGGTCTAGGTAATACTAGAAGATCCTATTCATTAGTCCCATGAACACTAATAGGGTGTTTTTGCACACCAAATGGCATTACTGAGTACTTGTAGTGGATGTAGGGACATCTAAAAGCCATCTTTGAAATGTTGTAATCCTGTACACAAAGCTGGTGATAGCCTGATATGATGTCAATCACCAAGAACCATCTCACTCCCCTTAGCTAATTGAAGAGGTCATCAATACTAGTTAGTGAATACTTATTGTTCAAGGTCACCTAGTTTTGGCATCATAAGTGCACAAATAGACTTTGTCTCCCATATTCCTTCTTGAAAAAAAAAATTGGGGATACCCATGGTGAAACACTAGGCCTCATGAACACCTTCTTCCAAAAGTCTTCCAACTATAACCTAAAATCACGAAGCACTGTGGGAGCCATCTAATATTTAGGTGTAGATATATGTGCAGTCCTAGGTTATAGATCCATGAAGATGTATACCTCCATGCGAGGAGGTAGTCCTGTAACATCTTCTAGAAATACATCCTTGTACTCTTCCACCACTATAGGAATTCTAGGACTTGTCTCATCCACTACACCGAGGGTCATTCCATCTAACTGATGTGTGATCGGCTAAACCTTCCTAAGTGCGAGTCCATCATGTGCTGCTTGTGTTTCCCTTTCACCAGAAAAGGAAAACCTAGTCCCATATCAATGGAAACACCACACTATTCTCCTAAAATATTTAATCTAATCATGGACT
Organism: Viscum album; assembly: GCA_963277665.1. Taxonomy (NCBI): domain Eukaryota; kingdom Viridiplantae; phylum Streptophyta; class Magnoliopsida; order Santalales; family Viscaceae; genus Viscum; species Viscum album. Next base: position 208,214,615 of record OY728123.1, read on the forward strand.
ATGGATAACCATTCCATTCCCCAAATGATGACTTAAGGCCTCGATGCCACTATTAGGAGATCCCAACCGAAATTATCACTGACAAGAGTAAGGGAACACTATCGACACTAGTGTGTGATCATTGAATATTATCCTATAGTAGTCTCTAATCACAGGGATCAAGTTAATGGTTCCACTAGAATCTCCGTGTCTCGAACAAGGTTCAGGAGTCTCGGGATCATACTCATCCATCACCTGGAGCTATCCTCTCCCCTATCCACCATCTCCCTAAGCTCATAGTGGACCACCTTGGGGTGGTGGTGGTAGTGTCTCAAACCTCCTTCCACCTCCTTCCTCTCATACCTCTCCTTTTCCACATCTGCTGCTTAGTGGACTACCCTGTTCAATCCTCCGCTGCTGCCTCAGCGGTCTCTCGACCATCTCCTATTCAATCATATGGCTCTTCGGACAATCTTTATCCATATGCCCCCAACCACCACACGTATAGGAAAACACTTCCTTCGGTCGACTTTCTCTATCTTGGAAGCCCCACACTACTGATCCTGTGTCCTAGGGTTGTACCTTAGACTATTTGGTTCTCTTGGACCCCTACGTCAACTGTCGACTACTTGCTGCCGAAGACCCAGGTACCTGACACCTGGTGGTAGATCCCACCATCAGTTCCTACTCTACAAGAAATCTATCTACTAGTAGATCTCGCTCCGAAACCCAATCAAGTGTAGGAATTCTAAGGGATATCATCGACACCTGATCTCCCTGAGTAGTCCCTACTCGAAGTTCCGGGCCCTGAATAATGGGTCCCACACCATGTATTTAGAGTAGCGAGAAAGATATTTCAATCTCATTAAGTACTCTACTACCATCAAGCTGCCCTACTGTAGGTGCAGTAGCTCCTGTATACAAACATAGCGTAATGTATCCAGAAATAACTCTTCCTTGAAGAGGTGATCAAAGTATTACCAAGTGAGGGACTCCTCATCATGAGTTTGGATCGTTAAGCTCTGCCATCTCCCCACTAATACCTATAGAATACTTATGTCTAAGACCACCATATGATCTAGAGGTGTGCTCACTAGGCAAAAAAAATCGTGTAACCACCTCTAGAAAATCCTCAGCTACCTTACGATCTATCTCACCTCAAAACCTGGATAATCATTTTCTCTGAAACTCATGTAACACAATGAGACTATGTGTATCCTCTACCAGTAAATTAAGTTATAACTGCTACTCTATGGGTGGTGGCGTCATTGGTACCCCACCAGGAGGTGATATCTATGGAAACATCCCCAACAAAGATGCCTCATCACTCGACAAACCATCATCATGGTCACACCTCCGAATCCAGGCTGGCTGCCTGTGTGGAAGTATCCTGAAATAGAACAAGATGTACCATAGTCAATAGAGTATACCTGGTGTGCTAACTCTAACATAATAAGTATTTTAGAACATACTCAATTACTATATGATGCATGCAACTAGTGTTTTCATGTACCGCGTCTAAGAGTAAAATTCAGGGTCTTGGTGTATGGACATGTTGGCCATCACACCAATACTGGACTCTCTAGCCTGAAATCCAAACTCAAAACACATAACACTATTTCCCCAAAACAAATTCACATACTCTTGGTCCTTAAGATAAAACCAGCCTGGGCTCTGATACCACTCTGTCATGACCCATCCCCCGGGGCCCGTGCTGTGACTTACCCAAGCCTACCTCCCATATCCCAATGGCTGGAAACTAGCACAGAGTAGGAATATCCCACAAGTGGGATACATTTTCCTAAGTACCTATACACACACAACCATCTCCATGAAAAAGTTATGAAACCAAAAATACTGAGCAGACATGCACATATACTACTAAGAAAACCCAAATAGAATAAACAGTACAAACTGAAAGTAAAGTGTCTAGTATACAAGCCCAACAAAATAAAAGTACAAGCTCCTAGAATCCATCTACCAAAAACCCTACCTAAAGGTTAGGTACAGAAGTTTTCGGAAGTCACTAAAGTGCACCTTGTCTATTGGGCCTCCCTCTAACTACCACCTATGTCCAGCCCACCAAGGTTCCCATCAAAGTTGTCAGTTGTCTGCATAAGACACGACACATGTGGTCGAAGCCCGTGAAGGGGTGAGTTAAATAATACTCAGTAGGGAACCCAAATTAAAAATGTATACCACACAACAGTACACAAAGGTATACTTCCAAAGAGGTACATGAAGTGTAGCCTCTAAGAAGTACAATCAAGAGAGTCATTAGAGTCATACCACATCAGTTACATGTTTATAGAATGAATATAATTAAAAAGTCCATGAAAATTCAAATCTAATGGGACATAAAATATATACAGGATATTCACTCCACATCTTCATAGGAGACCTACTCCACGTCTTCGTCAAAGATTTAATCCGCGTCTTCGCAGGAGACTTACTCTGCGTCTTTGCAGGAGACCTACAAGGCGTCTTCGCATGATACCTACTATGTGTCTTCATAGGAGACATACTAAGTGTCTTCATAGGATACCTACTCTACATGTGTCATAGTTTGGAGGAGACTTACTCCATGTAGGTCTCAGCCACATGATTCCGCTCTTAGCACGCTCGTTCTGGGAGAACCTCCTCCTCGAGCCAATAGGTATTATGAAAACCTCCATGAAAACTTGCATAGATTATATCAAAAGGCCTGCACCATCATGAGGGTCCCAACATCATAAATGGATCATCAAATGGAAACATGGTTTGAGAATTATGGATATTTTATTAAAAATGGGTCAGTTGGGTCTGGGTTCGACCTGACCTAGCCGTCCCGACCCAACCCGACCTAGTTCCGCTGACCCAACCCAACCTGGCCAAGTTTGGGATAACCCAAATTGAAAAGGACCAAAGGCCAGATCCATTGGGTCACTAGACCATGGCCCATGGGGCTGTATGGTCTAGATCATCGGGCTACCCGATGACTTAGTTTTTCCCCAGCTCGGCCCGCCAGTGTGGGCTGGTTCGTCCAACCAGGTGTGGCACGCGAGCTGAGTCCCTCCCACCTAGTAGACATGGTCGAGTGACTGCATCACCGAATCAACGTAGCCATATGATCCTCCCGCATGTGGTCTGCACCACCACGGCCTTCCCTGGAAGTGGCTTCCGATCGCACCCCACCGACGCATCGCCATGGGCCCCTCCAGCAGTGGTTGTCGACCCGATGGCACCTACTACTTGGGTGGCCACACTGCCGCATGACAACCTCACCATGGTGGTCCATTATTCAAACCAAGAACACATTTTCTATTCTTGGGTTTCCACCATCACTGTCGTGGGATCCATTTCTTCTTGACGTCACTCTGGGGGTCTGACCACATTCGAAACCACCCGGAAGAACACATTGTGACCGTGAGGGCATGCCAATGAAGAAAACATAAATGAGAGAGATAAATGGAATAAGAGAACCCTTAGAATAGATCTTGGAATTTTTTGTGTCAGACATGGTCCATTCATGTCAGTATGATTACGAAGAATAAACAGTAGAATATTCCACAAGATCAATTCCATTTTTACCCTACATTTTAACCATCCCGTAAGAATGATCAAATCGCAAATCAACCTATTTGTGGGTTGATATGATTTTTTCATTGGAATCAAGAATGGGGAAGGAAATCATGAATAAATTAACCCCTACCTCAAGGTTTGGATCTTTTGTTGGTGAAGAATAGAGATGCACTAACATCGTTCATCGATCCTCGATCCTTTATCCGTGATCCACCGGTGTTTGTTGTTGTTATTGTTCACCAATAGGAGGGAACCATCAATGCCTTTCTCTAGAGTTTACATGGAATTATATGGTTATGAATTAACCTTGAATTACTAATTAATTAGGGATAAAAGAAAATGTGTTGGCCTTCTGCAGCGTTGCAGTGTCACCACACTATTTTTTTTAAGAAACAAATGGACTGACTTTTCGCTACGACGTAGCATCGCCACGTTTCTGCAAAACGTTTAAAAAGAAATAAAAATAAAAATAATCTTATTTTAGTTTATTTTATTCTTCCTTAAAATGTATTAAAATAAACTTTTGCAGTCAACCCAAACTAGTGAATGTTAGGCCCTACCTAAGGAAAACACCACATTATGAACTCAACAGTGGTCTTAAATTTCCAATCTGATTAACTGTTCATGAATTATTAAGATTTTAAAATAAAATAATTTTATTTATGGTTACGTCTTTTTTGGGTTTTCTCACTGGAGACCCAGGATAACTAAAGTTAAGTCACGTATAGGGTAACCCCTTCATCCTGAACACAATGAAACCCTCAGATTTCTAATATGGGAACCCATTGAGAAGTTAACTCACTTTTTTAGAAAACCATGAATGTGAACTATTTTAATTACTTAAAATAGTTCAAACATTTATTATGGTCACCCCGGGTCTCAGAATCACATGAAGTCTCATCACTTAGTCTCGAAATAATCCTATATAATTTTTGATAACTTTTACATGGAAAATCCCGAACATTACAATTATCTCTACATCCACCCATCACACAACATCATTTCAGTCATGAGAATATACCCATGCTCTGACCATGTTAATAACTACAGAAGCACAAGGTAGTAAGTCCTAAAACCCAATATCTAAGCACTAATGTTGCATCCTTAGGAACATAAGGCATTATCATGCCTGTATAGAAAAACCTAAGAACCCAACAGTCTCAAAAAGTGCATACAACCAAGATCATAACCTAGAAGGCATCCACAAACCTAGGAAAACCCCTCTCATAGGATTCCCTAGATCAAACAAAATGTCAATCTATAAGGTTCAAATTCATAGCTAAGGGTCTCTAGGAATCCCACCTAGCCCTACTGATCAATAATCACATGTGGGTTACTAGGTCTAACCTCATAGTCTAAAATTCAAACCTATCTAATGGAGCTAAAGATCATAATTACCTACTAGGGTAAAAAACTATCAAGCATTAGCCTATTAGGGTCCTGATCCTCATTGAGAATCATCATAAGGTACTTTCCATGGAGTATCATGATATAATATTGAAAATAACTATTAACTAATGCTCATTAGGCATCTATATATGGTAATAACCCCTTGATGATTTAGTTCACTAAAATGTTTAGGTTCCTATTAGCATCACACTAGAGGATCTGAAAAGATAACCATAAAAGAATTTTGGTTAAGTAAAATATAATAGAAAACTAGATGAGAAAACTCTAAGTAGGTTGTTATGAAGCTTTAGTTAACTGAAAATTGAAAGATAAACCCACAAGGGGTTTACTTAAAAGGAATCAACTGCCGATGTCAACCTAAAAGGGTCAACAATATTCACAGAACATTTTCTCAGTGATCCATATTGTACCACATGTATGGTTCAGTTAAGTATAATGTCATCCCATGCTATGTTGTAAAACCATACAGGTTGTTACTGACATTAGACAACTGAACCTAGATACTACACCCCACAAGGGGTCCAACACCTTGGAAACACCTTCCATATTGACCTACTAGGGTCACTGCACCTCCCATTCATGAGGAATGATTCATCAGAAAAATCATTAAACATCACACCATATATCCACATAACATTCCATCATAAATAAATATATATTAAAGTCATCCCAATTGAATATAATTACACCAAGAACCTATATGGGAAAAACTATTGAGGTTTTTTATGACACTTTAAACAATTTGACCCTGTCATCAGTAAAATCAAACACTAAAAGTTTTATAATATGTGAATCCTACATTCTAAATATGATGCATGAGACACCTCTTACTTTTGCTGAAAAAGAGTAAAAAATCCATCACCCACCTCTTGACAATGACCTAGAGACAAAAGTACATCAATAAATCATAAAACCCACACATAATATGCATATCTTAAATTGAAATTCTTATAAAACTTTAACATCACATATCAATAAAAATAATATGATATCCTTGGTAATTAGGAATTCTTATCAAAACATGTGTTCTTGATGAACCAGCCTGATATCCATCACAGAATATGAAACATTCCTAATACTCATATCTACCATATTCCAAATAGTAAATCAACAGGAAAGGAAAACCTATGATACTAATTTGTAATGTCTCGTTCTGAATTCCACTAATCTGATGCCTTGAGCTGGTTCACTACAAGGCCTCAAGAATTCCACCCAGTATTCTAGAGGCTACTCACTATCAGTGAGGTCCTAAGGTGTGATAGTGGGGAGAATATGAAATTATATCAGATTAAGAAACTAGAAGAAATAACCAGATAAAATCTATAGTATTAAAAATTAGAGGTAAAATAAATAAATAAATTAAAATAGGATCATTCTTTAATAATTAATGGAATGTAGTAAAGGCTCAATTGACCATTTCATACAAATACACTAATCTCCCAGTAGGCCGGTCACATATATAGGAACAAATAAAATAAATATAAAAAAAGTATGAGGCTATACTATGTACACTAATCTATACCATATAATCAATCTCCATATACATGTCTGATCCATCCTGTTCAATCAGTCTCAGGCCTCATCCCATCCTTTACCTATAACCAAGTGAACATCTACTTGGGTACCCTAGTGAAATGGAATCCATAGCTGGGTGTGATTAGAGAAGTCAATATGAAACCACCAACATGGTGTCGTACATATAAAACAATATGAAATGTATGTAAATATGAGATACTCATTAGGATAACAATAATAATAATAATAAAAACAGCTCGAAATAAGATGAAAGAAAAAGTCATACAAGGCCTGCTTAAGGAAAGTGCTAAATCTAGATGAGACACAACATGAATAAGGTACCATCATATATATATATATATATATATATATATATTTGTGTATATATATCCCCCCCACAAACATATATATATATATATGAGCAAGGAGACAAGAAACATTAGTCAAACTGAAAATGAACCTTTGGTCCACAATCCCAATCATCTGGACATCACATGAATTGGGAATTTAGTTAGATGTCATACCACTCAATATATATATATATATATATATATATAGTTAATTCATTCATTGGGTAAATAATCTCAATCAATCATACCTACTTCAGAAGAAATTGGAAATGTATCTAAGAAATCCGTATCACCACAGAGGGATACATGTACTAACCCCGGGTTCACCCATACTCACCTCCAATCACTATAATGGGGGATCATGTGTATCAACAAACAATCCTATAAATATGGAACTGATTCAACCGTGGCCTATGATAGATTTATGATGTATTATAACTATGGGGCCAAGACCTAGGTTCACGGACCAAGGCATCCTCTTGAGTCCATGGAGCATATCTATAGAAAAATCATTATAATATAGACCTACAAGGGAAAGTACAAAGTGACATTGAACAAGGAATCCTCTTCAAGTCCATGGAGAGAATACATAGGAAACTTAATATAATATATGCCTTCTAGGGATAAGACCAAGGCCAATGACCAAGGTGTCCTCTTCAAGTCCATATAGTAAATCTGTAGTAAACTTGGTAAAAAATTCCATACCATTAGACATTTTCAGTGCCATACCATGATTCCCCTCATCAATACCTTACCATGATATCTATACCATAAATAAGGTTCATAATCAACATCCCAGGAAGTATGTATGGGAATACTTAAAATATAATGTGTCACGTTAGACCTTTCAGCCACAAACAAAGAAGTACCTATAAAAATCATACATGTATCTACACTAACTAAGTAAAGTATAAATAAATGAGCCAGGATGGACAAACACCTAAATCCACCACTAATTTTACAAAATCTTGGTCTTCAACATTCATTGCGAGTTCTAGGTGACACCCAATACCATATCTACCCAAAACCATGATTTACTATCTCAGGGTCAGTCAAACATTGGGGAACCAACTAGGTCTCCTAGGTTAGTGCTCAAGAGAGGCAAAAAACCTAGGATCTTTAAGGTTTTAATGTAAATAGAGGCATCCCTCTTGGGATCCTATAAGTTAATACATAAGAAATGGAATCCCTCTTGGGGTCCTAAAAAGTAATAAGAAATTGGGAATTCTATATAGGATCTACTAGGTTATACCATATGTAGAGTCATCACATTGGGAATCCTCAGTCTCAGTCATAGTCTTAGGTTGAGGTATGAATCTAGCATAAAAATGTTGTAAGTAATCCCTAGTGTTCACCCATGTAATCTTACCCAATAATTTAATTAAGTAGTTCATTATAATAATTCTAAATTGCGGAATCACTCTTAGGGGAAAGCCCAAGCCTACACATAATACATAAATATTCATAATTACTATAGGGTAGGTACTTTAGACCACCTACCTTTTAGAAGCTTTAAGTTTATTTACCAAAGGCTAATAGTAGCTTACAAGGCCTTTAAAATTTCAATAGAGTCATGTTGGGCCCTATATCATGATAAAACCATGAAAAACAATTGATTTTAAAACTATTATAATTAATTAATTAAAAACCTATAAATTAATTTAAAGACCCATTTTATTTAAAATTGGAATAATGCCCAAAACATCACCAATCAATCACATCATACCAAAACCAAAATCTAGAACTCACTAACACATCATATCATAATCCAAACCTCAAAATAGGGATAATTCATAAGAAAAAAAATGAGAAAAACCATTTAACAATTTTAATTAAACATTAAAAGCATTTAAAATTCACCATGGTGATGTACCTTGACGAAAAGACATTCAGTAAAGTGCATAAAACATCTTAGGTTATCCTATTTCTAGGAAGAGTGAAAAAACCATCATCGGTATCCAATTCTTCTTTGTTCTAGTGGAATCATAACTAAAAAACTTAATTAGAGAAACCAAGAGTTAGAGGAATCCAAAGAAAAAAACCATGATGGACATCAAAGACAAAGGATTACTTTAATGTTTCAAAAACACCTAATGAAATATGATTTTGAAAATTAATTCAGGAGAACTATCACGGATGAAGAGAGGAAGAGGGATACACATGTGGGGAATAAAGGGGATGGAAAAGGGAGTAAAACCCTTTAAGGGTAGAAGAGGGAAAATAGTAATTTTAACCTCTTTAATGAGTCACATGGTTTGGATGTAGGGTTTTCCAAACCACGCACCACCCATGAGGTTGAAACTTTCTTATACCATCCAAATCACATGATGGAAACAAACGGTTTAAAAAACCTTGTACCAACTGCGCACCTCTACTATCCTAGTCACATGACACCTCTCATGGTTATAGTTCATGGTTAGTTAAACTTTTCACCAACCATGTGACATTTAAAAAAAATTTAAAACCCCTTACATGATTTCCTCTGTCCTACCACATGGTTTATCAGACCATGATCCTATAAAAATGGCCTGCATGGTTGGGCCACATGGTTAACACTAACCATTTACCAACCATGCACCATGATTTGTAACTTTCCAAATCATAGTTTTCAATCCAAGAACCCCCAAGATGCTCCAAAAAGCTCTAACTGATCCATTATTTCATCTAAATATCATTTTTACTTTATCCATGGTGTGTTATGTATTTCTATTACATGTTTGATAAACCATATTTTCCAATAGTTTCCTCAAAGTGAGATGTTCCCAAAAAATAACGAGAGAAGCACTGAGAGATGATGAATTAGTGTGTCTAATTCCCCCCACCCCCAAAACACAATATTACCATGCTAATTTATATGAATTATATTCAATAGATCAAGTAAGCAGTGATGATGATATATATCGAGTGATAAAGAACATCCCATTAACACATAATATTTTTATAAGGTTTGTTATTGCTTTTTATTTAGTGGATATGTCCTTAGTGATTAAAATTGTAACCCCATAACACATTTACTTATTTAAATATAAATAAATAATAGAGGATGAATTAAAAATATAGTCTTTAACTTCATATAATTATATATAATAAATACAAGAAGAAAGATGAATTATGTTTGTATATGACCATGAATGACCTTCTTCAATCCTTTTTAAGAGCCATTAATCAATATATGTTGTGTGAACCATTTTATTATTTTAAAAATATGAACCTTTACACTCTAGATATACCCAAGAATATCTAATTGGATATCTAAATGTTTCAAAATTTCCATGACAAGAAAATACTAAATATACAGAAATACTTCCAAACCATTGCATGGTGTAGGAAACCACGAAATGGGTTTTTTATAGTCAATGGTATATCTGAAATCAATTTTGAGTCAAATGATCTCCCTTGAAATTAAATGGCCACTTCCATTTAAAATTTATATCATTGACTAAAAATACTATAAAGTTTATGTAAACCATGACATGGTCCTATCCTAATGTTTTCTCAACTCTCCTCAATCACTGAAGTGTGATTTTTTTCCATTATTCCATTCCATAATCTCATAATACACAATATAAATTTGTTTAGACTTGTGATCATTGAATCTAGTAAATCATAATTCTTAGAAAAACCATGTTCACTCTATCAAATTTTTTTCCACACCATGATAAGGTTGAATAAAATATAAATTATTTTCTTCTTTTTCATAAAATTGACTCTAATATTCTCCTCTAGAAAGCTCCATCTAACCATGTTGAACAATTTTGGTTATTTTCTCTTAACCATGATGAAATTATCTGAAATTTGATTTGGTTTAGTTTCTCATGGTAAAAATTAATTCTAGAAATATTATCCAAAAAATATAATTTGAACTATATTATTTTTTATTCAATTATTCATAATACATTTTTTTCTCAAACATAAATAATGTTGTTTTTTAAATGTACCATGACATGGTTTGAGTTTTAAATAGATTTTTTTTATCCAATAAAAATCAAATTCATCCATACACATATTTATAATAAAGAAAAATAGAGAACAACATTCAAAGATCATAAATCAAAATCTCAAGAAACCATGTAATAGTATTATCCTAAAGTGATAGTTACTTAAACACCACATTGATGGATATTATAATGTTTGTGATAATACTGAAACTATCAGTGTAAAAAAACATTATTTTAACTAAGTGTCATTTATATCTTCTTCAAAATACCCCTTTGTTAACTAACTTCATGAGTTCACTTCAATGTATCATCAAAGAGATCTATCCATTTCTCTAAAAAAATAAGTCACTCTACACAATATGATTAAGTACCCATGGTGTGGGTTTTGGGTTTTCCACCATAAAATCTATAACTTCCTCTATAATTCATGAAACTAATTTTAAGTATTTCTCAATATCAATATGATTAATTTCATAGGTATATATCCCCATTTTAAAAAAAATAACCCAAAAAATATATAAATGGATTTTCACCAACAAAATACATAAATATTGCAATGCCTTAAACCTAAAATAAGAAGATAAATAAATAAATAAAGATGAAGGGAATAAAATAACCTTACCTTTTACTAGAACAATAAATCACTAATAATTTTCTACCCATAACCTAAAGTGTAAAGGTGAGGTGAAGATGGTTCACATGGGTCTATAAAGAAAAATAAGGTATATAAATGATTAGAAATTTTGAGAAAATATCAAATAAAATGTGGTTTTAATCATTATTCAGGTTGAGGGGATACAAACTGTAAAAACACACACATAAGGAACTATAATGGGTTAATCCACATACTTATACATAGTGTTTGGAAGGAACCCACTAGACCATTATAATTTTTTCTATTTTAACTAACGGCCCCATGGATTCTATATCCATGTCATGGACCTAAGGACTAACCCAATCCTGGCCCGGAGGACCATATCCCTATAGGAAATGTTTCTTTTTTCACCAACCATTATACATTTAGAGAATTATTCCCCCATGGTCTATATAACTACACTACTAATTCCATGCTCTTGTTCCCATGATGATGCATCCCCACCTTTATCAATACCATGACTATATCCCCACATCCCCATCCTCACCTCATAATCACACTCATTTTTTATCCATTTCCCCATGATATTGCGCAAAAATTATTACTCATGAACATGATATTCATAGGAGAAAAATTACCCCCCAAATGGGGAAAAATATTTCTTTATCTGAGAATTGAACCCCAATTCACTAGGTGAGAGGATTGAGGTTGAGTACCATTTGGCTACAACTCTAAAAATATAGGATTTTATTGAATACATGGTATTATCAATAGTTTTCATAACCATTCCATTAACCTTTCTTAACCACTTTCCAACCATTATTTTAATAAAAAATACTTCAATAGTGGTAGTCCATTCATATAAATTATTCTTAAATTAAAAAATTAATTTCTATATGGTTTTTTCTTTAAACATTACTAATTATTCCTCTACCTTCAAGAATTCATTCTTTAGACTTATTAACACCGTTATAGACCTCAAACATCATCTAATTTAAAATAATCATATATTTTTAAAAATATTAAAATATATTATCATTAATACTTTTTTATTATCAAATTAAATAAAAAACCAAAATTTAAATAATTATAAAAATGCAATATTTTAGAATCTCCCCACCATAACATTATTTCCCCCTAAAAATCCTGCAAAATAGTTTTCCCAATCACTCCAACCATTCTAGATTTCTTTTTTATTCCTAAAAATAACCCATATTCACTATGGTTCTTTGAAAAATCCATTTATTTTTATGAAATTAAACACTCTTATTTTTATAGACATCAATAATATCTAAGCACAATGCACCCAAATATATAAACTCACTTACTTCCTAGGTATAATTCATTACCCATACCACATTTCCTTTTAGTTCTCACCACTATAAGGACTCACTTACGAAAATATAATGTACTTATATTATTATGTAAATAATAATACCCCCTAAACTTTATAATGAGGCTACATACTCACAATTCCATGAAATTCTACTCACTCTATAGAATAACCAGAGGACCATGCACCCGTATCCACCTAAAGTCCTACCCGAGCAATCAATTTAAAAAATATATTGATAAGACTCAATATGAAATAATTTTTTTAAAAACTAATGGTTTATAATAGGAAAAGTATTTTAAAACCATTAATAATTGTATAATATCCATCATTCACAAAACCATTTTGAAAATATTTAATAATGAACCTGATTTTTCTTACATTACTATTACATAGTTTTATTGATAAACAATATAAAATCATTACATGACCCAGATACATAGGTTTAATGTCTTGGGAAAATTAAGACTATAAATAACATTTAAAAAATATAACATAAATATTTATTTAATTCCTTATTATCTAGCTTCTTATAGGTCTTCACATTCTCTTTAGTACAAGTAATCACATGAGGATATACATAAAAAAGCGGTGATCTAAAAGCTTGGTAAGAGGATAGATAAGAACATGAATAAAAATATAACATGGTGTGAGAATAATAATTATCATTATAATATAGTCATAGTATCATAATAATGACAGGAAGAATTAAGAAAAGTATTGAAATGTGGCAATGCATAAAAATGAAACATCTTGTCTTAGTGGTCAACCACCACACATAGTTGTGAACAAAGGTAGCATAATGTTCATGCATATTTAAATTTTATCATGATATACATCTCATTAACCAATTTATTGGAGAATTATATGATTATAGACACACCCATCACATCATAACATTTAATTTTCACTATATAATTCTGAGTTCACCTGTCACATCATAACATTTACATTATCATGCATGCCACATAGAACGTACATCAATCTTGAAAAAAAACCATTGAAAGAAATGGGTTTAATTTCATAAATTATACATTCATAAACTTTGGCTTCAAAAATGAAATAGGGAATAACATACTTGATATATGAATCATAAACCTTGGGTGAAGAAGAAACAATCTCGAGAAGTAAAATGTGTGTTTTTTTAAAGAATAGTTCTTTTAGAAAACATTGTGTCTATAATAAACTAAATTAGAAAACATGTACATCCCAAAAAAGTAAATATAGTGATTAATAAATGATATTTAAGGAATATCCATTCTGAAAATGGGGTAATATAGGGAAAACCCAAAGAAAAAGAGTTGGGTGTGAGAATTCCCCTGACCTTTTGTACGAATGATTTATTCACTTTAGTATCCTATATAATCACATTAGATTCATTAATTAACAAATAAAAAACATTTTATATAGTAATTTGATTCATTATGGTTTATTAAGTTCATTTATAGGGTTTTTGATTAATTATAGAGTTTAATTTCCTCATTCAGGAGTGTTTGTTTTCTTAGTATTCACGATTGGTTCATTTGTAAACATGAATAGATGTTCATCTAAAACAAGGATAAATATATAGAGCTGTTATTGTATGTTACTAATATTATTACATAATTTTAAATGATATTATAAATTATTCGGTTATATGGTATTAGGATGAATCATTAGATAAAAGTTAATGATGATCATTTTAGGTTAATTTTGGTGTTTTTTTATCACAACGAACTCGTTTTGTTTTTTCATATAGTATTATGTATAAGAGTTAGTTACATAACATAAAAGGGTTGTAAAATAAAATTTAAAATATTTTTCAACTATTATAATAGTTTCATTAACATTCTTGAAGGGTTTTAATTAAAATGAAAGTGCATTTCCCATGATGTTGGCTAATTAACACATCATAGGCATCAATTTCATTTTTAGTATAATAGATAGGGAGGGGGAGGATTTTAATGATGTATCTTCCATTAACATGATATAATACCATTATATAAAAAAATAATGTATTTACAATACCATTTGGATCAGAGAATGTGAGGAGAAGAGAATAAAATATATGACATTGAAAAGAAATTAAAAGACAAAGGAAGAGGGGTTTACCTCTGGGATTTATCCTCCTTGAGAACCTTCTTAGGGAAAAGGTTTTGGCCTTTTGATTAGAAAAAGAGCTCATAGAAGTGGGAAAATATATTTGGGAGAGTTTTTGACCTAATTTTTACAAGGTATAAATCATGAGAGGTGTGAGGGGAGGAGATGGTAATGGGTGGTATTTATACTGGAGGAGGGGAGGGGGTGTTTTCTCATTATTTAATTTATTAGTTTATTATTTTTATCAAGACAAGACATAATGTTGATTATTGAGACTAAATATAATAATCTTATCATTTGAGTTCTAACCAATGGTTCTTATATCATCCATCACTCAAGGAATAGTGTATTTAATTTATAATGTATTTATACTGTAAATTATCGTATTTTACTATTCACTAAAAATTCAAGTATTTTCAAAAAATCCCAAAAATTCAACCTAACTAATCTTTTATGTGTATAATTAAAATAATAACTAAATTTTATAATTTTTTTTCTAAATATGAGTAATTTAATTTTTAGTTAAAATCATCATTTACTTGGAGAATACATATTTTGAAATTATAACTGATTTTATAACACTTTGAAAAATTAATTAAGGTGTCATAAAATTATCTTAAAATAATTATACATCAAAATATTAATTTATGAATACATTTTTTGAAAATATATTTTCTTTTAAATTATTAAATTAATCATATAATTTTAATTAAATATTTATGAGTTATAAAAATGTTAACACTTAATTAATATTTTTGAAAACATTTATCTACTTAGACTATGATATAATTATACCATACTTTCATTTATAAGATTCCTAAATTTTATTTATAATTTAATGGGTGAGGCTACTATTAATTTGGATTGTTTACTATTCACAAGAGTCATATTACTATTCCTAAGGTCAAGTTACTATTTAATCGGTATTGGTTCTATAATATCTACAGTTAATTTTTATTTCATTAATTATTCATTTATAATGTTTTTATTATGGTATATAAGTGATTTTATGTTATTTATACTATATGAAATTACTATAAGAAGGGAGAAATTCCTTTGATAAAAGTTTGGTTCGTTACATATTTCCCACATATTAAAAAACCCAAGGGTTATTATATAAAATACCAACATATCCCTAGGGTTTTGAGAAAAAAAATTTACCCCCTTGAGATTTTATATAAATAATTTTCTATTTCATAAACATATTTATCATTTCAGTTTTTTTAAAAAATACCATAGGTATATAAAAATACATTAAATTCATATAAAAGATAAAAATTTTGTTAGGGTATGAACATATCATGGAGCTCTTCCTCTTTAGGATTCCCTAGGAAAGGATGACTAAAGATCCAACCCCCCATCATCATTTGGAGTGTGGGGGGGGGGATCTTTATCTACCCCCTCTCATTCTTTGACGCTTCCTTTTCTACCCTTCTCTCATCCAAATATCCTTCCGTCATTCCCAGCTATCACTCTAACCATGAAGGTTCCTGATCTCTACAACGGCTCGCCATATCTCGCAATCTCAACATAGGAGTTTACAGATACCTCTAGTCTCCTTAATCTTACCTGGTGGATCAATTCAGCAAGAACATGCCCTCAGTTGACTCTTTTTATAGGTTCATATTTGGATCATAGGGTCTTTGGGACTGTGTGGTGGTGGGTCTTCTCGACAAGAATCATATAATGGTGTGATTTTATTTGGAGGATGACTTGATTTTATCCTTATCCCGAGATCCAAGATTCTACATTGAGAATACATTCTATATATTTTTATGGTCATATGATTTTTATAAGAATAGAGATACTCATATGACGGATTTGTGGGTAATATTTCCAAAACATCTAATTCCCTTAAAAACCCACTCTATTTTATGCATGATTGAGAACACGGTAGGCCACTACTTGTGTTCTGATAGTTGGAACAATGATATTTGTCACCCGATTTATCATTGTATATGTGTTTAAGGGGTTGTATCTAGAACACCAGTGGAGTGGATTTGGATCGCTACTGAGGTAGAGTTTAGATGTAATTTGGAGTTTGTTTTCGAATCTTGGATTGATTTTTTTCTGATCTTTAATCAACCGGGACACTCTTTCCACTATTATCATTAGGGTCTCAGGGAATAACATAAAGTGATTGATGCTGTAAAATCTCTTGGGCTGGAAGCAATGGGTGACCTATTTATAGATCCCTTGAACAACATGATTTCAAGTACCATTCCCATTCAGAAGAAGGAAATACCAAATAATTTTAACATGAAGTTATTAAATATATTAAATAGGTTGAGGAATGATTTTTATGATCAACATATGACTGTTAGGGTTCTTCTAGGTCTAGGGGACACTGCAACTGATCCCTTGCAACATGATGGAATTTTTTCTAAGCCTCATTCTTATGCAGATGTTTCCAAGATTAGTAATGGATCCTCTCTGGGGGAAGTGGATACCAAGGGACAAAGTTTTAAAGTTATGGATTTATCAGATGAGAAGGGGAATTGGGTGAATATTTCTTAAAGAACAAACCAAAGGAAGATATTTTACTATATGAACATTAGTAACCATTTTAAAGGTTTGGGAACTGATACTCCTGGCAAGGATCCTAATTAGTGCTGTTCAAGAGCAGAGTCAGAGGGAGAGTTATGGGAATTATTTGAAAAATAGTTCAAATAGAGGAACTGGTAGAGGCCTTCACAATCCACGGAGGAAGAAGGGTTAGAAAGAAAATAGGGATCTGATGAGTTTCATTGTGAGAAAGAGGTAGAAATGAAAAGGTTAGAAGGATTACTCCAACCTTCCTAGACTAAGGGAGACAAGATCAACTAAAAAATTTAGGATCAAAGAAATGGAACGAGAGCCTTATATTAATGAACTTGTGTAGGAGGTCAATATAAATCTGGTGAGTATAATTGAAATGGGTGAAGGTAGTGACTCTCAGGATCAAGTCCTTAAGAAGACGAATGATTTAGTATAATAATAGCCGTGGATGCATGGATGTTCTGTGTTTTTTGACAAGGAAATGTATATTCTTTAGGGGCTATTAGGAAAGGAGGCTGATATGGTTGATTTATCATTAGAGAACGTAGTTGGATCGTAGAGGGAAATAGTTGCAGAGGCCAACATACAACCTTGGGATCTTCTTATTCATTCTGAGAAAGAGATATTGGATAGGGTATAGAACATTTAGTCTTCTAATTAGGATAAAAAAAGGATGAATGGGAGACCAATTCACGTGGGAAAAATAAGGATTAAGTTGATTGGATCGAAAAGCAAAATCAAATTTTGACTAGAGGCTTCAATGATAAAAAAGATAACAGAGGAGGATTTCTTGTAGGTTTGCAAAAAATTGAACTATCAATTTGAAGAAATTATCAAATATTAATCAGATAAAAAGTTAACTAGTATTTTATAGAAATTATAAATGAATATTGTGTCTATTAGTTTTTAGTTGGATTTTAATAATTTTATTATCTACTATAGTGTATGATGTACTTGGTTGAACTTAGAGGTTTCACACTTTTTTTTCCCAAAAAAGTGGTTTTAAAATAAAAAAATACAACTTAGTAATAGTAGTCACACAACCCATTTTTATTTTTTTAAAATTTTACTCATTTTTAAATTTGGAATCACTTACGACACCCCACAAGATTTAACAAAAAAAATAAACATTATAAATTTTTAAATCCTAGAGATCATTTATCAACCTTGAAAAAACAGTCACATGTACCCCATGTAGAAAACACATATGCATTACTAAATAATAAAAGGCAACTAATATATATCTTGAAATTTTATATCCTAGGCACAAAACCTTGTAAAAATAATAATATGATGCATGTTTGGTTAATTAATATCTCAGAGTAGCAAACTTCCCTAGCCTCTTAGTTTTATATATGAAATATTGGTTAAATATTTTTATCTGATACATGTTTATTTTTAACAACCCTATCTCAATGCCCATCACTTATGGGTAGGCTAGGGGACATGAGGGTAATAATTTATGTGGTATATGGATCTAATATGGGAAGGTAAGGTTCTAAGAGGTTGGATGTCGTGAGACTTGGTTGTGATAGGGGAGAGTAAGGGTAGTGAGATTGTGCTGCCTGTTACTAATATCAGTATTTGTGTTATATATATATATTATGTTTGTATGGCCATATTATTAGTATTATGTGTGTTTCCACCTATATTTATTATGATTGAGCATCAGGCAGGCCATGATTTGGTGTCGCTGGAGCATGCACATGTTGAGACCCTTGAGGGCCGGGATGAGGCCCCAGAGGGTCGGGATGATAATGAGTCACATATACAGGCTCATGTGAAGGTTCCAATACAAGTGGGTTAACCACATGATCTGACCTCTTTTGGGTTGTTGCTTGATGATCAACTATGGGAGATCCTGGTATGTGTTATAAAGGGTATTGACAAGGGAGCTTAAGGAGTTGATCCTTCGATGGAATACCTAACACGTAAGTTAAAGTCACATTACCCACAACTATTTTAGGGGGAGGGTGGACCAAAGGAAGCTGGGAACTAGATCGAAGAAGTTAAGATGATCTTATACCATCTCAAGACACCCCCATGAAATAGGGTGAATTTGGTGACATATGTTCTTAGAGGAACATAAAAATGCTAGTGGTATGTACAAGTTCATCTGGGAAGACATGAGGGATAGGCTTGGAAGGATTTTGAGTCCAGGTTCTTTAATAAATTATTCCTAGAGACACTGAGGGTGGGAATATCTTGAGAATTATTAGTCCTAAAACAAGGTGACATTTTCAGCATGGGAAATGTAGCTACTTTGACTAAGTTGTCACACTTCACACTTGACATGGTGGGTGACGACACCTCTAGGGTGAGGTGTTTTGAGGATGGTTTTCTGCATTCTATTCAGGTGCAGGTAAAAAACTTATGGTTATCCACATTCTCGAAGATAGTGAATCAGGTGTTGATATCCAAGGGATACATGATAGACCATTCATCCTTGAGCTGGGTGGTGGCTTCAGGTGATTATAGTAATGATTATATAGATAGTAGGAAGTGATGCTAAGATGAGTCTCAGTATGGTGTTTAGGATATAGAATTGAGAAAACCCCCGAAGGAGTGGATCATCAACAATGGGTTTCAAGTGTTGGTAGTCAGGACATGTGAGGACACATTGTGATATGTCATTAAAGAAGTTTCAAGAATATGGTTAGGTTGGGTATCTCAATAGTTTCTATAATAATCCTTCACGGATAGCGGACAATCAGGGACTTGGGTGGAATCAGGGATCTGAGGTTGGACTAAGAGAAATACCAAGAGCTAGTTGCTAGGATTCATATATACATGAGGGTCATGGAAGAAGTAGTTCAATCCAGTAACAGGTTCAGTGTCCGATGGATGGTGTAACACCACAGGGATGTAAGGCTTTAGGTAGTTGGGCTTCAGGATAGGTGCCTAATGTTGAGCTTCTAGGGTCAAAGAAGGCTGGTCAGCCAACGATATTTATAGGTACACCATGGGTGTTACCAGGGTGTTTTTTATTTTCGAATGGACCATTTTGTAGTCATGTTCATTTTGGGTGAATGAGGTGTACAAGATGTGATTTTGGTCTCACCATATATTGGTTAGTATATTGTCATTGACTCAAATGCATGATATATTATATATATGTATGTATGTATAAGGTGTGTGATTCCATTATTATCCATGGGAATCAATGAGATATGGGGTTACTTGAGGTGTGATGGCATACGAGCATCAATGTGATGTGGGTTTACTTGAGGTGCATTGGAAACTGGGCATCAATGCGATGCAGGATCTATGTGAGGTGTGAGGAACTAATAATTATTATGGGCATCTTATGAGATGTGGGACCACATAGGTGCCACGTAAGGCATGATAATGAGGCATTAATTTGATGATATGTAGTAATTTATTGGTGTCATATGTGATACGATATTATTTGAGCACATGATGAGGTACAAGAGTGAAAATGTGTCACCGGAGGACTTTTGTGTCTGGGGATGGTTGGTGGACCATCAATTTTACTTGAGTTTTGGGTAGAGATGTGACCCGGGTTGGTAACTCTTAAGGTAGGGAGTACCTTAAGGTATTTGACATTTAAATTGATGACCAATGTATACAAGGTTAGTTTTAAATGAGATTGGTATGTTCAGTACTATCTTTGGCTAATGATTTATAGCTTATAGATGAGCAAATTAAGGTGGGAGACTGTAACATCTTGAGTTTTTGGAGCAGGTAAAATTTCTCAACCCGTTTGAATTTTTGGAGTTTGGTAAGTGGGAAAAATATTTTATAGTTCATAAAAACATAATTATAGGAGTTACTTTGACCCATTTAATTATTTTTATATGAATTTAAAGGATTAGAAACCACCTCAGGGTTTTAATTGGGTTTTTCATGCGTCAAAGGCTGAACACCCAAAATTTTATGGGTGTGCAGACTAGGAACATTGTTTGGAAAAATTGTGTGGATACCAGGTGAAACCATGTGACCCTCTATTGAATATGTTCATGGTTTTTCAAAAAATATAGGAGAGGGCATACAACTATGTGCCCATTATATAGTTTTTAGTATAGGTTCACACATGGTCTCTATACGGTTTGGAAAATTGTGTGGGACAACCATGCGAAGTACCCCCTCGGATAATGGGTGTCACATGGTTGGTGTACGTTTAGCCAAACCACATGAACCAACCATTTGGAACGTTGAAAAAGAAAAAATTACAATTTTATACCTCTTTATATTTATCTATTCTTCTACTTTTTTCTTCTCTACTGCATGCACAATAGAATCTACTATACCATTTTTTTTCTTCCTCCGCTAGGTGTTGAGCTCCACCATTCACTCGAGCTATGATTCTCGATCCATATTTGGAATTAGATGCATATAAGTAAGGATTAAATTCCAATTTCTTATTATTCTCCTTTCTATCGCCATACAGAGTGCTAAATCCATGTGATATGTTTTACCTTATTTTAAGGGAATTCATCGAAAACATTGATTTCTTACAAACCAGATCAAGTTAGAGGATGATATTGGGCATGAATTATTTGTGATATTTTTGGTGTTTTGGGATTTCATTATTGAGCGCGCCACTGGGTAGTTTGAGAATGACCCTATTTAATTAACTTATTACATTTAAATTAATTAAATGGTCATATGGGATGCCTATGGGTATGTTTTCCCAAGTCTATAAAAGCTATTATCCTAGTTAGAGGCCTCATACCTTGGGAAGATTAGGTCAGGGTTTTTTTATATTGAATTTAGTTTTTTATATTAAATGTGATTCCTATGATTGGTCCATGGGAACATGATGGGCACAGCATAAGTATTGAGATGGTATTAACTATCTCGATGAGGTGACTTGGTAATCGGGATGGGATTGGCTAAAATTTATTGGGTGATGTTGATCACTAGTTAGGGGAAATGGTCGTTAGATTAAGGGAAAAAAGTCATCAAGTTATGGGCATAGATCATGTGATATTGGATGGTGTGACCATTAGATTGAGTGACATGGTCACAGGGGAACGAGGTACCAGGATGACATGGATTAGGTACTTTTTTGGTGATTGTTTCTCTCCCTGATTGGATGATGCACCATTAGAGTCACATGAACACAGATGGGACTCAGATGATGAGGTGATGTTGAAAACTCATGTGGTTAGAGGCATATATTAGATGTTTCTTAGGGTGGTTTTGATCACCAGTTTGGTTTGATGTTCTTGTCTTAGAAATCCACGCAGATGGTGAGGAGCCATTAGTTTATGGTGTTGAGGCCATCAATTAGGGGATGAGGCTCATCGTATTTGAGGCAGTTAGACTAGGATTATTTGGGATGAAGGATATCACCATTACTCAAGATGTCATCTATTTAGACGATGATTTTTATTATATGGTGGAAGGATATTGATATACCAGAGACGTTAGGCTTTGAGCTGATGAGGAATCTTTTTAAGAAAAGGGTTATGTGCCATATACTTGTTTGGGAATGCCTTCAAGATGCTGGTTATGGTTTTTGACATGAGGTGTTAGTTAGAATGGGGTTCCAGATGATTTTATTATAGGTGGAACCTAAGGGTTCACCTAGACAGATATTCATTAGGGGATTCCTTGTGATTTACACCAAGGATCCTATCCACTATAGTTATTCCAACATTTGCTGAAGTAGGTGATTTATTCCTTGTGGATGTTAACAAAAATGGGAGAATAATATTTATTTGAGATGCATGTACATCTTTATTTTTTTTATTACACACATGATTAATCATATATGTAAGTTAGTATCATGTTGGTGATGGACTACTGAGATTATTCTCACACCCTACATGGGCCCTTTGGGATGCATGCAGGATTTATGCTCTTAAAATTAGGTAAGGGATTGAGCTTGAGAGTTAGACCCTATGACTTTGTTGGACCTTTTTTGTGGGATGTTTGGAAAGGACTTTAGGTTTTTGTATTAGCTGGAGTTTACCTTTTGAGTCTTTCTTTTGTATTAGTATGCCTATTTTATATATAGATATTATGGTTAGGCATAGGGACCCTCTCTTCTTATTGTATTGTATGACCTATTATGTTATGAATGATTAACTACAAGTGGTATGTTTGGATTATATCTTTATTTATTACTCCATTTCCATTTTTTATGCTTATGGTATTGCTTGTTACTAATTTCACTATGGAGGGTTAATGGTCTCATTATCTTATTGTATTTCTTTTCTGATGCTTATTATATTAATAAAACCTTATTGTATTCAACTTCATAGGGTATAGTATCCTTACTATCACCTATTTACACCCTCACATTTAGTCAATATCCTTTGGTGTAAGGGGAGTCGAACCTAAGGCCTTGTGGGCCTCCGACCTAGAGGACTATTCATATGGTAAACTGGGCTAGGGCGCTACAATCTATTGGGAATATTTGACTTAATTAGAGGAAAATATATTTTAAAATCCTAATTCATTACAAATAAAGTAATGAAACTATGGATAATAAGGTTGAACATAAATCAATGGGAAAGAAAAACAAGAATAAATTTTCCCTAAAAGGGGAATTCAATAATTCTTATAAAAAAAGTTGACTTAAAGAAGAATATGCTAAAAAAATAAAATTGATATATTTTATAATTAATTAATAAAATATAGTGGAATATATCAATAAAACCATTTAATTTTGGTTTATAAAATAATTATGAGATTAGTGATAAAAATGAAAAGGAATAAAAATGTTATATTCTATAAAATCATAGCTTTTTTATCAAAAGTTTTCAATTTTTGGATATTTTAATTTCTGTAGTGGATATGAACATATTGAAATGATTTTTTATTTAATAATATATGTTAGAATAATTATAAAATACTATAAGGGTATAATTTTAGGGGGATATACCTTTCCCCAAGAAGACAATGTTATGAAATAGCTAAAAATTCATGATCTCCATTGAAGACTTAGTTTCAAGTTATGAATGATATTTGAAAAAGATATGATCAATCAAGAAAATTTAATGAGAATTTATTTACGATTTTTACATCATTGTTGAGTATGAAAAATACTCAAAGTTTCTATATTAATGGAAAATGGGTAAATGAGAAATATCTTGTGGTAGAAGTTTCTTTGAAGGAATATCAAAAAGATAATTCTTTGATAATCGATAGTGTCATTTCATCACACATGAAGGGATATATGAGGATTATTAATGTTTTATAAGTTTAATGAATGATTACTCACATTTGGAAATAATGGAGCATTAAAAATCAAAGGAGTTGGATCAACATAATTTGGGTACAAGAAGCTAAAATAGAACAACACTCATTTTATTGATGGATTGAATTGAAACATTCTCATTGTTGGGAGGTGAAGTTAGTTTCCATTCACCATAAGTCCATCCATAATAATTAAAAACAAAAAAAATTCTTAAAATATATAATGGGATGGATGTGATGTGTAGAAAATGGTATTATGAAATCCCCATTTATATTAGGACCATTAGAAGTTCATATCTATCAATGCTTCTATGGTGAAACACTGGAATTCCCAATGTTCAGCGAGGCTGAAGGGTCATTGGGTTAGTAATGTATCTCAAGAAATCATTCTTAGTGATATTTGATTCTATGGGAGTAGTTATTAGAACCTTGACCATTTTAAACTTTGTATATAGGTGGGGAGGACCTTCAGGTCTGGTAGAGGAGAACTAATAAAATCATTTATTATTAATAAGAGAGTTTGGAAAAGAGAAATTTTGATTTTTTAATATTTTTACCCTTATATATTATTTATTTATTATAATGAAAAGGTAGTAGGAAAATTTCTCCCATGAATGTAGGAATCAATTTAAAAAGCATGTTAAACTCTATGTCCATTTATTACTTTTTATATTTCTATTGAATGTAATTATATTACCTTGAATGTTTTTTACCTTACTTTTGGGTTTGAGGTCAATAATGAATTTTTGTAGGGAGTAGGTTGCTTGAATTCCTACTTAAAAGATACTTAGTTATGGGAAATCCAACTTCCATAGATCAATTTTATACTATGTAGAGTCACATTTTTTTATCGTCTGGTGGAATAATGTGTGGAGTTATGGTGGTATTATTGTAATAACATATCAGTTTTTAGTCCCCAAAAAGTGGTATTAAAGTGTCTTGTTATAAGAATAATAATAGATCATGCATGTAATTATATGAAGATAAGAGATAGATCAACAAATTTGATGCAATGGATTTTTACTTATGGAGGATACATAATGGATATTATTTTATTCAAAAAGATTTGGAAGTTCCATTATCTATAATTAATTAGGTGTTGATGGAGAAAGAATAATCAGAGTTCTTAGAGAGAAAAACACCAGAACTGGTGTGAATATCCCATGAATAGAATGTTTCCTTAAATATTCATGAAAATAAAAATATGTTGGAATTACTGAAGGAAATTTTAGATATATATGAGAAACCTATAGCTCTGATTTGATGTCCCATACCAGGATGCTACTGAACTGTTCCCTAAGCCTGATAGGCCACATGGATTCAAGTGTCCCTCCCAGTACGATAGAGGCTTCTAACTATAAACGATGCCCTCAGGTGTGTATATAGGAAGACTATTCTCTCATAACTAGTGTGGATCACAATAGATGGGTAATAAAATATAAATAGAATAATCAGAATATAAATAGATGGGACAGAAGAAAAATACACTATAACAAATATACTAGTAACCCACCGTGGCAGAATCATGATATAAATGGTAAAGAATTTGAGGAAAAGATAATAATACTGAAATTTGGAAACTAAATCATATACAAAAGATTATGATAATGTATTTAATGTATCTAAAAAAATGTAAAATAGTAATAAATGGAAAAAGTAAATACATGCTATAAAAAAGAATGAAAAAGATCCAAAAACTATCCAGCATATCGAGCTTAAACTCAGTTAAATTTAAACAAGCTCCATCCTAAGAAAGAAATCAAGATCAGGTGTCCAAAGTTGTACACTTCCCCTAATCAACACCAACATACATATAATCATCCCTGGTACCATTAGTGTCATGGATAGGGTGTGAGATAAATCTCTATAGGCCACCACCAATGGTTTCTATACCATCCAGTTAGTGTAATATAAACTAAAATAGTGTGCAGGTATATATGAATGTAAAGATAGTATAGAAATGTAAATACCTCAATACCTGCTTCAACCTCAGTTGGTGTCTGAAAAAGTAATAATTTAATTAATTAAGTTATAGTTTATAACAAATGAATAAAGAGGTTCCAAGTTATGAACAAGTCATCCTGTAGTAATAACAACAACAACAACAACAACAGAGGATCCAATGTAATAACCAATTCATACTTGATGGTGATAATAATGAAAGAGGATACAAGGTAATAACAAATCCATCCTTGACCTCAGGGGTTGTTCTGAATTAGTTATAACATGTAGTCTGAGTGTAATATGAGGGACATCTCCCAAGTCATTCCTCTGTAAATAGTTCTAATAGAGTCCAAGGATCTCATCCAAGGTAAACGAGCTATGCATGGTAGGGACCAATGGGTTGTACCCATGGAACCACATATACGAAGAAATCAAGATTGATCCAAGGAGTGTATCAGAGTCATCATACTATCCAGAATATTGTGAAGGGATCCTATGGAGTCATTCTAGGCATACGATAGTAGAAAAGGAACATGTTCCAAGGTGGGTATCTCCATTGGAACTAACTCATTAAATTGAAATGGAGTCCTATAAGTGATCAAAAAATTCCCTCGAGAATCCATGGTTGGATTAATCCTGGCCACTTCTATAAAGATAAAAAGGTCTATATGAAATAGGAACCTTATACATAATTCATTCTTTTGTAAGGGACATGTAATTCTAATTACATTTAAAAATCCAATGGTTCATTCGGTTACCTTCCATAATAAGTGGAAAGGATAAATAGAAAATGAAACCATTTATTACTTTCATTCCATATTTAGGTATTAGGTTCATTCATTCAACTTTCATAATCAAGACAAGGTGGGATAAGGAAATTAAACCAATGCTAATTAATTATAATTAACTTGTACAAGTGATATATATATAAATATACTTTCCATTTAACCAATTAAAGGTTCATTTATTTTTTTGAAACACTTACCTTAGAAGGATCAAGAGATTATATAATGAAATAGAAATTAACAATTCTTTAATTTAATTAAAACACTTAACTTTATAAAGTTCAAGTCAAGCTTACAAAAATGGTGGTATATAAATTAATAAAAAACCAATAAAGGTATAAAGGGAGGAACACCTTACATGGGGTGGGAAGAACTGATGTCATAACCTCTAATCACATGAAGATCATATTTAGAAGGTCTCTATAATATGAACATGTTCATTATATGCAAGACATATGAATTTAATAGGAAATGCCTAATGAAATCACTATATTCATAACAACTAGAGTTTATAAAATGGTGAGACTTGAGGGATGAGTTGTAGGCCACCTACATTGATCCTATAACACTCTCCTCCTATAGTATCAGCCTTTAGTTTTTACTTGATTTAAAGATAACAAATGAATAAATCAACACCCCTGAAAATAATATATAAGATCCGACACCAAAATAACACAGCCGATATAAAAAAGAATGATGAAATGAGATAAAGGACTGAATCACTCACTGAAATTCTTACAATGTGAAATATGAATATGAAATTGGAGAATAGGTGATGAGGAAAGATAAAATCCTAGATTTAGTCATGAGAGGAGCTTCCTGTAAAAGAGAAGATGGAGGAGGTGAAGGATTATACAAAAAATATAGGCTCTTCCTCCTTTTTTAAAAACTATAATCAGACATTTACATGGCATGTAAATGATTTACACATCGTGTAAATCTTAGGGTCTTCCATTTTGGGAGAAACACTTTACACAACATGAACTGGCCTGCCTAGGACATTACACATAGTGTATTGGATACTATTCATGTATTCCAATTACACATTGTGTAATTGAACTTCATCCAAGCTATAACCCTCCTACCCATTATTTTAAAAAAACTAAAAAATTGTCCAATGACCTGATTTTATGGTCTAAAACAAAAGATAACATTACAAGATCTTAAAGTGGAAATTAAAAATATCTATACCTCATAGAAAAACTATGTTCTTATAGTATTTCCTGATTAAAGGAATTCATACCTGAGTTCACCTTCTAAGGGTGGAGAAACATTGTTTGAGAACAACTTCGGGCACTGAGAATGTACATAAACCTCTCCCTCCCATGTCTCATCATATACCCGGTCGTGCTACCATAGGAACCATACTAAAGGAAGATAAAATACTTGGAGACACTTCATTCCATGGTCAATGATGTGTATAGGATACTCCTCAAAAGAATCATCAACATATAACTAAACCTCATCAGGATAAAAAGTATGAAATGATTTGTCATGATAATAGTGAAGCTGTGAAATATAGAAGAAATCGTGCATGAAAAAGTTCATCTAAGGTAGTAGAAACTGATATGATACTAGCCTAAATCTATCTTGAATCTAAAATTGTCTGACATAATGAGGTGAAAACTTCCCTTTCCCCAGTATCTGTCTATTCCCATGCTTGGGTGATACCTGTAGGAAAAAATGATCACTGGCCATGAAATATAGTGGTCATCGACGGTAATCATCATAAGTTTTTTTCTATACTAATCTGTATACATAAACTTCCTAATCATCTAAACCTACTCCGAAGTGTTCTCTATGAGATGAGGACCTAGTAGTGTTACCTCTCCTACCTCTAACTAGCAAAAGGGTGAACAACACGACTTACTGTACACGGCCTCAAAAGGATCCATCTAAATCATCTATGAAAATATATTATTATAGAAAAACTTGGTGAGGGGGATATGAATCTCCCAAGAACTGATGAAATCAAGGATGAATGATCTTATCATGTCATTTAACACATGTATCATACGTTAGGATCGACAATCGGCATGAGGGTCGAAGGTTTTGCTCAGAAGCACCTATACACCCATAGCCTTCTGTAACTCATACTAGAACCTCGATGTGAAAAAGAATACCAATATAAATTGATAGTATGAGGGATCCAGTGTATCCATATGATCTCATGAAAATAAAATATTACTATCTCATCTACTGAGAAATTCTATCAGATATGAAGGATGTGGGATAATTTCATTTTTCGATCCACACTGACCCACACCACATTTCTACCTCGAGGTGACCTTGGTAAGATGACTACAAATCCATAGAAACAACTTCCCATTTACATTATGGGAGTAGAAATGATTATAAAAATCTATAAGTTCATTGGTACTCCACCTTCACCTGCTGACAAGTGGAACAACTAGTGATAAAACCTAATATCTAACATTTCATCTAGGACACCAATACTGATGTCACATATTTCAATACATCTTAGAGATTCCTAGATGAACTAACCACTGATTAGCATGGGTCTCTCAAATCAGTTCCTCTATTTATATATATATATATATATATATATATATATATATATATGACCATGCACATGGTGGATATAATCTCCATAAACTGACCAATCTTGAGGTAGGTCCTCACCAGAAATACTGCCCCAGATAACCAGCCTCTTGTGATTTAACCATCTGCTCTTCACCTTATCAAGGATTAAGGAGGTAACTGTCAAGTTTGTAAGATAAGTATGATTATGAACATCATGAAACTCTAGATAAATCTCATAGAATAGGGGCATCAATTTACATTCATCACTCGCTTCTTGAGTGACATGTGCCTTTGTTTTTTTATGCAGCACATCAACTACTGCATTGCCCTTCCCAGGGGTATAGGCAAGATCAAAATCAAAATATTGAAGGTATTCAAACCATATTCACTATTTTATATTCAATTAAATTTGAGTAAAGATATATTTGAGGCTCTTGTGCTCTCTATACACTACAAAACTCTCACCCATTAGATAGTGTGTCCAGAAGCATAAGGCATGACCAACAACAACTAGCCCAAGGTCATACATCAGATATTTTCTCTCATGAGACCTCAATTTCCAAGATCAATATGTAATGAATCTACCCTCCTATATCATCAATAAACCCAAGATAATTTCATATGAATCACATAACACTACATAGCCTCTTCTAGGCTATGGGGGAATCAAAATCAGTTTTGAAACAAGCCTTACTTTCATATATTGAAATGTTTTTTCACACACTTTTGACCGCAAAAACTTCACACCATTCTTTGTAATAAAAGTAAGAGGTGAACTAAGTCATGATAAGTCCTTTATAAAATTCATGTAATATCTATTTATCCTTAAGAACCACCATATCTCAAACACATTCTTGGGATGATCTAAGGAAACCACAATACTCACCTTTTATGGGTTACCGAAAATTTTGGTGGCTGGTTAGCACAGGTACTCTCCCAACCATGAGCCTCCTTGCTTACTGACATATGGCCAGTACTGCTTTTTTCCCTTTCGGCCCGAGCATTCCAGAAAATCCTTTGCATGGCATCATTCACTGCCCGGGAGCTGAGAAAATTTGGAATAAATGAGGCCCGACTTCTGCTGCTTCAATGGCATCAGCCTCTGAACTTCCTGATCTTCTGACGTATTGGTGCTCCTATATTTCCTCAACCTCTTCAGTTTCACTTTTCACTCTGGCATAGATTATTTGGGTCCGTCGCAACGATTCTGTTTTTCATTAAGCCCACAAACCCCCCGAATTCTGTATTGAACGGGCCACCTCTTGGATTGAGGGTTGGAAAGACCACAATGGACATTTTATGCCAGGTGTTACCCTCTCCTTCCCCCCTAATTGGAATCCCCCAACATAAGGGACCCTTAAGATTAATGTGGACGTGTCTCTCCCAAAGGATGGGCTTGTCACCCTAGGCCTCCTGGCCCGAAGTCATCTAGGGTAAATCCTTGCTGAAAATACGAATGACATCAGGATTTCTGGGAACCTAAAGTTGTTGAGGCCATGAACATCCTTTTCGGTATGTTTCTCACCATGGAATGTGGTTGGAGTGATATCATGTTTGAGTCTGACTACCTTACCGTAATTGATTCTATTCACCACAATGATGGTGGGCTCCAGTCATTTGGCATCATCATAAGGAGAATTCTCTCACTTTTCCAATGCTTCTCCTTATGAACCTTCTCCTTTACCAATAGTTAAGGTAACAACACGGCCCATCAACTGGCGGCCTTAGGCCCATTCGACTCCAACCAGATTTGGTTGGACAAGTTCCCCTCATGGCTTTGCTCTTGTACTTCTGCTGACTTTAGTCATTAATGTTCCCTATTTTAATAAAAAAAATACTCTTGATTGTTAGATAACATGACTGAATAAGTGATATTTTTTTTTATCTAGAAGTGGAACTTATAGAATAAATATGATTCTCTATCAATTTATTAAAAATGATATCAAGGTTACCATCATGGTATCTACGAGTGTGAGAATACACCAAGATGTTATACACAAAGATCACGACAAAGGAATCCATATATGAGTGGGAAAAACTATTCATAAATGCCATGAAAATAGAAGGAACATTTGTAAGACTGAAGTAAATAAAAATATGCTCTTAAAGACCCTAACTACTACAAAAAGATGTACGAGGTATGTCTAAAATCCAGACTTTCACCGGATGATAACTCGATCTCAGTTCAATCTTTGGGAATACCCTTGCTCCTCATATCTAGTCAAAGAGATCATCTATCTGAGGTAGTGGATACTAGTTATTAACCCTAATATATTTCAACCATTGGTAATACATTCATAGAAGAGTGGTATCATATGTCATCTTGGAAAAAATTGTGGATGAACTCCAATAATAAGTGGTGGGTAAGATAGAACCCTTGGCCTCTAAATCTAAAAAATATCTATTGAGCACTTGGAGATTAGTTGGATTCATCCTATATGGGGGAATGGAAATTGGAAATTCTTTGGGAACAAGATAAATTGTGAACTATACCTATATATCAAGAGTTAATCCATAAAAATTTTCAAGAAATATGCCCAAAAAATGATCTATAATGAGAGAAAAATCTGTCTGAGGCAAGACAAGATCTTCCATAAAAAGACTAGCGATCTGGTTGGTATCTTCGCTTATCCCATGATGTTCTAGTCCATATCTATTATCTTGGACATACCAATCACCCTTTTGGTTATAAATGATACCCTTTAATGATGTAAATGAAACCCTCCAGTGATATCAGTCCACATAAGCATGATACAGAATTAACTAGTCCATCCCAATAATGAAATAAAATCCCATCATCTCAGGGATGAATAGGTCCCATAATATTGGGTAACTGCCTACCTAAAGGGAGAAATAACTGAATTGGAATATGTCCTCATACCATACACCCATAGCTGTATCTAGGTTCATCACACCATAGTAATATTGAATTACCAACCTGAGATTATCCATGGTTGATAATGAGATAAATCAGTGTGAATCACCTATATCAATCAAAGAATATAAAATTTTGGTTGCTACTAGAATAATACCTCATACTATATATGGTTCTACACTCTAATCCTTGGGTATTATCTGTAAATAATGAAGCTAACCTAATCCATGAACCTATGCTAAAACTGGACTACCCTAAGTAGGTCCGCTCTAATAGCACTAATAATCAGAAGTCTCGCTACCATGGCCATGAACTCCTCCTCTATGAGTCTTGGTGGTGCTACTCCAAATCCCCACCCAACATGAGGTAAAATATCCTTCCCCTAAAGGCGGAGATAGTGTAGAACATCGTCCATTTAAAGTGGATGAAATGGTTCGATAGAATCTATTAATATGCTCTATAAGGCCATAATAATGACACTCAAGAGGGTCTCTATCACACTAAGGCTTAAGATGTACTTTCTATCCACACTGATGGAATATAATAGAGCTTACAGTGAAGATACTCTAACCACCACTTCTCTAATGAGAAACCCCAATGGTATACTTCCCAATATCATAAGAACTACTACCCTATCTCGACATGAATACTTTGTGCCCAAAACTATCTCATTCCCTCAGGTTGTTCTTAGTAATATGGTCTTATTTCCTGATCTCATAAAAGGTAGATATGAAAAATAAATTCACCTGAGCATAGATATAATATCTAACCCCACACTCTATGTGTCTAGAACATGACAGTTCATAACCAGCTAGAAGTATTGATAAGTAATGATACTCAATAAATCATGTTGAATAGTCTATAACTGACATATAACCCTACTATAGATGCATGAACTCTCTGGATCAGTCATATCTAAGAATCTAAGGAAATAAGTAATCATATAAGGAAGTATGGAAGTCTTCCCATACCATTCCCTGATGAAGACCATCCTGGGTAATCACATCCCACCAACGCTTGGTCGAATCATGCACCATATATATGGCCATATTTACCCACCTCTATGCAAGCATCTCCAGACACTCTAAGATAGATAGAGGGGAATCTATTCAAGACTTAGTATCCTATGGGCTAACATCCCCTAGGAGGGTAGGAGGATGTTGCTACTAGAACTCATTAGTCATATTATCCATAATTGGTACAGGTTATAAAAAACCCTGTGTGGACTACATTACATATAGAAAACCATATTGAAACTGAGTGTCAGTTACCATATCGGGTATAACATATGGTGCCTCAAGTGTCACTATAAGTGGAATAATTGGTGGATCTAGGCCCACCACCTCCAGAACATGGTTTTCACCACCCTCTGGGAACACAAAAAGAGGATGTCGTGGTGTTATAACTCTAAAAATTCTAGGAACACTCCTTAGATCAGGATTTAAATCAGAAATTTTGAAATAGTGTAAGAATAACATATGAAAGGGCTCACTACCCAAGGGATACAACCCCATCTACCTACTTAGAAGGCCATGTATTGGTAAGTGTTCAAGTTTAACTTACAAGGGTTCCACTAGATGAAGTTTTAATCATATTTTTCCTCCTCATTTTTTGGAATCCATTTTATTTTATAATTTATGGTTTAAATTTTATGTTTTCATATTATTGTATATATATATCAAGGTTCAACTAAAATGGATCATCATTACTAGTGAATAAGGTCCCATACACCTCATAACTGAAATCGACACCCATTTTATTTCTATTTAACCATATCTATATTCAGTGTCATAATATAACGGGTGATATATGATGAACAAACTTGGTAAATTATCCTTTCCAATATAAAATGGTCAATACACCTCATGAATTGAAACTTCCAATAACTCCATCACAGTCAAAGAGAATCTCATGTTACCAGAGGTACACAATTGACCTTGGTTGAAACCAAATATTTAAGATGCCTCCATGAAGCTATATAGGGAAACACTATTTATATTGATCCTAACAATTCAAATAAAAAATTCCATTAATAGGTAAATATGTTATTAGAAAAATAACACATATAAATCATGGGTCAATAAATAATCACAGGAAACACAAGAAATTAAAGTAGAAAAAATGAACCTATATGGAATTCCATATGCATGGAATGTTAATTATAGGTGCCTATAACGATGCATGTAACAATTTTTCCTTTCCACCATCTCATCATAACAAGGATACAATATCCTCAATCATAATAATAATAATAACCATCACATATCAAATGCATTACCCAATGGTGAATGTATGTCAACTGTAATAAATAGAATACATAATAACAATACTTATTTTAGGAAACTAGGAATTTATCTTGAACATGGGTTAAATATGCCCAATAACAACTTATAACCAAGTTAAAAAGCATTCATAATATCTTTTTTATTATCTCTAAAGAGTAAATAAATAAAGGAACCACTTTGGTACTACTTTGTGACATCCCAAACACATATATCACTAAACAATTCCCCAAGCACAGTTGGACACATGGCCTCAAGTGCGCCTCCCCATACAATAAAGGCTGACAATTAGTAGCAAGGGCCTAGGGTGTGTCCATGGGAATACTATTCACTCATAAATAGAGTGGAGAATAGAATATAGGTAACAAGAATAGAAAAATCATAACATAAAAAAGATGAAACAATGGGAATAATCACTATAACAACTGGTCCAATAACCCGCCATGGTGGAATAATGATATCAATGGTAAAAAACTAAAGTAACAAATAATAATAATATATGGAACTTGAATCATATAAAAAAGTTGATGATAATGTATTTCAAGACTATAAAACTAGAAAACAAGTATACATGGAAGAAGGAAATACATGCTATACAAAAGAAACAAAAATAATCCAAAAACTATCCAGCATCCTGAGCTCTAGTTCAGTCACATACTAAAAAGATTCATTATAAGAAATCAATCAAGATCAGATTTCCAAAGAATTATGCTTCCCCTTATCAACAGCTTCATACATATAATCTTCCCAAGTACCATCGGTAGCTCTAATTGGGTGTGATATAAATCTCAGTAGGACACCAACAACAGTTTCTATACCATCCGATCAATTAAATATAAATTGAAAAAATGTGAAGGTTTATATGAATATAAATATAGTACAAAAATGTAATTACCTAGATACCTACTTTATCCTCATCTTGTGTTTTAACATGTAATCATTTAGTTAATTAAGCTCTATTTTATAATAAGTGAAGTAAGAGGATCCAAGATATGACTAAGGAATCCTATAGTAATAATAATAATAACATAGGATCCAAGGTAATAAACAAGGCATCCTTGACCTCAGGGGTCAAGCCAACTAAGAGATAACATGAAAACTAGCTATAAGGGGTGTATGTGTAATCCAAGGGGTATCACTCAAGGCATTCCAACTGAGTCCAAGGATCTCATCCAAGGTAAAATAGACTAAGCATGACTATTCCCAATAGGGTGAATCCATGGCACCATATGTCTGAAGATGTCAATATGGATCCCTGGAGTGTATCTAAAGAATCCTAATATTTGGATGATAGTGGAGGGATCCTACAACATCATGTAACACATCGTATAGTAGACAATAACCAGGTTCCAAGGTGGGTTTCTCCCTTTGTAACCAGATCCTTGAATTGGAATGGAATCCTTTGAGTTCTCAAGGAATTCCCTTGGAAATCCAAGGATGGATCAAGTTTGACCACTCTTATAAAGATAAATATTTCCATATGAAATAGGTACCTTATACATAATTCATTATTCAATTAAATAATTAAAAACTAATGAATTTTAATAAGACAATGGTTCATTCATTTACCTTCCATACTTAGTGGAATGGATAAAGAGGGCATGAAACCATTTATTACTTTCATTCCATATTTAATTATTTGGTTCATGACATAACCTTTCATAATCATGAAAATGTGGGATAAGTACATACAACCAATGACAATTAATTAGAATTAATTAGTCCATGTGATATATATAAATATACTTTCCATTTATCTAATTAAAGGTTTATTTATTTGTTTGATACACTTACCTTATATGCTTTAAGTGATACTATAATACAATAGACATTAAAAATTAATTCATCAATTTAAAAAAACTTTCCTTTATAAAGGTTAAGTCATGATTACCCAAATGGTAGAACAGAAAGTCATAACAAAGCACTGAATTCATAAAATAAGGAAACCCCTATTTGGGGTGGGAATCCTTGAGGTCATAACCACAAAATACATGATGATCATATATAGAATGGCTCTATGATATGATCATATTGATTATAACCAAGACATATGAACTTAATAGGCAATGCCCAATGAAATCAGTGTGTCCACAATAATGGAAGTTTATAAAATAGCGAGAATCGAGGGATGAGTCATAAAACACCTACCTCAAGACTATAACATTCTTATTATCCAGTATTAGTATTTAGTTTGGCTTGGATTGGAAGAAATTAGAAGAACATATCAACGAACTAAAAAATTAACATAAGATCCTACACCAAAATAGCATATACAATAGAAAGAAGAATCATGAAAGGAGCTTAAGGCATGAATCACTTACCAGTGCACTTCTAGAATGATAGAAGGATCTAAAATCAGAGTTTTAATGGTGAAGCAAGATAAAATCCTAAGTTTAGGGATGATAGGAGATTCCTGTGTGAGATAAGAGGGAGTATTTGTGGGATTTTTCCATAAATAGAGGATCTACCTCCAATTTTAAAAACTAGACTTGAGAATTTACACAACATGAAAATTCGTTACACATCATGTAAATATCAGGGTATTTATTCCTAGTAAAAACCCTTTACATGACATGAATTTTCCTTCCCAATATATTACACATCATGTATTGGATACACGTTGTGTATTCCAATTACACAACATGTAATTGGGTTTTATCTAGGCTACAAACCTCTTAAATCTTCCTTTAATTAAACTACCCAACTAACCCGTGAACCTATATTAGGGTCTAAACCAAAAGAGAAATTTATATGAGCTTAAAAAAGAAATTAAAAGGAACCATACCTCATAGAAAAATTATTTCTTACATCATGAAAAATTGCTCATGATGTATAGACTGTTCATCCTAAGGCTACCTGCAGGAAGACCCATGGAATTTCACATTAATAATTTCTAAATGATCCAAGGGAAGCTCAAATCAGTGAATTTTATATTTTTTGATGATTTATGATCACTAATTATATTATCTTCACTTCCAAAAATCCGGGATAATATATTTAATGTGGTTGATAACTCTATAAAACAAATGGATTTGGTTTTTTATGATATCAATAATTTTATCTTGAATGAAGAGATCATGTAGATGAAAGCATAGATACCATATGGTAGCGAACTTAATACTTATAAAAAGGGAAAATCACCCCATAAAAATCATGTCTATTAGAATAAGAACTTTGATGATAATCCTTAATAATAGAGTAAAATAAATTCATCTGGACTGGGTCCTATATATTAGAGTTATGGGAAGAAATGTGATATTAATAAAAATTGAAAAAAATTTACAAGGAGAATACTATAAAAAAATCAACCTATAGTAGTTAAAATTTATTTAGTTTTCAGTAAGGGAGTAAAAATTACTTATTGAGTCTAAATAAAATGGTAAAATCTAGGGTGATTGACTTTGGATCAACCTTTAATTCAACAAGTGATAAAATATGTATAGTCAATTGTGTATCTGAGAGGTTTGGTAAAGTTCATCCAATGTATGATAATGAATTGTAAATTATTAGATAATGATAGGTCAATATTCAGATAAAGAATGAGGTATTATTTAAGCTAATGAAAATTTGGAATTTACATAGTCTATAGAAAAATATTATTTCCATTAGAAAATTTCATGATTCAAGCTATGGAAATAACTTTTGAAATGGGATATAGAAGGTTACTGAAGGGTCTATGATAGTTTCAAGAGGAGTAAAGGATTAAACTCTTGATATGACTTAACATTCTGATGGGATTATAGTTACTGTTAGTATAAATTCTAATGATTAATAGATTTTTCATTGTAGTTTAGGTAAACTCAATGAGAATAACATGAAGGTTATAAAATATAAGAGTATATTGAATCTTAATCACATAGAAATAAGAAATTTTGAGAGTTTTGTGATGTGAAATCAAAAAAAGTGTCTTTTAATTTGGATGTACAGAAGCCTAGGAATTGAAATCCTGGGCTTGAACACCTAGATATTTGGATACCTATCCATATTATGTCCTATAATGGAGCCATTTACTTTATTACTTTCATTAAATATTATAAAAATAAAGTATGTATTTACTTATTGAATCAAAATCCTAATGTATTTTAGGTTTTTACTAAGTGGATGACATTGGTGGAAAGGGAGTTTTACCAGAAGATGAATTGTATTTAAACATATAATAGTAGTGAGTACACTGGACACAACCTTTGATATTACTACCCAAATAAGGGAATAAGGCATGAGAAGGCAGTGTCCATAACTCCATAGTATAATGGAATAGCATAAATTAAAAATTTAAATTTTACTAAGAGATCTTGAAGTATGAGGTTTCACTCAAGAATGCTTAAGGTAATTTGGGTAGAGTAACTCAGAAAATGGCATACATCATCCATATAAGTCCAACTTTAGTAGTAGGTATGGACATTTTTGAAGGGTTTTTTCTCTATTAAATGACTAAAAGTTGAATATATTGATGTCTTTGGTCATTTATCATATGTACATGTACAATCTAAAAATTTAGATAAACTTGAAGTAAAATACAAAATGTGTTTTTCATTGGTCATGGAGATAATTTTTTTTTTGATTTTTTATGGGATGATGAAATAAAATAAATCATTTGAAGCAAATATGTTCTATTTAATGAGATAATTATTTGGATGTACATGAACATGGAAGAGAATAAACTTGAAAAAAATAAACTATTTAAGTATACGTTGATTAGAGTAAGGTTACCAAAAGATCAAAACTTTTGGATAACCTCCCCCAAGTTAATTTTTTTTATTTTATAACACTTTTAAGGGGGTAGTGAGAACCCTAAAAAAAAGTTCAAACAACAAAGGAAAATATTGACTTATTAATCACTAGTTTAAGGCAATTGGAATCTCTATACCTCAACAGTTTACAAGGGACAAAACTTACCTAGAAGTCTAGATATTCCCCTATGTTGTCTTCATAGTTCCTTGCAAGGTAATCCCAGGATTTCATATATTATACTTTACTAATCTTCTACATATTGAAGCCTCTAATCAATATGCGATATTGATTTTCAATCCATTCTACTTGCTCCCTGGAAACTTCCTTTTGAAACATTCTTTCCATCATTTGGTCAATGTCTTCCCTCTCTACCTTGATCACCAAGACATCCTCCTTCATTTATTCACTATAGTGCATGAGTAGTTCCATCTGAGTTTCCAGATCCTCTTCCTTGAGGAACTGAAAGCTATCAAGAGAACATACCTCACAGTTTTTTTCTAGGGGAATATCACCCCCTTCACCAGCCAAGTCTCCTCATAATGCAGATGCACCTCCTCTTGCTGGTCATCTACCTTTGAGGATCCTTTCACCTGAAATTAAGACTTTGTGACACAAACCTATTGAGCCTCCTCTCCTACCTATAACTGTATCTCATGCCCCTTGAGTTTACTCTCTTTTTTGGCCAACCAGTTCTCCATCGGTTTAGGAAGATAGGAGTAGTACTTAAAACCCTTAGGTTTAGGCTTCAGGGAAATAATATAGCTCCCCAGATCCCTATTTTACTTATTCCCTTTTTTCCTCATTTGGCTATGTAGAACTTTAGTAACTCCTCCCAAACTAGTGTCCTCTGAGGGATATCTGTCTCCATCGGAATCGTCCTTAGAGGGATTGTTGGAGTTTCCTTCGATATCTACCTAGTTGCTTAAACTCTCAAATTGGTTGTTTAAGTTGAGGTAGGACAAAGTCCTCTCCGAGTTGATTCTCTGACTGATAATCAACTTCTTGACTATAATATGTGTAGTCTTCTCCCACTCTTGTCCATCCTTGGACTTACCCTTTCAAGTAGAAAATACCACATTGTCAGAGATGTTTTAATCAACCACACACACAACCTCAACAATGGTACAAGGATTAAGTCTCTACACACATTTGGAATTTAGAACAGAAGCTCCAGTAGAGTACCCTAGGTCTTGAGACTGTTCATTGTAAAAATCTGCAGATGCCTCGACCGCCACATAGGTCTGGGCAGCCTAAGAAAACAATTTTCTGTTCAGAGGACTCGCCAGATCTCTCCATATCCTGTTGAAGATCTCCGATACACTAGGTCCCGGAGGTAGTATCGTAACTGGTTTTTTCTTTACTACTCCATCCGAACATAGGATATCCTCATCCTTTCTAGTCCCCTTGCTAGATCCGGAACAACCATCACAAGACCTTGTAGCAGTACTAATTGGGCACTGGTCCGGAACAGTCTTATTGAAACCCAAATCACCATGCTCTTCCACCACAATGGCTTCTGAATTGCACGTAATCAATTAATTATGAACATTGGAAGGGGGTCCACCCCCACCTCTACCCCACTGATCCATCCTTTTGTCATAGCCCGCAACAGTCATGACACCAGAAAAGCTTCTACAAAATCTGTAAGTATCATGACCCATATGATGAAAACCAAAGCAGAAAGGAACCCAAGAGTTGTAACATACATTCTGATTCTAATGGAGCTCTACTTAAATCTCAATGATGATGTAGTCAAATGGTCCCTTTAAAACATCAACTTCTAAACAAATTCTCAGGGAGACTGGATGACACAAGGTGCTGGTGAGGGTATCTGAATAGAGGTAGTGGTCGATCATATTTCTGATTAACGAAAGAATTTCCAGATTCTGGAAAGGAAGTGGAAGAATGGGAAGAAAAATCCAGAGTGCCATAAATAGGGAGTCACACATCAGATTAAAATCAAAAAACGAATCTGAATATGATTTAAATATAAAAGACCGACAACGACCTGATCATGAAGCTTCTAAGAAGAGAAAATGAACCTGTCTAAGGAATATACCGAGGGCCTCTGCTTCCCAAAATGAGTGACCAGGGTATGGTCCAGCATTGATAAAGCATTCGTGAACTCCAAGGGAGAAATTAGAACTGATGGAACACCATTCACACAAGAGTGGACTTTAGGTATCACTTCGATAGGAGGAAATAGAGGGTGAGAAGACGGTTCAGTGAAGGGGGAAAAGGAAAGATCTCGAGAGGGAAATGGGATTGAGGGAGGAGTGTCAACCCCACTCCCCAGCTTGAGTGGGCCGGGGAGGGGAGGCCGGGGCGCGACCATGACCTAGGCCATCATTGCCATGGCCTCTCGCAGAGCTCTCCAATTTCCCCCACCCAATTTCTGGATAAACCATATGTGAGTTCTAAAGAACTATATGTATAGAATAAAATACAAAATTGGATTACCCAAAAAGTTAAAGGGTGGTTGAATCTTGAGTTGGATAAATAAGATCCAGAATTCAGAGTATAAAAAATTAGGGAAAAGTAGATAGAGAAGAGACGTCCAAATCAGAGTATCCAAATCAATTGAGTTGAAAACTATTTTCACGAGAAATATTTATAGCTTTAGTTTTTACACTAATTTTCTAATCCTAATAGATATAGGTGATCCAAAATTCCCTGAATAACTGGAAACACTTAGTGACTGGAAAGAGATAGAGTTATCCATGAATGAAGAGATGAATTTATTAAAGTTTAATAAAACATGGGAAATAGTTTAACTTCTAAAAGGTAAAAGAGAACTAGATAATAAGTGTGTTTACTAGATCAAGGAAGTTGTTGATGATAAGAAATGGTATAAGGTATATTTGGTAGTGAAAGATTTTCAATTGAAGGAATGAGTTGATTTCTCATAAATATTTTCACTTGTAATTAAAGATTCTACCATTCATACCATAATATATATGGTGGAATGAATATATATATCTTTGGTAAATGTATTAAAAGTCATATTTAATTCTTAGTGACTTATAGTATGATATTTACATGAAACACCTGACATATTTACCAGTAAAAGGGAACCTGAATTTGGTATGGATATTAAAGAAACTCATGTATGGCATGAAGTAAGAAACATGATAATAAATTCATAAGTCCACCACATTAATTTTGAATAAGGATTCAATACCAATCATTTTTTACCAAATAAATGGGAATATGAGAAATTTATTATATTTATTTTATATGTGGATGATATATTTTTAGCTGGAGAAAATTATTAGAAAATACAGAAATTGAAGTGTGATTTGTCAGGAAGGTTAAAAATAAAATATATTGGACAAAAAATAAATATATTGGGTATGAATATCGATAAATATATGAAATATGGATCATCTTATCTTTATCATAAGGATTATAAATGAGAAATCATGAAAAGATCTAGGATAACCAAAATTAAGCCAGTCTTGACCCCTCATTCCACTCACTTCAAATTATCAAATTCATATGAACTATAAATAGAAATTGAGGCCAAGAACATAGAGAATTTTTTGTATATATTATTACTTGGAAGTTTGATATATGCAATGGTTTCCACTTTTTCACGAATTTCCCATGCAATAGGTTTTGGGAGTCAGTAGATGAAGAATCTAGGGAAAATACATTGAGAGGCTATGAGTTTGGTCCTTCAATATTTGAAAGGAATATAAGATATAGAATTGTGTTACAAAAAAAATTAGTATAGGAATTTGTGGAATTAGACTTTTTTAGTGCCATAGATATAAGAAAAAGTAAAACCTGGTTCATATTTAGTTTTGGAGGAATAACTATCATGTGGTCATCAATGTTTTAAAATATTATTACTCCATGTTAAATGTAAGATAATTATATATCTAAAATGAAATCTAGGTAATTTTTGATCCCAATGAAGTTGAATAGAATTTTTTTTAATAAGGTATGAATTATTGGTGATTGAAGAAGAATTTCAATATGTGTTTTTCTTCTTAGTATTAAGTAGCTCTAATTATGAAGATTGTGGACCTACTCTTAAATATCGAGAACCTACATTTAAAAAGGGTTAAGATCATAATTTATTTTATTTTCATGAAGATATTTTTAATTTGAGTATCCATGAAATATTAAATCATGAATAATTTATTTTACATAGTGAGAATTATTTGGGGAAAAGTTTATTAACTCTTTTTATAAGAGCTTAGTAAAAAATATTTCCATCCCCATGTAATCCAACAAGGAAAATCAACAAAAAATGTGTGAGTATAAATCAATTTTTAGGAGGTAGATCCCATGGAAACCTAAGGTATAAGTATGGAGTTCAGATTGATCACCTCAATGGTAATTCCAGAGTGTGTTCAGAATCAATGACACCACCATGCGGGGGGACATGGTGGTGGTGGGTGCCAAAACAGGTCATTGATTATTAGATTTGGGAGCTGACCTTGGTAATTGGTTCTAGCCATTTTTAGGAATGGATTTAATTGTTATGTAGATCACAATGAGGGAATAAATTTATATGGGATAAGTTCTTC
Source organism: Viscum album (assembly GCA_963277665.1). Taxonomy (NCBI): domain Eukaryota; kingdom Viridiplantae; phylum Streptophyta; class Magnoliopsida; order Santalales; family Viscaceae; genus Viscum; species Viscum album. The sequence goes on from OY728123.1 coordinate 208,258,782, forward strand.
ATGGACACTATTATCCCATTTTAATCTATTATAGATATAATGTGACCATTCGATCAGATAATACTAGATCATCCAATTACTTCTACAACAACATCTTATTTTTTTGAATAATGAAGGTTTCTACATGTGATCTTCTTCATTTCATTCCATGATTGATCAAATCCAAGACCACATTTTCCATGATGATCCCCCATAGGTCAGATCTCAAGATAAGAATTCCATAAATGTCTATGCATGAAATACTCACCTTGAATATATGTGATAATTCAAAGATTCTGAAAATTGATGAGTATAATATGAATTTATAGGAGTCTATTTACACATACTTAATACATGGATGAGTTTGAGGTTATGAAAAATGATTCACCACACCATTATTTTCCTATGCATGTGAGGATTCATCATACAAGAATAGATGCCATTTTTTCTATGTCATGAAAGAATGAGATGTTTGATTTACCAAATAATTCAATGATACTAATATCTTCCTTGATTTGATATAGAAATATGAGGAATAATTTTATAAAGTAAGAAAGTATAGGTGGTTATTATCACCTATAAATACCAATTTAAGGAAGAGGGTTTGAATTTGCTATTGTTAGTCATTAAGTGCTCTCATTTTCTAGAGAGAAACAAAGCATCTCTTTGCTTTATTTACATGAAGGAAAAAATCCTCCAATATTCGTTTCTCACATGAAGAAAAAGGATTCCATGATCCACCTAGGTCATGAATAATTAATTTATAGAGATTATATATACACTGTTATGTGAATAACATCCTAGTTTCGACAAATACATCCATGTTTTTGTGAATTACTGAGAGATCATGTACCTATTTTTGTGTATGTGAAGAGGAATACTTGAATAGTGAGGACATATGAACCATATGGGTTCAAAATGGAATTTAGGAAATACAGTTAATGAAATAAAATTCATGTACAAAGAAATAATTGGTATTTTGAAGACAATATAACTAGTGAGACATCATGTGCATATAACTATGGGAGTAAATAAATAAAGAAGAAAGAGGAATGAATGGAAGGCCATACATGTTTATGTTCATGTATGATAAATGAGTTAAATATATAAACACATTAAATTAATTGAGGATTATTTTAGAACCAAATTTAATGACATTTAACTAAACTAATTGTTGAATAAGGAATCATGAAGAATTTTTAATGTTTAAGAACAATAATAACAAGTTTATGTGTGCTAGGGTTTTGGATGAGAATTCCATGAAATTCATGAATAAAGTGACATTGAGGTAATTTTAAGAAATCAATCTGAGAATTCAAGAAGATTGAATAATTTTTTTGCAACACTTATACAAATTTAAGTAAGGTTGACACTTCATCAAATCACAAGGAAGAGATATTTTCCAAAAATTTTATAAGATTGTGGAAGATGATAATATATTATGATAAGAAGTTATTTGAGCAAGGGAAAACACATTTATCATTAGGTGAAAAGGACACTAAAGAAGTGTAGATGAGAAAGTTAGATCTATCAAGCTTATGGAGGAATATTAATCTCTATTGGTTCATAAGAAACTAAGAGGTGGAAGAGATCATCCAATAATGGATCAAAATTTAAATATGTAAAAGATTTTTTGATGTAGTATAAAGATCCCATTATGTGAATCAAGAGTGTGAAGGGCAGTTTGGACTCCAGTAACACTATGTGATGTTTTATAAAGATCCTATGGTGTGGAATTAGGGGTAGTAATATATTGTGACTTTGTATTGTTGATTATAATTTATTGGTATAGTAGAGAATATATGTTTGGTGGATTAACCCACGCATCATGGAGTATGATCATAGTGAAACCAATCCTTTTAAATAACTATGTTATGAGATTTCATTTACTGTATCATTCAGGACAAGGTTGATAGAATCTAGAAGAGTAGACTAAGTCTTTAACTGACCATATAGGTTTAATTGAAAAGAAAATATATTTAAAAAGAAAATGTATAATTGATTTAACCAACCCCTATCAGTGATATCACACTAATCTAGGTTCTATAATTTATATAAGAGCAAAGTCACCCATTAAATTATCCAAAATTTTACTGAGAATAGAGAGAATAAGATATGTAAACTATAGGGGGTTCTTACATATGATGGAAAGAAATACCACAGTTGGAAGAACAAAATGTTACCCTACCTATTATCACTTGGGATAGAAGTTAGATATGAAACTATTGTGTGATTTCCACCCTTTTATGAAAATAATCCTATGATTTTGAGAGATTGGTGGAATATGGAAATGAATAAAAAATCTTGAAATTCTCTCTTGATGTCACTTTCTGAGAAGGTATAAAATAAATTCATAGGACTCCCATCCTCTAAATATATTTGGAAAAAACTGTAGAGAAATTATGAGGGAAATATAAATCCTAATGAAGAAAAAAAAATATATAGAAGTATATTTAAAGATATAAAAATGGATGATGATTAGTGTATTGATGACTACTTTACAAGTGTAAATTATACTGTTAATATCATCAGAGGTTTTGGTGAGATTCTAGATGACTCAACATTATGATGAATTTGATCAGAAAATTTTCAGATAGATTTGATTCAAAGGTTTAAACACTGGAATATTGAGAATATTTATCATTGTATGAACTTAACAATATTATCATTTCATATGAAATGAGAAAAGAACCTTCCAAAAATAAGAAATAAAAAGATGATATGGATTTTGAATCCATGATAAAGGTTAATGTTAAAGATATAGAATAACCATAAAAAATTGATTCTGAATAGTAAGAAATTGAGAAGGATTTTAGATCCATAATACCCATATTTATAAATATATATAATTAATGAATAAGATAAAATGGAAAGAATGCACTAAAGTGCTCAAACTATAATGGATTTGGACATTTTGTATATGATTATCCAAATGAGAAATCCAATGTCCAAAAGACCAATGTGTAAGGAAACTAATTCAAGATAAAATCTAAGAAAAATAGAAAAGGTGAATATATGAAGAAAAAGAAGAAGTTTTCATATAAAAACAGAAAAATATAATGATAAAGGAAGTTGATGAATATTTGATAATTGTATTTCATGCATATATTATAGAGTGTTTTTATGTATTGATTTGTTATTTAAATGAATTATATTTACAATATTTGGAATGATTGACTTGATTTATTTTTTATTGTGGGAAACAACTGATTTATGGGAAAGGAATGAAAGTGTAAAATTTATGAGCTAAACGACACATCACGCCACGAGAAAAGAAAAATGGTGTGACACTAGATTTTAAATGAAGAATGAAGCTATAAATTCTGGAGAAGATAGATCACAGGTCCTATATTGAAATTTCACATCATGACATCATCTAGAGATTTAGTGATTTCTGGAAAAGTCATGATGTCCATACATATTGTGAAACAAAATTACACATCATGTAACTACATTACACGATGTGACATTTTTCAGGACAATATTTTGGAAAATATTTTGTAGAGATTTAAGACACATGAATAATGAAGTATTTCACGTTGTGTAACCTAGTTACACATCACGATGTTGGTTAGAAACTGAAAAAATATGATTTTCATGATACGATCTTTAATGTCGACACTGATGTGTTGGACCAAAAAGCCTATAAAAAGGAATGCCTTAGCCACCATTCCAAATGATTCTGGGACCATAGGATCTGGAGTGACACCAAGGGATGACCTCCAGATGATAGAGTGATGATCTGGATCCTAGATTCACCACAGTTCTTTGTGCCTTTATTTTTCAGGTACCCATTTTTCTTATTCTCATCATGCCTATCATGAGAGTGTGGTTTCTTAGTTTTAGGTGATGTTATTGTGGGGTATGTGATGATTTGAGATTAATTTGATTTTTTATTCATTTTTTATTGCTGAAACATAATCTATCAATTCCAAATCTCTTTCTTTTGAAATTGCATGACCATTGCTTGTGAATTGAAGAGATTTATTTCTTTTCATTAATTAATCACCTTAGTTTGTGTATGACCATTACACAATCTAGGAAATTTATTTTTAAATATGGTTTTGGGTTTCCTAATTATGTGATTCCATATATTAGATGACAATTCCAAATGTGAAATCCTAAGATTAGGGTGGGATACCCTGACCAAGGATCCCCACTGACCCGATTCGGACACAAAAACCAAATAGAGTCATTATCAATTAAATAACTAGAAAAAAACCGAAAAATCATTGAACTTGGCATGCCTCCTATATTGATTTGAACCAAATATTTGTTAATATATTTATTTATTCCAAAATAATTAAACAATTTAAATTTTAGTTTCCTTAATTAATTTAGAACATACGATCTGTCCTTGTGGGTTAGACAATCGAGCTTACCAAGTAGTACATTTTTAGTTAGGTTTTTTAAGTTTAATAAATAAATATTTTTTTAGCCCTGTAGGAATTAACAATCCCCTAAAGGCTATTAGTATTCATCATCATGTAGTGGGACTGAAGGTGAATAATCTTCCATAAATCATGTGTGTTTAATGTGAAAATCTAAATCAACTATAGACATATTATAAGGTGTTGATGGTAAAGAGAGAACTAAACTAGAATCAATATCAAAATATAATATATAATATAAAATTAATAAGAACATAAAACTAAAAAATTAGAAAAGTAAACTGGTAACTTTAAATGAATAGAATGTTAGTAATGAAGAGATAGATCTTAATGAGATAAGGGAAAATAATAATAAAGTATCCATGATGGGAAAAAATAAAATATTTTAAATAAAAATCACATGGTAGAGAAGTGATTAACATGAATAAAATGTCCTTAATTTATGAAAAATAATAAAACTTGTTAAAGATATATGAACATTAAAATATGGTGAATGATCTTAAAGAAGTACTTATTGATAAAGGGGAAAAATTATCTAAGACATAATCTATGTTCCTTTTATCTCAAAGTGGGATAAAGAATATAGAAGAATCCTTCACCAAATTAGTTGAGATTAAGGGCGAATCTTCTCAATTTACTGAAGAGAAAGGTCTATAGAATAAGGTTGATTAAATTCATAATGAATCTAAATGTAAACATGCTATTTATAAAAGTTTAGGTTTGAAAGGGAAGGATAAATCTAGATGGACTAAGAGAATAAATGATAAATAATATTCCAAATAAAAGGAAGAAAAGAATGATTAAATAAAAATATTTTCCCCTGAGAATAAACATCCCCAATCAGTGAGGATATAATAAAGTGATAGTGTTAATAATATTCAGAGAAAAACTATTATCAGTCATGAAGATCATGTTTTAGAGGTTACTACAGGTATTTTATAGTGTTTGGGAAAAATATTATTCATGTTGGTATAATATGTCATGACCCAGGAAGTGGCATGAATCAAGGGGAATTGGTGAAAATAAAATAAAATCATATTATCAGAGAAATAAATATATGACTAAACAATCATATAATCTACAAGTACAAAAAAATATCAATGCTTGGATAAATTATGTTGTATATTTGGCTAATAAGGTAACAAATATGATGTATGTATTTATTGGAAAATTAGACTCCCCAAAAGGAGAAAGAAAAAAAGGGGGTCAATCATGATTTAGTTTCAAGTGAGTTATATGAGAAGATCAAACAAGATCAAAAATGAAAAAAGGGATGCTTCACAATTTATCCGTAACTACTAAAAGAGTATAAAAAATGAATAAAGATAATGGAAATTAAGTGGTGATTATAGAAAATACAATGAAACTTGGGAAGAAATAATCAAGTAAAAAGTTTGAAAATCAGTCAAATATACTTGAACAATCTGGGTATAGTGTGAAACATTGTATGCCAATTATACCTTCCTAGGAATAGAGTATAGAGAGGATTTCACAAACAAAAATTAGTGCTTCTAATACTGAAGAGGAAAATTCATTCATATTAAAAGTGTTAATAGATGAATAAATGAAAATCAAACAGTTTAAGAGAACTTATAAAGAAGGATCGTCTAAAAGGCGATACTAAGAAGAAGAAGATAGAAAAAAGGCTGATAGGAAACAATAAACATAAATATGTCCTATAAACCATTTTAAGTGCCCCCTTATTCACTTATTATTGTTTATAAAAACTAACCTTTAGTGAAATTAAGGAGAAGTAATTGTCATCATGGAGAACATTAATTTCCCCGATGATGTATAGACTTAATTCCCTTAGGGGAAACAACCGTAAAGATGACTTATGACCATCAAACATGAACATCTTTCTATATAACTTAGAAAAGCATCTTAAGGGGTATTGATGGATCATGAGAAAGATGATATGCATGGGTAGTAATACTTTATGAACTTGAATTGTTATGATGTGATTTATAAAATGTGTACATTATATCTTTTGAAAAATTTGCTTAAATAACCATTGAAATGAAGAATTTGGATTGATTTTGAGGATAATATCACATTAATATATATTTTTCAGATATATTTTATACATTAATCATATCACTCTTGATTCTTACACTAGGTTTGACCACATAGACTTAGTTTTTTTAATAATAAGGTAATTTGTTTTTTAAAAGTTGGATTCCATTCCTTGAGTTGAGATAAATCAAAAATGTAATTTTTGAAGTTGTTTTAATTTGAAGTTAAAGTGAGTACACCTAAATATACATTTGTATTTATTTTAAATAAGTGGGAGAAGAAATAGAGAGTGTGAGAGAGTGAGAGATTCACATATTTACAAGATGAATTGTTTTGAAGTATTGACAAAAATTCAAATTGGGATATCGTTGACCCCATTGAAGTTGAGTTATATTTTTTTAAGTAAGGTATGATGTCTTGGTTATTAAAGAAAAAACCCAAAATTTATTTTCCTACTTAGTATTAATTATCTCTAATTCTTATGACTCTGGAACTGTTCATGAATGTAACGCCCCAAGAATTTATTAATAGATTTATTATAGAATGCATAGATCACTAAGACTCTACAAACAAAACTTCGTTATAAACTAGCCAAGTAAACATAATTTTGTCACTTCTATGATGTGAATTTTGAAAATCTTTCATACACGGTTGCGATCAGTAAGTTATTTGGAGTCTGATAAGAAAAACATAATTTTCAGTGAATAGTAGCCTACCCTTATGAATAAATTCCCAACCTTATGAATATTAACTTACCCTTATGAATAGTAATATGACTCTTATGAATGGTATCAATACCCATGAATTTATAAATAAATTTAGGCACCTTTAAAATGAAGATGAATATTTTAAGTGTTTATATTTTTCGATTAAAAATTGATTTTAATTAAAAATTTAATTAATCATAATTAGAATTTTTTTTTAAAAATGGAATTCATTTTTGGATTCTACACATTGAAAAATGGTTATTGTGAATTTTTGGTATTTTTATGAATTACTTAATTTTTGATGAATAGTGAAATACCATAATTTACAAAATAAGCTAAATACACTAATTATAGAGTCGTGTATGATGTTATACTGATGTAATCCCAATTGATTCATATTAACATGATAAAATTACTATTCTTGGTCTTGGAAGACTCACTATTCATTGTCTTTTGGAGAAATAATAAATTAATGAATAAAATATAGAGAAATCACCTCTCCCCTCCACTATATAAACCACCCTCACCCACCTCTTCCTACCACACCACTCAAGCTTCAAGAATTTCCTAAATTATGCCAAATAATCTTCCCAAGACCTCTCCCCACGTCCAAGGCCTGCTGGTATCACAAAAAGGCCAAAATCAAAGGTCTTAAGTAGTTTCTCAAATAGGAATACTCAAGAGGTGAACCTCTCTTCCTTTTTCTTTCAATTTCTTTTACAAGTTCCATTATTTTTTTCTCTCTTCTCGCCTCACCTCATCCAAATGACATGATAATTACATTACCATAAATGTACTGGATTTTAATTTTTCTAATGGAATATTTCATTACAATCTCTCTTTTCCCCCTCCTTTTATACTATAAATGCAAACACCATCCGAGATGTGTTAATTTATCACACTCAAGGAAGACGAGTTTTCAATTTGAATTACTATCTTCAATACTGATCATGAAACATTTTCAATGGTTGAACCATATCATAATATATTTATTTTATCTTGTTTAATGTTATGGAAACCTTACACACTCATAATGTGAAATAATAATACAAAACAAGTTCATTGTGCACAAAACCGCCAAGCCAAATCCAAGCATTTATCATTAACTCATCGAATGAGTCATAATCATGGTATATAACTAGAATAATTATAAGATAATTTATATCTCTTTAATGTATCTAATAATATATATTAATAATTCTGTATGTTTAACCACATTTCAAATGAACTTCAATTCATTAATACAAGTTAATGGATTATGAAAACCAAGGAAGAAAATGCTCCCAAAACAATAAAATTGAATCTCCTAAACCCATCGAAAATGTCATAAATGAACCTAATAAGGTTATACCATATCAATTAAATGTTTATGAGGTTCTATAATTATTAATTAATGAATCCAAATTTTATTATTCAGGTTATTAAGAACAATCAAGATAACCTCTGGGCATAAGGCAATGGATTGCTTTACTCAATTTTCATTCTTTGAGTTAAACAATTATTTCATTGGTTACATTTTTTCAAGAATATGTGTGAATTACCATTGATTTTTTTATACTATATATCCACTAATATTTTCTGTATTTTTATTTGTCACACATAAATATTTCATTTATTTATCCCCACTCTAATGATACAATCTTTGCAAGGGATATCTTAACTCAATTTCCATTCGTTGAGTTAAACATCAATTTCATTGGTTTTTTATTTTCCAAAAATATGTGTGAATGAACTATTATTGTTTTATTATGTATATCCAATTTTATTTTGTGGATTTATGTTTGTCACACATAATTATTTCATTGATTTTTTTGCAATCTAATCATACGTTCTGGGTAAGGTATAATCTCACTCACTTTTTTTCAAGAATCTCTCATATGTTGTGCTCTTTTATTTTCAATCCCTAATTATGGGGCATGTTTTAGAACCTCCCCCATACTTCCCTTATGATATATAAATAATTTTATACCCCTTTATCTCTCATTAAGCCATCACAAGAACACTCATTACCATGCTGAAATGTTTGGAAGGGGTTTTTCTCATCTCACTTTCAATTCCGTGGGATTTTCATTGTTCGCATATTATTTCTTATATGTGGTATAGGTGTACTTATATTTGATATATATTATCAAGATTTTCTTAATATTATTGCTATTTTGTGTTTCATTTGGTGGTTATTAACTTTTGGTCGTATGACTCAATTGATTACAACATGGTAACGAGCATTGTCTCAATTTTCACTACATTGTGACTTGCTTAGTATTGTGCACATACTCTTTCTTATGTGGTGTACCTACTGCCCATTTGAGATCAATTTTCAATTTAAATTATATTCCATTTAAATTTCCATATTCTCATATCATGGACATTATTATTTTCTAAGTCGTATACATTTTACATACGGTATTTATTTTGAATATTGTTTTGAATGTGGAAATATTGATGAATCTGTAACCTCTATTATATACAGATAATGTAAAGAAATATTTATCTTGTGTTGAATATATTTATAAAGAATGATTTTTAAATTCAATTTTGGGTGGGGCCCACTATAGCCCCTTGATGCATCAGTAGGTATCATGAGACAAATTAGTTGGCGAAAAACCCTTCGAGTTTGTTACCAAAAATCAGACAGGTTTCTACCCATAGAACTAAACCATTTTTAACAGTATTAGATTATCATATTCCAGATACATGATTTCCAATTAATAATAATTCTCTTTATTCATTATCAGTTATTATTATCCATGAGGTTTTCACTATAACAAAATCTATGGATGCAGGTTCATTCTCAGTTTATTAATGGCATGTGTTTTTCATTTATTCTCCATGCCATGTTGACTTTGCCCAGTTGTTTATGATTCAGTTAATTTTGATTCATGATTTCACAATTTTTAACGCATACTGAGCATTCAAGCCCACCCTTTTCATTTGTTTACCTTAAGTAGGTTATTAAGAGGAGATCACTTATTGAGTTTATATGGATGCAGTTTTTTTAGTTTTTGTTATGTGTTGTATTGTTTTACCTTTCCAATGTAATTTGAGTTACATCTATGTATCTAGTTTCATCAAGACTACTAAACTGATCGGTCCTTCAAGATTTTCATTAATTTTAACCATGAAAATATAACAAGTAATAAACGAGTTCCAGTCTAGAGGGGACATGGTGTTATAGTTGGTATCAGAGGAAGTTTAGTAGAAAACTTGGAAACTAGGTTAGAAAACATAGAGTAGGGAACAAATCCATATGGTAGTATTTGAGAAAAAATATACAAGAACATCTCAGTATTTTGGTAAGGAAAATATTTTATAGATCTTTCTAGAAAATACATCCCTGTCTGGATACGAGCAATTAGAGGTGGCTCTAGAACAGATGTACCTAGGAGTGAAAGCTCTGACATGGAGTTTTGGGCTTGACCCGGGGTATCCTGGTACATGAAAATGGGCCTTAATGTACTCTTGGTTACGAAACTCCTGGGGGATATGCTTAGGATAATTCATATTTTCTTTACAAGCCATTATTAAGTATTGAAATGTAAATTTTTCCTCATAGAAACCATGGTTAGGAGATTAGCTATGCATATAATTTCAATCAATGTTAAGTTCTTTTCTATTTTAGATTCATAAACTAATCTAGTGTATGAAATTATTTAGATATGGTGCCTAATGGAATAAGGGAAATCAATACTTGTAGACAACATTAGAGATTATGAGTTTTTGTTAAACATATGGTTATTCACTATGTCTTTTCTTTAAGTTAAATCCTTGTTTTATAACTTTTCAGATCAAGGAAAGTCAGTTACAAATGGAAGTATGAGGATATCAAATGACATTTATATCCCTTCCTAATGACTTTCTTGCAATAATTATTATAATGTTGTGTCCCAACAATTCTGAAAAAATTTCTAACATACAACTCACTTGTAAGAAATTGTTTGTGATATCCAACACTTCCACTATACCTTGATACCATCATGGATCATGGATTGTATTTAATCAATTCATATTTTCTTAATATTCTCATATTTTCAAGAAAGGTAAATATTATCAATGAAATTTCCAACATTTTACTTTATCACAAGATTTTGAGGCATATTATGATTTTGAAAAGGTGCTGAAGAAGGAGACCCTTGTGAAACATATTTATATTTTCTTTTGAAATATAATCTTTCAGTACATACTTCTGAAATTTTAAAAGGACCATTGATTCAAAGTTTCAACTCGAACTCGGTCTGACTATTTTATAAAAATCAAAGTATATAAGATGTTTTGAAATTATATGTCATACATGATTATTTTCCGAAACTGTTTTCTGTGAACACCCATATGACCCAAGTTGTACAAGGTGTATCTAGATGAAGGAAGAAAATGTTTTTGAAGGATCTTTAAACAATTTTTGAAATTCATGGACCTTCTATTTATGTGAGAAAGATGATTAGGAAACTAGATGGACACCATGATCAAGGTACCCTGAATTTTTAATATGTAAATAAAATTTCGATGATGAAATTTCTGAAGGTGGGAATAATGTAACACCCCAAGAATTTAAAAATAGATTTATTATATAATTCATAGATAACTAAGACTCTGAAAACACCAGTTTGTTATAACATATCCAAGTAAACATAATTTTTCACTTATATGATGTGAATTTCAAAAATCCGACATACACGGTTGCGATCAGTAAGTTATTTGGAGCCCGATAAGAAAAAATTAATTTTTGGCGAATATTAACCAACCCTTATGAATAGTAACCTACCCTTATGAATAGTAACATACCCTTATGAATAGTAATATGACTCTTATGAATGGTATCCATACCGATGAATTTATAAATAAATTTAGGCACCTTAAAAATGAAGATTAATATTTTAAGTGTTTATATTTTTCAACTAAATAATGATTTTAATTTAATATTTAATTAATCATATTTAGAAAGATATTTTGGAAAAATGGACTTAATTTTTGAATTCTACACATCAAAAAAATTTCCGGGTGAATTTTTTGTATTTCTCTGAAATATTTGAATTTTTTATGAATAGTGAAATACCGTAATTTAGAAAATAAGATAAATACAAATATTATATAGGAATTTATGGTTTTGTGATGATGTAAGACCAATTGATTTGGATTAACATGATAAAATTACTATTCTTGGTCATAGAAGACTCTCTATTTCTTGTCTTGTGGAGAAATAATAAATTAATGAATATAATATTGAGAAATACCCTATCCCCGCCACTATATAAACCACCCCTCCCCCCTCTTCCTCCCACACCACTCAAGCTTCAAGACTTGAATAAATTCTGAAAAATACTCTTCTCAAGACCTCTCCCCACATCCATGGACTACTGGTCTCACAAAATGTCCAAAATCAAAGGTCTTATGGAGTTTCTCAAAGAGGAGTACTCAAGAGGTGAACCTCTCTTCCTTTTTCTTTCAATTTCTTTTACAAGTTCCATTATTTTGTTCTCTCTTCCCACATCACCTCATCCAAATTATATGATAATTAAATTACCATACATGTACTGAATATTTATTGTGATAATGAAATATTTCATTATAATCTCTCTTTTCCCATCCTTTTATACTATAAATGCAAACATCATCTAAGATCTGTTAATTTATCACACTCAAGGAAGATGAGTTTTAAATTTGAATTACTATCTTAAATATTGGACATGAAACATTTTAAATGGTTGAAAATGATCCTAATATATTTATTTTATCTTGTTTAATGTTCTGGAATCCTTACACACTCATAGTGTGGAATAATAATACGAAACAAGTTTATTGTGCACAAAACTGCCAAGCCAAATCCAAGCGTTTATCATCAACTCATCGAATGAGTCATCCTCATGGTATATAACCAGAATCATTCTAAGATCATTTATATCTATTTAATATAACTAATAATATATATTTTCAATTATTTATGTTTAACCACATTTCAAACTAACTTTCATTTATTAATACAAGTAAATGGATCATGAAAACGAAAGAAGAAAATGCTTCCAAAATAATAAAATTGAATCTCCTAAACCCATCAAAAAGATCATGAATGAACCTAATAAGGTTATACCATATCAATTAAATGTTTATTAGGTTATTTAATTATTAATTAATGAAGTTAAAATTTTTTATTCTTGTTTTTAATAACAATCAAGAACACCTTTGAGCATAAGGTAAGGGATTTCTTAACTCAATTATCATTCTTTGAGTTAAACGTCTATTTCATTGGTTACATTTTTTCAAGAATATGTGTGAATGAACTATTATTGTTTTATAATATATATCCAATTATATTTTTTGGATTTTTATTTTTCACACATAAATATTTCATTTATTTATCCCCACTCTAATGATACAATCTTTGTAAGGCATATCTTAACCCAATTTCCATCTATTGAGTTAAACCTCAATGTCATTGGTTTTGTATTTTCCTAGAATATGTGTGAATTAATATGATTGTTTTATTATTTATATCTAATTTTATTGTGTGAGTTTATGTTTTTCACACATAATTATTTTATTGATTTTTCTGCAATCTAAGGATACGTTCTGGGTAAGGGATCTTCTCTCTCACTTTTGTTCAAGAATCTCCCCTATGTTGTGCTCTTTTATTTTTTATAACTCTTATTGGGGTATGTTTCAGAACTTCCCCTATACTAACCTTATGATAGATAAATAATGGGATATCCCTTTACCTCTCATTAAGCTCCTGCAAGAATACTCGTTACCATGCCAAATTTTTTGTAAGGGGTTTTTTCTAATCTCACTTTCAATTCCATGGGATTTCCATTGTTCACATATTATTTATTATATGTGGTATAGGTGTACTTCAATTTAATATATACTATCATTATTCTATTTATATTCATGGTAGTATGGGTTTCATTTGGTGTTTATTAACTTTTGGTCATACGAATCAATTGATTACAACATGGTAACAAGGTTTGTCTCAGTTTTCACTTCATTGTGACTTGCTTAGTATTGTGCAGATACTATTTCATATACGGTGTACCTACAACCCATTTGAGATAAATTTTCAATTTAAATTATATTCCATTTAAATTCCCATATTCTCGTATCATGTTTATGATTATTTTCTAAGCCGTATACCATTTTACATACGGTATTTATTTTTAATGTTGTTTTGACTGTGGAAATATTGATGAATCTGTAACCTCTATTCTATACGGATAATGTAAATAAATATTTATCTTGTGCTTAATCTATGTATAAATAATTATTTGGACATGAAGCGATGGGTGGGTCTCGCTATATCCCCTTGATGCATTGGTAGGTCTCATGAGACAAATCAGTTGGCGGTAAACCCTTCGAGTTTGTTTCCAAAAATCAGATAGGTTTCTACCCACAGAACTAAACCATTTTAATGGTATTATAGTATCATGTGACAGATAAATGACTTTAAATTAAGAATCATTTTATTTATTCATTATCAGCTATTACTATCCAAGAGGTTTTCACTATGACAAAATCTATGGATGCAAGTTCATTCTCAGTTTATTAATGGCATGTGTTTTTCATTTATTCACCATGCCATGTTGACTATGCATATTTTTTTTTGTAATTTAGTTAATATTGATTCATTATTCCTCTATTTATAACCCATACTGAGAATTATAGCTCACCCCTTTCATTTTTTTACCTTCATAAGGTTATTAAGAGGATATCACTTATTGAGTTTATATGGATGCAGTTTTTTTAGTTTTTGTTATGTGTTGTATTTTGTTACCCTTCCAATGTAATTTGAGTTACATCTATGTATCTAGTTTCTTTAAGACTACTAAAATGATTGGTCCTTTGGGATTCTTATTCCTTGTATATATACCAATGTAATCAAATAAGACAATGACTCTGGGAAACTTGGGTCAGGTCCTTACAATGAAGACCGAGAGCCTACATTTAAAAAGGTTAAAGACCCTGAAAATGTTTATTTGCATGAAGATATTTGGATTTTTAGTGTCTGTGAAATATTAATTCATGAATAATTTTATATTTCATGATGAGAATTATTTTTAGAGGGAATGAAATTATTTGGTGAAGAAATTATGGAATCTTTTTATAATATTTTAGTAAAAAATATTTCCATCCCTAAGTAAGACTATAGGCTAGGTCAACCACACATATGGATGAATTGATCAATATGTATGAGCCATCCCATATAAACACCTGGTGTAGCAAGAGAGAGTTCATCACAAGTATTTTAATGGTAATTCCAAATCACGAACTTGAGTAGTGGTTCCACCATGTGGGGTGGCACGTTAGTGGAGGGTGCCGACATGAGTCAGTGCTAGCGGGATTCAAGAGGATACCCTGATACTCACTTCTATTCAGTTTAAGGAATGAATTTAACTATTAAGAAGAGATCAACCAAGTAATAAAACAATGTGAGATAATCAACTAATAAGAACTATTAATCTGTGTTAAAATTATTTGGATATAACATGACCATTTGATCAGATAATGTTGGGTCATTCGATTACTGCCATGTATTCATCTTCTTATTTCAAATAGAAAAAGTTTTTTCATGTGATATTATTCAGATCATTCCATGGTATATCAAATACAATACCATCTTTTCTATGAAGATCCTGTATAAGTTATATCTCAAGATAAGAATTCCATAAACCTCCATGCATACAATCTTTGTCTTTCATGCATGCGATAATTAAAACATTATGACAAATATTATGGATCATATGAATATATAGGAGGCTATTTATGAATCCATAATACATGGATGAGTTCAAACATCAAAAAAACAATGGTTAATGTGATTATTTTCATATAAATGAGATGATTCACTACGTATGAAGAGGATTTGTGTTTTTTCGCCTCACGAAAGTCTGAGATATTTTATTTACCAAACACCTTTGTGATGTTCATATCATCATTAAATAAATATAAAAATCTTAGGACTAATTTCTGAAGGAATGTAGTAGATATGGTAATCCTCACCTATAAATACCAAGGAAAGGTATTGGGTTTGAGTTCGCTACCATTTTTTATTGAGTGCTATATTTTTTTAGAGAAAAATCTATAATTTCTATGCTTCATTTATGTGAAGGATAGAAAGACTCTTAAATGTTTTTTTTCATGTGATGGAGAAGGATTCCATGATCCTCTTAGGTAAAAAAGAATTAAAGGATTGAGAGTATATATATACACGCTATTATGAAAATCTCATCCCAGTTTATGTGAATCCATCCAGGTTTTCATGAAGTAATAAGATACTATATACCTATTCTAGTGACCATAAATAAGAATACATGAATAAAGAGGATCCATGAATCATTAGGTTTTGTAAAGGAGTTCAAACAATACAATGATTTGAACAAAATTCATTCCCTAAGAAATTATTGTGCGTTCAAAGACATTACAACCTATCACAACCTATTTGAATACAACTATATTCGTGAGGAAATAAATAATAAAGAAGAATATGTGGAAGACAATACATGTTCATATTCATTTTTGAGGAATGAGTTGAATACATAAACACATGAAATTAATTTTTTAAAATTTGAGAACCCAGGATAATCACATCAAAATTAAATAATTGTGGAATAAGTTATCTTGAAGAATCGTTAAAGTGAATATAAAATATTAACAAGATTATTTGTGCTAGGGTTTTGGATGAGAATTCTAAAACATTCAGGCATGAAGTGAAATTTATATAATCTTGTGAAATCAAAATAAGAATTCTAGAATATTAAAGAAACTATGTGCATCACTTTCACACATTTATGTGAGGGAATGAATTCATCAATCATAAGGAAGAACTCTTTCCTGAGAATTTGACAAGACTACTAAATATGATCATATATTGCAATCATAAGTTATTTGAGAGAGAATAGTGACTCTATTCATCAGGTGTAGGGGTCTTGAAGAGGTGTACATGAGTAAGTCAAATCTTGCATGCTAATGGAGGAAGATCAACATCTATTGGAATGGATGAAATAAAGAGGTGAAAAAGATATAGTAGATCAAGATTATGAGAAGTAAAAGATTATGTGATGCAGTATAAATATCCACTTGTGTGACTCAAGAGTGTGAAGGATAGTGTGGAATCTAATAACACTGTGTGAAATAGTATAAAGATCCTCTTGTGTGGACTCGGGAGTTTGAATTCAATGTGACTCTGCATTGGTGATTGTAATTGGTTGATATAGTGTAGAATCTGTGTTAGGGGACTAACCGGCATAGTAAGGAGTAGGGTCACATTTGTACCAAACCCTATAAATCATTGTGTTTAGAGATTTCTTCTACCAGATCATTCAATGTGAGGCTGATAAAAACTAGAAGAGTGGATCATGTTAGAGTTGGTGTCCTAGGACCAACTGATTGATCTTTGATTACATGTATATATGATGTGTTTAATATTAATTTAATATCTTATCACATATTTTTCATAGGTTCTAAATGTATTTAATGTAATAATTTCCTATATTATTGTCGCATTTATAAGGTCATTGTAGTCTCATTCTATGATGAGAACCTTTAATTGTTATGAAAATGTTCTTAAAATAGTTCTGCTATGGGATAATGTACTCTGATTGGACACATATTATTTAGACGCTTAGGTTTGAGTTCTCATAAGAAGATGAGGATTCATCATATGAAGTTCACACTTGGTAATATATAATATGGGAGATTATGAGAACATAAATGCCAGCCAAAATTCAACATGTTTTAGTGTCTTCGGATATTCCTATCTGTGAGAATGCATAATGTTACTTAGACTTTAATATTATCATTAATGTATGTCATGACTCAGCCACCTAGTTTTACAAACCAAAACTATCCTTCCATTTTTTGGTGATAGGTAGGGTATTTTGGATGCATCACAATTGATATGTCATTGGTGTATAAGTTGAGGAAGGATTTACCCCTTCCATCTTTATGTAAGATGATATCTCGAACATTTGACTAGAATAAAAGAATCGCTGTAAATTCCATGGTCATGGTGTAATGACGTGTTTATTTCATATATTCAAAGGAAGATGCATTGAGTAACTACATTGATGAAACAATCATGAAAACTTCTTGATGAGATACTATGAGAAAGATATTATATTACAATGTTGTGATTCATATGTGGTTTTCAACTTTTCAACATTCAATTATTTCTCTTGGGTGCCCTAACCCATTTTTATATTGTAATATTTGACTTTAGAAAGCCCACCAAATTGCAACAAGAAATAATCCTATAGGATCACACACAAAGTTTTCCCATTGATCTCAATTAAATTATATTTGAGTTTTATTAATGGAATACAAGTTATTATCATGTCTGAGGAATAATTTTATTCAATTTATGTGGATCACATAAATTAAATAAATATTTATTTTCCCGTATGTGAATAAAAATATATTAATGTATTTTATCAAATATTTAATAAATATTTATTCTCTGGTATGTGAATGAGATATTTATTTATGAACAAAATTTTATTTGTGTGTTCAATAATTGCATGAAAAGTTTGAATGGAACAAGACCATGTTTGCTAACAAATATTAATTAACAAGACAATTAAATAATATTTTATATTGTGAAAGTTGGTGTAAAACAAATAATAATAATAATAATATTATTATTATGTGTCATTGGGTTTATTAAAGATAATAAATGTTATTTAATGTCTGACATGTAATTAAATAATATTGTAACCTAAATCCTAACTCTATAAATCGACGACTATGTCTATTATGTAGAGTATCCGAATGTGAGAATATAGAATTATTGCACAGAATGAATTATCTCTCGACTCCTAAGTCTCTATACCTTTCAAGAATGAAAATAGCAACATAGAATTTTTTTAAGACCAAATAATGAGTAATCAAGATCAAAAAATTTAAGACATTCTACTAGCCGTGCTAGCTCCCGGAGATCATATTGGTGTTGTTAAGAGATAATAGAAGAACATGTGGATCACCACTAGAGGGATTCTATTATTGGATCCTCATATCACAATGAAGGTAATTCTAAAAGGTCTTTTAATATGATCAATATTAACAAATAAATATATTTCATAAGCCCGAGTATTTATTTACACAAATATTAAGTAAATTAATTATAGATTTTTTGTGCAAGATCCTTGCTCTTGGATTCAGGTGAAAATTATTATATGAAATTTTAATATATCATCCACCGCTGCATGCTTCCGCTGTGCTTGGAACCAAAACGTGGTATCAAAGGGATCACATTTAAATTTATAATTATTTGTTTGATTGTTGATATATGCGCAATTTTGGTTAAATTTTCATTTCATGTTATTTGTTCTTTAATACGATTTGTATTAATATGTTATTGACATATTAATCCTATTTTTTCAGTGTTTCATTTTTATAAATGTTTAAGAATAGATGAAGAACGACCAGAGATGCCATCACGAATTTCCAAATATTTGGCCTGTAAAACTGTGCTACATGGCATGCAGCCAATTCACATGCCATGTACCCATGCGTATTGTACCTGGATTCATCGATCCATTAATTATACATAGTGCATTTATTGCACAAATCCTGTTGAATGGGCCAACCTAGAACCAAAAAAGTAGGTACATGGAATGTAGCTAGTCTGTACATGCTGTGTAGTCCGAGCGAGTTAACATGTCGAAGGCACATGATTGTGACTCAGATACACAACAACCAAGGTACTCGACGTGTAGCTGGAATGTACGCACAAAGTAGTCTCCCATTAAAATATATATTTAAAAATTACATTAAATTTAAAATTACCTAATGGAAACCATATTTTATTGATTATCATGCCAATGAATGTTTGAAAATTTAATAATGGGTTTTAATATTATTAAATGTTGAATTAATTTATTGTAATTAATATTTCATTATTGGTTCTTCCGTTTATTTTCAATGAATGAAATAAATGATGGGAATATCTAATTAGGTTTTGATGATCATTAATATGAAATGGAATTAATTAATTAATTAATTAATTAATTACTTAATTAAAGCTTGATCATATTAAATAAAGAATAAAGAAATGAATAGTTTCATTTTAATTTTACATATTTGTTGCATATATGACCATTCATAAGCTTGACTAAGACCGGTGTATGTGTTGGATGTTTTAATTTAACTTATTGCATGAGTTTTTAATTTTTTATTATTAAATTAAATATGATGGCATACACGTCATACTTCCATCCATTATTATGTAGGACATGCATGTCCAAAGATATTTATGTAATCCCATTTTAACCAATCATTTGGTCCCCCTCGCATGCATGTGATTCATAAATACATATAATTAATGGATTATCCCAAGGAATATGGAGGCAGTTTAAGATGGAAACATAATTATGCTAGCTGAGGTGATACACATGCGTGAAGGTAGAATTCTATAACTCAATCAAATATCAGAAAATTAAAGTTATTTCCCCTATGTCATAGTTTGATGTAATTCTTGAACATTAAGTAAACCCTTAGATAAAGATCTTGAATGGGTCATATAATTATTTATTTATTTCAGTCTATCCAATTATTTATTTTATGGATGGAAGTCCACAATCACATAAATAAATGAATTAATATGAAAAGACAGAATTTAAATAAATTCATTATGCATAAATGTTTTATCTAGCATGGCTAATTAATTAAGTAACATCCACATAATATTAAAAAAAACATGTAAAGGATAAAATAAGATAAAATTTATGCATGATAAATTAAATAAATTAATTATGTATAAATGTTTTATCCAACATGGTTAATTAATTAAGTAACATCCTCTTAATATTAACAAGACATTCTAAAGGATAAAACAAGATAAAATTTATGCATAATTAATTAAAATCCATAAAACCTAATATTAAGTTGGACTTGGCCTACTATTATGTTATTAGGTACAAAACTCAATAGAACTAAGTGTTTGACCAACCATTGTTGGGATACTTACTTTTATAAGGGGAGTTATTATAAAGGTTTTGGGTAGACAAAACTATTTTACATCAAGAGAAGTATCCATTTTTATACTTTTTGTATTTTGGAGGCAAGTGCTAAAGAAATCTAATTCATGAATTTAGGATTATGGAATCCACTCAATGAATCATGTAGCTGCAAACCTATAGTTGGAAAAGGTCAACCTACCTAAATTCATTAAAGTATCTTGGCAAACACTTTTTGGGGTTATGTGAAGGGAGATATGGATTATTTTAACTAGAATTTCCTAGAAACTATACATTATAAGATTAATGGTGAGGGATATTTTGACATGATAAAATAGTGGGATATTTAATAAAATCAATTAATTTATTATTTCTCACATAAATTGTAATCATGAAAGGTACTAATAATCTACTCTTTTTAATTATATAATAAAATGGAAATCTTTTCATCCAAATTATCCCTATTATAATATTAGATAAATATAACATATTAACTATAAGTTACTTCTAAGAATGGTATAAACACCTTTAGGTTGTTCTATGCCTTGAACAGAAATCTTACATTCTAGAATCCAGAATGCTGGATCCGCCTAAAAAGAAGGTGAGTGATGAAGAGTTTCTGTTCTACTTGAAACATATTAATGATATTGCTGGTGACAAAATTATTGATTCTTTCATCAATGTCTAATGAAATCATGAAGTCTAACAAAAACATAGATACATAAATCATGCTTGAGAACCTCTGTGGTATTTACCAGGAGAGAGATAGACATTAGTAGTTTGAGATTTCCAAAGTACTCTTTCAGAGTAAGCTTATGGAGGGTGCCTCAGCTGGACCTCATGTATTAAAACTCATCAGCTACATTGATTTCCTTTAGGTTATAGGGTTTAAACACCCAAAATAACTATACACCAATCTTATTCTGGCATCAATACCTCAGATATTCTCCATCTTTGTTGTGAATTTTAATATGAACAACATTAATAAGTCTCTTCCAGATCATCTCACTCTTCTCCACCAAGTAGATAAGGATATAAAGCGTGAAAATTGTTACATACCTATGATAGAAAAATGGAAAGGTAATGAAAATAAATTTAAGCCCAAATATTCTTCACACCCTTCAAAAGAAGAGGATGATTAAAGGGAATGCAAGGGAACAATATGTTTTCTATTTCTCTTATGGAAATAAGGGCCACTAGAAGAAAAACTACACCCAACTAAATAAGTAAGGGGAATCTTCAGGTGTGTTTGTTATCGAGTGGAATTTATATATTTCTAAAAATTGGGTATTTGATAAAATTTTGGTTCTCAAAAATGTATTCAAATATAGAAACTAACTATATTTCGAAATATTAACAGAGGGGTGTAGATCTATGAGCAGCCAATGGAGATAAACTTCTGTTGTAGCTATTGTGAACTACCACCTCATGTTTCTAACCAGAATGGTCTTGGGTTTGGAGGGATGTTATTATGTGCCATCTATTACAAAAAATAATAATTTTACATCCAAAATTTATATAGATGGGTTTGTTTTCAAATCTGGGAATAAATTTTTCTTATTTTATAAAGATACATTTTTAAGTCAAGGAACATTTAAATAATGGTTTTTATGTGTTATATTACATGAAATATGTAATGGAAATCAATAACAAAGTCACTTCACATAAGTCATACCACACCCAACTTTGGAATCACCAACTAGGTCATGTAAATGAAAATTTATTGACTAAATTACACCAAGATGGATTTTTATATTTTTTTGGACTAAAACCACTTGGGGTGTGTCACACATGTTTAAAAGGAAAAATGACTAAAACCTCATTTTGTTGGAAGGGTGAAAGGACTAAATAGATTCTTTAATTAGATTATAATGATGGGTGTGGACCATTTCCTATTGAAAAAAGGGGTGGGTACTCATACTTCATAGCTATTACTGATGTTTTTTTAGATATAGATATTTCTACTTAATGAGGTATAAGTCAGATTCTTTTGATAAATTCAAGGAATACAATAATGAATTTGAGAACCGTCTGGTTAAAATTATTAATAAAATCTGATCAGACCATCAAAAATAATATCTTAATCAAGGATTATTTGATTACATATGGGATTTTTGGATCTTATCCCATCCCACTCATCCTTATTCACCTTATTGTAATGGTGCAAGTGAAAGGAGGAACCACACCTTATTGGATATGGTGAGATCAATGATGATTCATGCGTGTCTTTAATTATCCTTTTAGGGATATGATTATAAATAGTAGCACATATACTAAATAAATTACCAACTAAATCAATAAATAATAATCAATATGAATTTTTGAGTGGAAGAAAAACCATGTTATCAAATTTACATGTGTGGGGAAGTGAAACATTTATTAAGGCCTCTTTAGGTAACAAAATTCCACCCTAAGGCACAAATAGTACCTTTATATGATACCCCAAGGAAAAAAGGGGATATTACCCATAAAAAACCTCATAAAAAGGTTATAGTGGAAAGAAACTTTGTATTCCTTGAGAGGGATAAAATCTTTAAAAGTGATACTGGGAGAGAGATAGACTTCAATGAAGTTGAGGCTCAAGGTTCAAAAGGGTTGGTACAAGAAAAAATTCCACAAAGACCTAGGGATGTTGAAACTATTCTAGAGACATAAGTACTGTGTAAGAGTAAAATAGAGGTTAGGGAACTAGAATGTTATGGTTTTTTAGTCACCAAAGATGGCGAATCATTATTAGTTGAGAATAATGATCCTCTAACCTGTAAGGAGGCTGTAAGGGGAACATATTTTTCTAAGCGTAAAAAATTCATGAATTCTAAAATGGATTAAATATACCAAAACAAAATAAATATTTTGATAGATCCTCAAGTATATATAAATCCCATTGGTTGTAAATGGGTATTCAAGTAGAAAATGGACATGAAAGGAAAAGTCATTATCTATAAGATATGACTGGTTGCAAAAGGGTTTAAACATGAGCAAGTCATTGACTGTGATGAAACCTTTTCACTAGTTTCAATTTTGACATCCATCATAATTATACTTTCCATTGCGTCATACCATGACTATGATATTTGGAAAATGGATGTTAAAAAAACCTTAATGGAAACCTGTAGGAATATGTCTATATGACACAAACCAGAGGGATTGTGACTCTAAAGGATGCTAATAAGATTTGAAAATTGAAAATATCTATTTATGGATTAATGTAAGCATCTTGGTCATGGGAAATTAGTTTAAATGAAGCCAAAAATGAATTTGGTTTCATAAATAATGGGTTTGAGCCTTGTGTCTACAAAAATTTTAGTGGGAGTGAAATCAATTTCTTATTATTATATCATGATGACATATTACTCATAAGAAATGAAATGCAATTCTTATAGTCTGTTAAGACATGGTTGAATAAATTATTCTCGATTAAGGATATAGGAAAAGTAGAATATATTATTAGGATGAAGATCCATTGTGATAGATCCAAGAGACTGCTTAACCTAAGTCAAAGTACCTACATTGAAAATATACAAAAGATATTCATTAGAGTACAATACAAAAGGGGAATGTTTCTAGCATCACATGGCATCCATATTTATAGGAAAGTGTTCCCTAGACACATGAGTAAAGAAACACAATGGAAAGGATTCCATATGCATCATCGATTGGGACACTTATGTATGATATACTCTGTATTATGATAGATATTTCCTAGCATTGAGTGTGGTAGACAGATATAAAGCTGATCTAGGTGACCGCCACTAGATGACAGTCATGACTATCTTTAAGTATCTGAGGTGTACTAAGGATATTTTCCTAGTATATGGAGGAGATTATTAACTATTCATCAAAGGATATATAAATTCTAGTTTTCAAACTGATCAAGATGACATGAATTCACTTACAAGATACACATTCACTTTGAATGGAGGTGTGAGATGAAAGTTCTCAAAGAAGGTTGTGGTTGTAGATTCTAAAGTAGATTCTAAGTATATTGAGGCTTCTTAGGAAGCTAAGGAAGTAGTATGGATATGGAAACTCATCCAAGATCATGATGTGGCACCTAGAAGTAAATATCACAACACTATTTTGATAATAATGCAGTGATGACTCTCGTAAAAGAGTTAAGGTCACATCAATGAATGAAGAACATACTTTGGAAGTATTATCTCTTGAGGGATTTTTCTTAGAGAGGTTACATTGTAGTGAGAAGTATTTACATGGAAGGAAATGTGGATAACCCCTTGACTAAAGCCTTGACTCAGTAGAAACATGATTATTATATGAATTCTAGCAGACTGAAAGTCATAGGCAGTTGTCTCTTGTTAGAGGGAGAGTTTGATAGAGTTATTGTCCAAGGAACAACTGATTGTAATTTTATTACATGCATATTTGATGTATTGAATATTAATTTGACATATTTTAATATATTGTTCATAGTTATGACATGGATTTAATGTAATAATTTCCTAGATTATAGTGGCATTGATAAGGTCAGAATAGTTCCCTGATATGATGAGAAACTTGTAGTGAGATGAAAATATTCTCCTAATATTTTTTCAGTTGGATAACATACTATAATGGGACACATAGTGTTTATACCATCAGATTCGAGTGCTCGTAAGATGATGGGGATCCTTCTCAAGAATTTTTCACCTGATAATCTCTAAGATAAGAGATTTTGAGAACAGACTCGCCAGTAGGAGTTTCACATGTTTTGGTGTCATTAGATATTCCTATCCATGAGCATGTGTAATGATATTTAGACATTAATATTATAATTAATGTATTTCATGAATCATGATATTATATTTTCTGAACAAAAATAACATTCTATATGTTGGCAGGAAGTAGGGTATGTTGGGTGCGTCATGATTGAATTGTCATTAATAGATATGTTGAGGAAGTATTTTTTAATTCCATATATATGGAACCTGATATCTCGAACCTTTGATTGGAATATAACCATTACATCAAATTCCTTTGACATGGTGTAATTACATGTTAATTTTAGATAGTCAAAGAAATATTTACTGAGAAAAAACAATTAACACAACATCTTACAACCTTCTTGATGAGATATTATGAAAAATGGATTATATTACATGGTGAATGTTCATATGTGGTTGTTGATGATGTGATTAAGTTATTTTACTTGGGTTCCTTGACCCATTAATAGATAGTAATCTTGGAATTTAGGAAATTCCACCATATACGAATGAGAAATAATCTTAGTGGAACACACACTAAGTGTTATTTTTGAACTCGATTAAATTATATTTGAGTTTAATTAATGGAATACATACTATTCTCACGTCTAAGGAATAATTTTATTTAAGTTATATTGATCACATAAATGAAATAAATATTTATTTAACGTCATGTGAATAAAAATATATTTATTTATTTTATGGAATATTTAAAAAATATATATTTTCCAGTATGTGAATGAGATATCTATTTATGAATAAAATTTTATCTAGGTGTTCAATAAATTAAAGAGTATGAATGGTCCAAGGTTGTTTCTGGTGACAAATATTAATTAAAAATGTGGGTAAAATTTATTTATCATTATATAAGTTGGCATACACCACAAAATAATAATAATATTATTATTATTATGATTTGTGGGGCATATTAATGGTAATAAATGTTATTTAATGTTTGACATGAAAATAAATAATATTTCAACCTAAATCCCAAATCTATAAATAGATGGATATGTCTATTGTGTAGAGTTTCTAAATTTGAGAACATAAACTTTTTTCACACAACAAATTCTATCTCGAATCTTCCTTATCTCCCCTTCTCAATAATGAGTTCTGAAAGAGATATTTCTTCAAGACCAAAGAAATAATGATCAATAACTAACAACACAAGGCATTTGAATTGTCATGCTAAAACCCATAGATAAAATGGTGTTGCTTAGAGATCATAGGAGAATGGGTGGTTCACTATTAGAGAGATTCTATTCTTGGATCCCCATAGCCTAACAAATTTAATTCAAAAAGGTATTGTTGGATGATCAAAATTTACCAATGAATAAAGTTCCAATGACTATGTATTTATTTATTCAAATGTTAAATAAATAAATTATAAATTTTATGTACAAGATCCTATCTCTTGGTTTTGGGAAATGATTTTTAAAATAAAAGTGATAAATGATTAAACCCAACCCTTCTTAGTGTTCTCATAATGGTTTGGGTTCTACAGAAAGAAATTATTTGGTTAAAGGAATTGTTTAAAGAGAATAGAAGGAGTCCAAAAGGAGTAGTGATTTTCTGTGACTACTAAAGTGAAATCCACTTAGATAAAAGTAAAATGTTCCATGATCAGAAAAATCAAATTTATTTGAATTATAATTTATTTGTAAATTCTTTATAGTAAAAGGATATGAATCTATTAAAGATAACAAGAATCCAAAAAATTGTAGACATATTCATCAAGTTGGCAGTTCTAGAAATTATGAGTCAACATCATGCCTTATCGCAGATCAGATAAATTGAATGTAAGAAAGTGTAGATAAAGCTTTTGTATAAAAATTATAGGGAGGTTCCAAGGTTACCTAGAATAAACTTCAAGAGAGAAATTTTTGGGAGTGGAATTTTGATTCAATTCACCAAAAGATCATCTATCTGAATTACATTCTTCACAATTTCATAAATCAGACGATGGGATATATGTGAGGTGTAGACAGTTGAAATAATACTCTTCCATCACTAATAAGACCATAGGTATATCTGATTTACTAATAGTTCTACATTGAATAACTATAAGTCTAGAAGCTCAATGAGACTGAAGGTTCCCCGGAGTGATCTGTGATTTTAGGGGAGTAGTTATTAATGGTTTTACTAGACAACACTTAGTATAAAAGGTATCATGACCTTCAACACTGATAGAGAAGAAATATTACGAGAATTTTATATGGAGAGTAGTGTCTTATAAATATTACATGTACTTTTTAAACATTTTTGATGTCTTATATTATTTATTTATTATAATTTAAAATGTGTAAGTGGAGTTTCTTTCATGTATATAAGACTCATTATTTTAATCATGTTAAACTCTATTTTTATTTATTATTGTATGTATTTCCCTTAAATGTAATTATATTACCTTTAATTTTTTATCTTTGTTTTGTGTGTGAAATCAAAAAAAAACATTTTACAGTTAATAGGTTTCTTGAATTCCAAATTCTGGTACACTCAATCATGAGTAAGAGAGCTTCTATAGAACAGTTTTCTACTGTATAGAGTCCCTTGTGTATAGTCCTTAGATAGAATAATTTGTGGAGCTCTAGTGGTATTATTAGAATAATATACCAATTTTCCCCCAAAATATATCATTTCATGGATATGTGATAAATGAAATAAAGAGATTGTTTAAAAATGTTTTTTAGAGCATTTTAAATGATTTATTTACCATAACTCGAGGAAAATAAACTAATGGTCACTTATTTCAATTGGTAGTGGCTGAAAATTTATTTTATTTGACTATATGGAATGAGATTGATTTGTGGCCTCAAATTCAAGGTCAAATTATATAGATAATCACGAACAAGTGTAATTGAGAATAAAATATCGATTAAATTCCATTGATGAAGAGAGAGAGATAAAGATAAAATTAGAATTTTATTTATGTTAAACGAGAAGACTTGTAATTTTTTTACATAAAATAACTAAGATTCAAATGAATCATCCCTTATAACTTTTCCATTATAATATTTATTGAATGATGAAGAATAATTTAATGAATGGTGATAAATAATTTATCATTTTCACTAATTATTTTATTTATTTCGCATAAAATATTTCAATGAACCACAATTATGATGAACTAAATATGTTTAAGAGTTTTAGGAGAAGTGCTGAAAAGGAATGTTTTTGTTCATTAAAAAATATCATTTGGATATCATGGTTGAATATAGAGGTGAAATTTTTTAAGTTTATTTTGATAATTAAGATTCTCATCAATAATTTAGTGCATTGTATACCTTATAAAAATGTTAAAGTTGAGAGTAAGATTTGAAGTTCAGTTGAGAAGGCTCAAACCATGTCGGTGTAACATAGTATGTACCAATTATTTTAGAGGAAAGTTATTTGGGAAAAAATTCATATTCAAAATACTTTTTTGTATCAAATAAACTCTAATTTTTATCTATATGAGATGAATTACAAGGAGAAATAAAATTTGTATCAAGTATAACACCCTTCCTTTTTAGGTTATGATTTCTAAAGAAATTTGTTTTTTATTTAATTTTTCAAGTGGTTAATTTTTATAACTAAGGTTTATTTTGAGATTATGAGGTTTGGAACATCTCAAGGTGATGTTTTTGGATGTGGAATGAGGCACTTAGGTGTGCTTAGGTAATTAGAAGTGGAAGAATGGGTGGAACTACAACCATTTTAGCTATAGGTACTCAACCATGGGGAGCACCACGATGTGGTTCTCACCATTATAGTGGTGGAAATTCATGGAGTATAGGGAGTGGAACCTAGGATTATGTTTATCACATGTGGATCACTACTGTGAAAAATAGGAAGGGTGAAATGAATGTTTCCATGGAAGTGGTTCTTGGAAAATGGAAAGGGGGAAGGCCCTACGCCAGGGTGATGTGAGTTTTGGGAACAATATCTTAAGGGATTCAATTATTATAATGGGTGGGAAAATGGACTAAGAAGGGAAATATTCTAGGGTGGATAGCTGTTGTGGGAATTGTAGAGACCCAGATCCTGACGTACATGGACATCATATTACTTTTGCATAATACTTAATACATAAAAAAAACAAACACACAAGGATCGTAATAGTTTAGTGTCTTTGGAAACTCAGAATATAATCTTCTAATCGTGGTGAAAGATCTTCAACATCTCCCATAAGATCTTACACTTTTTTTTCTTACCTAAAAACTTTCTTTAAATCCTGGGGGAAAATAAAACATAAAAAGGGTGAGCTCAAATGCTCAGTAAGGGTAGTCATGGATAAAATAAAACATACCATATACATTTGAACTTAAAAACATGAACATAATGTTTAAACATCAAAATCTTGAGAAACGACAAAAAACATGGAAGTACATAAGGAATAGATCATAATGGGACATAAACCATGAAAAAATATCATGGAAATAAAATATGTAATTGTGGCATCCATTAAGCTCATGTAATGATTTCCATAGTAGCCAAGGCATTGCTGCCAAGACCATCTTAGTGGACAATGTCCCTTTCTGAATCGTGTTCACTCCTCGTTCTAGTCCTGTAATACTGAACCAGATTAACTTACCATTCCAACCATGTCTATATCATGAGATATAAATCTTTACCCAATGCATTGGAGGGAGA
Source organism: Viscum album (assembly GCA_963277665.1). Taxonomy (NCBI): domain Eukaryota; kingdom Viridiplantae; phylum Streptophyta; class Magnoliopsida; order Santalales; family Viscaceae; genus Viscum; species Viscum album. Next base: position 208,289,144 of record OY728123.1, read on the forward strand.
TATATGTCCCACCCATCTCATAATGAAATCATTCTTACTTGTTCCGCAACATAAACATAAATTATTCATAATAACCCAATGAATAAAAGGGGTTCCATAAACATCATTCCATCATAACATAATCCATATAAAATAAATGGATATCATTTAATAATAAGAAAATTGAAACCATGTAAATAATAGAGACATTATACTTGAAACATACACATATGAAATAATTTCATCTTATATGGAAAAATGATTTTGATAAAACACTTGAAATGAATTCTTGAGGAAAATTTCCTTTCTTCTTCAAAATCAATTTCTTTTCAAAAAACATCATGAAATTTTAAAAGAAAGAGATTTTGTTGAAAATAGTCATGAAATATTTTGGAGGAAGCTTCATGAAAATAAGGCTTTATAAAACCGTAGAAATCCTTTCATGTCGTATAAGTTAAAAAAACATTCTTCTCGTACTTCTGCCGGAAAAGTCAAAAAAGTACCTCATAACATAAACAAAAGAAAGATTCCTTACATACCATGTAGTAAAATTCAAAAATGGGTAAAAATGACTTTAAAAATACATGAAAACACTTTTATAAAACATGGACATGGATGATAGAAATAACCTCAGTAAATACTTACGAATAAGCAATCTCGGATAAAAATGAGATTTGCAAAATTAACCCTTACCTTAGGTCTAATATGCTTTGTACGTATACGAAACAATTGTATAATGATTTAAATAATGTCATTGACTTAATACAGAATCATATTAATTGTTATGATATCAGATATGGTTCACTTATGACTTTATATTACCCGTTCTTTTGTAAATTCCATGTTAAAGAGCGTTTTGGGTAAAATCGTTTCATTTTTCATCCGTGTTTTGAATTATAATTATTCATATGATTATTAGGTCATGATAAATTAATTCCAGAATATAAAACATTATTTATATATAATATATATTCAGAATATACATATATATAATAGATCGATAAATGGAAAGAAATACACTGTTCATGGAGACGGTAGGCCGTACGTACGCATGAACGCTGTTTTCATTTCCTTATTGAATTGAATGGAATTAAGTATATGACATAAATATATATATAGATAATTAAATTAGAATTATTATTTCATATATTTCATTATTATTCATTATATAAACTTTATGATCAGTCATGTATGGTTAACATGGAGAATGAAGATCATCATGTCATAGAGACGATAGTTCATATGTAGGCACAAGCGATGATATCGTTCCCATAATTATTGAATAGAATTGGAGTGGATGGAATAATATATAAGAATCAGTATGATGTTATAATAACCACATATATTTATTCTTTACACCATTATACCCATCCATGTAAGGTGTTGGTGGAAAAATAGATTTCACCACGGCGTGGAGACGGTATTCCGTATGTACGCACGCGTGGTGATTTCGTTTTCCATAGGATGGATAGATGGTGAAATAGGTTTGTTTCATACTTATAATAACATATAAGTATATGAGATATACTGATGTTATTACTTAATAATGAAACAACTAAAGAAGAAGAAGTGGAAGAAGAAATAAAGTTGAAAGAATCGGTAACTGACATTACCTCTTCTTTGAAGCGCCTCTTTGAGACCTCCTCTTAGGGCACTAAAATTGGTCTTTGAAGAAGACCAGAACCTCTATTATGTTTCTATGGAAGTTTATAAGATAATTTTTCAGGGGTTGGCCGAGCATGAAGGCTCAAAGTGGTGTGAGGAAGAGAGGGAGGAGGTGCCCTTTTATAAGGGAGGAGAGGGGAACCTTTGGAAAAACTAAAAATATTATTTTGTTATAAAGTCATATTCGGTTTTTAATAGCTCCAAATTGATTTATTTAGAAGATAATGTGTGGATGGGTCGAAATCCTCTCATCAAATATAATTTATAAAAGTTTAGGTTTCTATTTTAACCTTATCATTTAGATTTAACTTTAAGTTAGATAATTTGACTTTTACCGTGTCTTCTTGTTTTCTTACACTATAAGGTTAATAAACTTACTATAACAAGACAAAATAACCCCAAGTTGTTTATTATCAATATATATAACCTTATATAAGTCATTATTCTGAACCTTATATTTTTAGGAATAAAATAACAATTAATAATAAACTATTTGTTTTAAAAACTATTTTATGTCAATTTTGACACTATTTGGTACTTGATTTTTGTGAAATTCATAACAGAATTATTAGTTCGAAAAAGTTACTTAAATCAATAATAAAATTTCATATTAAACTGTAAAATTAGTGTAATTCATAAAAAGTTTCAAATTACATTTATTTGGGTATTTATAACATCAATTATTTCAATATTTTATTAATAAGATAATTATTGCATCATCTTTGTGTGATAAATAAATTAAATTATTTAATGTCTAAAAATATAAATAAAATACCATTATGTAGGAAATATTTTTATATTTCTAATTAATATTTATAGTCGAATTTATCTTATGTATAACCCTATATTAAAAATTATTTACTTATTAAACTTTGATTTTAACTATTTTAACCCGTCTTTAAATAAATTAATATTAACTGTCCTAATCTAATCCAAGTGGGCCTAAATGGTCATATTTTATTCCTAAGGTTGTTTTTGGTCGCATTACACTTGTCCAATAGAATTAGGACATGTGTTAGTGTAATAATAATATCATTTTAACCCTTAATTACCCTATTTACTTTTACCCGTGGTAAATAAAAGTAAAACATTACTATTCACCAAAAATTATTTTCATCCCATTGAACCACATTTTATTCCTTGATATTAACCATGTCTCTCGGATTTTTGAAATTCAATTTACGGAAGTGGAAAAATTTAATTTAAATTAAAAAAAAAGTCAGTTTTTTAACTACCACTAAGTGGTTTCACTATTCATCGAAAATTGATGTTTTTTAGAAAAATAACAAAAATTCAGCCTGAGAATTATTTGATATTCCAAATTCAAAATTGATTTCTATTTTTCCAAATTCATAACATATAAGTGGAATTAATTAATTTTAAATTTAATTCCCGTTATCAAAACAAATAGCATGTTTTTAAGAAACAAAAACAATCAAAAGATTGATACTTGTTTATATCCAATTTCAAAGTGAAATTAATTCCAATGAAAAAAATTGGATTAAATGGTAAAAATATATTCTAATTAAACTTTAAACCCAATTAAAAATATAATCTAACCATATAAATTACTGCGATGAAAAAAGTTGTTTTTAATTAAAATATAGCATGTTTTTACTATTCATTAAAATATGAAAGTTATCAGAATAATATGAAAAAATTATCCAAAGTAAATTTTTATATTATGATTCATAAGAAGAATTTTATTTTTTCAAATTGAACTTATAGACAAGTCAAAAACAATATTTGAAGTGGGTGCGCCATCAAAAGGCGGCAAAACTACATTTTTTCAAAATTACTTATTTTACTCAAAAAATTGATTTTGTTCTCATACCAAGTACTAGAAAATGTGTAAGATGAATAATAATGTTATAAAATTCAAAATGTAGTTGATACTATTCATAACGGGTAGTTCATATAACAGATCGTTGTTTAGCGAAACTCAGTATTGCGTACAACACACGCTATCGTGGAAGGTCATGATTGCGTGTAATGCAAGCCAAGTCAGGGATGCCTGTTGTGCAAGCTCCTTTTGGTGTAGCATACAACACAAGACATTAATGAAATTAAAAATAATATTTTTCCTAAAATCTCGTGGTGTTACATTCTACCCCACTTAAAATGAATTTCGCCCTCAAAATTCGTCGGGGTTATAAATGGTTTACTACTCAAAATTTTGTTTAATAGAGACCCACATCGTAAAAAGGAATACCAAAACTTGGATTTAAATACTAAAGTATGAAATTTAATGGTTACCCAAATTAACTCATCACTGGGTTTCCACGTAGAAGAACATAAGTGAAAATATGGATATGGAAGAAAAATATAACCATCACGTTCTGATAGAGAGTGGTAGAGAACATGGATATGAAAAATCCATCAATCACAAAGCCATAGATTTATGATGATCTAAGGTACCATCTGATTCATCGGATATAAGGGCACTAGGATAACATATTTGGTTTTCAAGATCCTTTCCCTAAAGTTGATGAAATTGGAATTAGAAGAAATACTTTCGTGATTTTGGTACAGTCTCACTGTTGGTCGTTCTTTGGACAATTTCCACATCATCTTCTTAAAGAAATGAAGTTGAATTTGTCATTCGTGAAGTGTTAGCAGATCATGTGATAGAATGATGGGTCATTCCGTCTATCTCAAACAAAAGGTTATAAAAGTTATCAAAAATACATAAGTCCATATATAGTGAGATTAATCATATATGGTTCCTAAAATGGACTTATACTTCATATATCATTATGCTTAATATAATAAAACTAGTTTCTACTAAACAACGACTTCCTGTAGGCCAGTGGTAGGAGATAAAGGCCAGTCGCACTTCGGTTGTGGGTTCGATTCCCACAGCCTTGTCCAACGCGGTGGGCTATCACACGTCCTGTTGGTTGTCCTTTTTCTGAAACTACATTACTATAACATCCCATAAATAATATCGAAAAAAGTTCTATCCTTAAACAATACTAACTTATGTCCAACATAATCCATTCCAATCTTCAGGCTTATCTATAATACTTCGGTCCAAGCTCATAGTATAAAGAAAACGATTACTTGAAATGTCATCAACCAAGCATGTGAATACCATCATTTATCCCCCATATATCTTGTTGGTCACATTCCAATCATGTGAATACCTTAATCATGTATTCTCTTGAAAAATGAATACCCATTAAACCTTAGTGAAAACATAAATGTTGTCAAAAGTTAACTCTTTCCACATACCAAAACCCCAAAATTCTATATACTCAAACCATGATATAACTATTTACTTATATCAGTAATGAGCTCATGAATACTGTCAAACATTTCATTTTCTCGTTATCCCTTCATTATGTGCATATCATCTTTTTTCCAATAATATCTCAATTACTTTCCATGGTTACTGGTACCATAAAATTATTGAAAACCACAATATACCAATACATAAATATTCCAAAATTCCATGATACTATATACAACATTATTTTGGAATCCCATTACATAAACACCTAATCATTCCACCACATCTTTGTCATATTCAAAATCACCAACAGTGATCACATGTGACTTCCCTTTGTCCTTTGACTTAAGTGGTTTCTCATGTCGATCATCACTAACCCTTGGATTAGGGAATTTATTGGCATAATACCCCATTTCCTTGCACTTGAAGCATTGGAGTGTTGGTGGTGCGTTCTCTACAGTCTTTTCTTTATTCACATCATTAGCAACCCTTTTTCCATTACTTCAACACTCAGATACTCGATGAACTTATTTTCCACACTTAAAAACATTTTTCTAGTCCCTTTAAGACAATCTCCACCATGATTCATTCCACACTTTGAGCATAAGGAGACATTCATCTTCTTTTCACCATTATTCTGAGATTTCTCCTTGAACTCTAGCTTTCGTTTCTTGTCAAAACCATGAGATGGATAAGTAACACCAACTTCCATTTCTACCTTGATAGCACAACGCACTATTTATTCATAGCTACTGAAGTCTCTTATAGCTAATTCCCTTCGAAGATTTGGTTTTAAGCCACTGAAGAATCGATCAACTTTACTTTCAGGTTGGATGATAAAGCCAGATGCATACCTTGGAAGCCTTGTAAAATTCGCTTCATATACACCAACAGATTCATCATTATTTTTCTTTAGTTCAATAAACTCCTTCTCCATCTTTGTTCGAAGAATAAGAGGAATTACTTATTGAAAAATACGTTCTTGAACTCGTCTCATTCCATGGACTCAATTTCATCTTTTGGCCTCGTATTTTTGATAAGATTCCACCATTGATCAGCTTCACCTTCCAAACGATATACTGTTAAGATGAATTTATCATGTTCAGAACATTGGAGATTTGAAAATATCTTTTCAGTGGTACTGATCTATTTTTTAGCAGCAAGTGGATCAGAAGACCCACTGAAAGAAGGTGGACATTGCCTCATGAAGGACTCAATAGAATATTGTTCCCTTCTCTACTCATTTGGAAGTCCAGAATTATTCATAGCTTGTGTAAGTATATTAATAAGATTTTTCACTCCATCTCTCATAACATTTGATTGTTCAGGAGGAAAATCATTGCATTGTCCATTTCATTGATCAACACGGTTCCTTCGGGTTCCAGCCATTGTCTAAAACCCAAAAAGAATAGTGTGAGAGGTAAAAATCATGCTAGGGAAAACAACATAATAAAGGGGGAGTACCTTCAATATCTAAAAAATTAGGTTTAATTCTAAGTTTGTTACCGTAATTCTAGGACTATAACCTATACTTATACAAAACCTTAGGGACATACCTCTATATTCCTTAAAAATATCTCTAGGGGTCTCACTAAATTTATCGCATCCTAGTTTCCAAAAGTTGACTAAACCTTTACCCTGATACCAACTGTAAATACCCAGATCCTGACGTACATGGACATTACATTACTTTTGAGGAATACTTAATATATAACAAAAACATACACACAAGGACCGTAATAGTTTAGTGTATTTGGAAACTCAGAATATAATCTTCTAATCATGGTGAAAGATCTTCAACATCTCCCATAAGATCTTCCCCTTTTTGTTTTCTTACCTAAAACCTTTATTTAAATCCTGGGGGAAAATAAAACATAAAAAGGGTGAGCTCAAATGCTTCGTAAGGGTAAGCATGGATAAAATAAAACATACCATATACATTTGAACTTAAAAACATGAACGTAATGTTTAAACATCAAAATCTTGAGCAATGACATAAAACATGGAAGTACATAAGGCATAGATCATAATGGAACATAAACCATGATAAAATATAATGGAAATAAAACATGTAATTTTGTCATGCATTAAGCTCATGTAATTATTTCCATAGTATCCAAGGCATTGCTGCCAAGACCATCTTAGTGGACAAAGTCCTTTTCTAAATCGAGTTCACTCCTCGTTCCAGCCCTGTAATACTGAACCGGATTAACTTACCGTTACAACCATGTCTTTCTCATGAGATATAAATCTTTACCCAATTCATTGGAGGGAGATATAGGTCCCACCCATCTCATAATTAAATCATTCTTACTTGTGCCATAATATAAACATAAATTATTCATAATAACCCAAAGAATAAAAGGGGTTCCATAAACATCATTCCATCATAACATAATCCAAATAAAATAACTAGATATCATTTCATAATAAGGAAATTGAAACCATGTAAATAATAGAGACATTATACTTGAAACATACACATATGAAATAATGTCATCTTAGATGGAAAAATTATTTTGATAAAACACTTGAAATGAATTCTTGAGGAAAATATCCTTTCTTCTTCAAAATAAATTTCTTTTCACAAAACGTCATGTAATTTTAAAAGAAAGATATTTTGTTGAAAATAGTAATGAAATATTTTGGAGTAATATTCATGAAAATAAGGCTTTATAAAACAGTAAAAATCCTTTCATGCTGTATAAGTTAAAAAAACATTCTTCTCGTACTTTTGCTGGAAAAGTCAAAAAAGTACCTCGTAACGTAAACAAAAGAAATATTCCTTAAATACCATGTAGTAAAAGTCAAAAATGGTTAAAAAGGACTTTAAACATACATTAAAACACTTCTATAAAACATAGACATGGATGATAGAAATAACCCCAGTAAATACTTACGAATAAGATATCTCAGATAAAAATGAGATTTGAAAAATTATCCCTTACCTTAGGTTTGATATGCTTCGTACATATCCGAACCTACTATATAATGATTTAAATAATGTCATTGACTTATTATAGAATCATATTCATTGTTATGATATCATATATGGTTCAATTATGACTTTATATTTCCCGTTCTTTTGTAAATTCCATGTTAAAGAGCGTTTTGGGTAAATTCGTTTCATTTGTCGTCCATGTTTTGACTTGTAATTATTCATATAATTAATTAGATCATGATTACTTAATTACATAATATAAAACATGATTTATATATAATATATATTCATAATATACATATATATAATAGATCGATAAATGGAATGAAATACACCGTTAATGGAGACGGTAGGCCGTACGTACGCATGAACGCTGTTTTCGTTTCCTTATTGAATTGAATGAAATTAAGTAGATGACATAAATATATATATACATAATTACATTAGAATTTTTATTTCATATATTTAATTATTATTCATTATATAAACAATATGATCATTCATGTACGGTTAACATAGAGAATGAATCTCATCGTGTCGTGGAGACGGTAGTCCGTACGTACGCACAAATGATGATATCGTTCCCATAATTATTGAATAGAATTGGAGTGGATGGTATAATATATCAGAATCAGTATGATGTTATAATAACCATATATAGTTATTATTTACACCATTATACCCATCCATGTAAGGTGTTGGTGGAAAAACAGATTTCACCACGACATGGAGACGGTATTCCGTACGTACGCACGCGTGGTGATTTCGTTTTCTGTAGGATGGATAAACGGTGAAATAGGTTTGTTTCATAATTATAATAACATATCAGTATATTATTTATACTGATTTTATTACTTCATAATGAAACAACTAAATAAGAATAAGTGGAAGAAGAAATAAAGTTGAAAGAATCAGTAACAGACATTACCTCTTCTTTGAAGCGACTCTTTGAGACCTCCTCTTAGGGCACTAAAATTTGTATTTGAAGAAGACCATAACCTCTAGTACGTTTCTATGTAAGTTGAGAAGATAATTTTCAGGGGTTTTCTGATCTTTGAGGCTCAAAGTGGTGTGAGGAATAGAGGGAGGAGGTTCCCTTTTATAAGGGAGGAGAGGGGTACCATTGGAAAAACAAAAAATATTATTTTATTATAAAGTCATATTCGGTTGTTAATAGCTCCAAATTGATTTATTTAGAATCTAAGGTGGTGATGGGTATAAATTCTCTAATTCAATATAATTTAGACAAGTTTAGGTTTCTATTTTAACCTTATCATTTAGATTTAACTTTAAGTTAGATAATTTAACTTTTACCGTGTCTTCTTGTTTTCTTACACTATACGGTTATTAAACTTACTATAACAAGCCAAAAGAACCCCAAGTTGTTTATTATTAATATATATAAACCTATATAAGTCATTTGGACGAACCTTATATTTTTAGGAATAAAATAACAATTAATAATATAGTATTTGTTTTAAAAACTATTTTATGTCAATTTTGACACTATTTGGTACTTGATTTTTGTGAAACTCATAACAACATTATTAGTTCGAAAAAAGTTACTTAAATCAATAATAACATGTAATATTAACCTATAAAATTAGTGGAATTCATAAAAAGGCTCAAATTACATTTATTTGGGTATTTATAACATCAATTATGTCAATATTTTATTAATAAGATAATTACTACAACATCTTTGTGTCATAAATAAATTAAATTATATAATGTCTAAAAATTATAAATAAAATACCATTATATATGAAATATTTTTATATTTCTGATTAATATTTATAGTCGAATATTCTTATGTGTAAACCTATATTAAAAATGATTTACTTATTAAACTTTGATTTTAACTATTTTAACCCTACTTTAAATAAATTAATATTAAATGTCCTAATCTAATCCAAGTGGGCCTAAATGGTCATAGTTTATTCCTAAGGTTGTTTTTGGTCGAATTACAGTTGTCCAATATAATTAGGACATGTGTTAAGGTAATAATAATATCATTTTTACCCTTAATTACTCTATTTACTTTTAACCGTGGTAAATAAAAGTAAAAAGTTACTATTCACCAAAAATTATTTTCATCTCATTGAACCAAATTTTAGTCCTTGATATTAACCTTGTCTCTAGGATTTTTGAAATTCAATTCATGTAAGTGTTAAAATTTAATTTAAATAAAAAAAGTCAGTTTTTTAACTACCACTAAGTGGTTTCACTATTTATCGAAAATTGAAGTTTTTCAGAAAAATACCAAAAATTCATCCTAAGAATTATTTGATATTACAAATTCAAAATTGATGTCTATTTTTCTAAATTCATAACATATAAGTGGAAATAATTAATTTTAAATTTAATTCTCGTTATCAAAACAAATAGCGTGTTTTACGAAACAAAAACAATCAAAAGATCGATACTTGTTTATATCCAATTTCAAAGTGAAATTAATTCCAATGAATAACATTGGATTAAATGGTAAAAATATATTATAATTAAACTTTAAACCCAATTAAAAATACAATCTAACCATATAAATTATTGCGATTAAAAAAGTTTTTTTAATTAAAATATAGCGTGTTTTTAATATTCATTAAAATATCAAAGTTATCAGAATAATATGAAAAATTTATCCAAAGTAAATTTTTATATCCTGATTCCAAAGAAGAATTTTATTTTGTAAAATTGAAATTATAGAAAAGTCAAAAACAAGATTTAATGTGGGTGCGCCATCAAAAGGCGGCAAAACTACATTTTTTGAAAATTACTTATTTTACTCGAAAAATTGATTTTGTTCTCATACCATGTTCTAGAAAATGTGTAAGATGAATAATAATGTTCTTAAATTCAAAATGTAGTTGATACTATTCATAATAGGTAGTTCATATAACATATTGTTGTTTTGCGAAACTCATTATTGCGTACAACACATGTTGTCGTGGAAGGTCGTGATTGCGTGTAATGCAAGGCAAGTCAGGGATGCGTATTGTGGAAGCTCCTTTTGGTGTAGCGTACAACACAAGACATTAATGAAATTAAAAATAATATTTTTCATAAAATCTCGGGGTGTTACAAGAGTGTTGATGGACCATAGGTAATACCAACCCACAGTATGTTCCATGTTATAAGGGAGGTGGTCTCTATGTAAAACCTCAAGCAGTAAGGGGTGAGGGCCTCACTAGGGCTTAGGCATGTTAGGGGTCCTCAGGGGATACCTAGTGGTCCACCATAGTATGGTGCAAGCCAAAATAATATTTCAAGCTATGAAAGTCCTATAATTTTACCCATATTACCTTTTTGATGATTTAGGGTTATTGTAACCATTTATCCCCTTGAACTCATGCAGAAGAGCTCAGTAGATCCTTGGGAGATTCTATATTTTTCTCATTTGATCCCCCTTGGTTTGGTGTTAATTTTTGTGTGACATATTCGATGTTGAGGTAATAGATCCTCAATTCCTTCCTCCTTTTTCTTCCCATTATAAAATTTCTAATTTATTTTATACCAACTAGGTTTTTTTATCAGTTTACACTAGAGTTCGGTGGAAATCATACGATATGACAAGAATTTTTCTCGATGTAGATAAAAGATATCCAAAAAGAATGATCACATGTTGTTTCATGTTTTTTAATTAGACAGATTCCATAATATAAATTTGTTCAATGTTTTTGTAAAAATTAAATTAATTTTGAAATTGAATCATTGTTACATGTTTGGAATTTTTCATAGGATTATGTTAGGAAGATTCTATAGATTTTATGTGCATAGTCGGTCATGGATTCAATGTGAAAAGGTTTCTAGGTGATATTTTAGGGATTATTATTAATTTAATTAATTATTATATTAATTATAAATTATTAAATTTGATTTTAATAATAAATATTAAAGCATTAAAATTAATTATTTGGTGTTGTGTCTTGAGACAAGGCCTCACGATGATGGACAATGGCTAGTTAAGCTTAGAATATCTTGGTTTAGTGTCATCAGTCTATCTTTATAGTGAATGGATTTTTGTTTGATATATGTGGTACCTTGGGAATACCCATATGGAAAATTCATTTTATTCAATGCATGTGATATGTGTGGTCTTTCCCCTTGAGCAATTGACCTTTTAAATTAAGAAAATTGTTTAATTAAAAGGGAGTGTCTATGAATGAAATGAAAAAAGTGTAATGGGATATGATGTGACCTTTTTCACCGGTTAGAAGACTTGGACACTGATAATTGAGAGTATAAGTGTAAATTCATTTGTCCTGATGCTCAGACTTGAGGGGCGAGTCTTAATGAATTTAGTGAATGTGGAGGACCTAGATAAGTTCCCTTAGACACCTTGAGTAGGGATGAGCAGTGAATTGGATTGATTGGATGGAGTAGGCAATGATATAACTATGATATACATCAAAACCATTTGTATAGTGGGTTAGAGAGTGGTGATAATGTTTCTAACATGTTATTATGTGATCATCTGGGTGGGTATGCCTTGGGTTTGAGATGGGTTTTATTTTATCTCCATATAATGGTAATGATATGTCCTTTCCCATGAGGTCAATGAGGTTATGAGATGATTATGATGATGTTGTGGGATATTATTCCCTTTGAGTGATGGTTCTTATACCGAGTTAAGATATTATGACTGAGTATCCAATGTAGGGAATTTGTTCTATAAAGAGACTTAGGGGACCCTGATGGTTGCCTCAACTTTATATCATACCTAGAGAGGGTCATTGTAGTAAAACCGATATAGATGATTGTTTGTGTCTACTTTTTACCTAAATAAATGATGTGAGATTTTTTAGCCTTGGTTATAATGTTAGGTCATGCACTTGAGAGGATGACAATTATTATGTGAAATGGGTTTGGGAAGGTGACCAACCTATATTTTATTATTATTATTATGAGATATTTAGGAGGGCTAGACTACCCTTATAACATTATATATAAATTTCCATTATATAAGGAATTACTATGTTGTTACCTAATATTAATTAGATATTCATGTTGAGTTATAATTCATAGGAGGCTCCCTAGAATTCAGTTGTATGACTTCATCTATATTATTTCATCATAAATTCCCATGGATTCAGTTATGATTTCTATTGATTTTAAATTCCTTGGAAAATCCCCTTAGTATTACTATCTAGAATGGCCATGTCACTACCCTGTATTCATACATGGTTCCTAATGAATATGGGATACACAATGTTTTTTTGGATTTAGTGAGTATTCCTCATTTATATTGATTGACTAGGTTCATCCCCTTAGGAATCAGATACATTCCTGTTACTACTTGATTTCCTAGAATTACATCACATGAATCATCTCATGAATGATTCTATTTGATTTCCTGGTATTACCTCATAGGAACCATATTTACACTTTATGCTATATTTCCATTGGTTATAGAATAGGTTGAAATAGTTATGTGGCATGATTAGAGACACTATGTTACTGATCGAATTGGGTATATTTGATCACATGTGTCAAGTTAGAACCCAATAATGGATTATGGTTATTTATTTATGTTTTTAATTCATTTATTTATTTTATAAGTATATCACATGAACATGAACTAAATTTACTAGTTATATATAGGAACCCATTAGTGGTTCCCAACTGAGTTTTTCTCATTCCTTTGTCAGCTACCAATGAAACTGGGGTACCCGAGAAGACTTCACTGATTGGAAGTTCGGATTGGGAAGAGGACCAGTTCTACATGATCATGATTTATAGCTCAGATTGGGCTCAGATATTTGGATGTGGTGAGTCTTGGGGATGATAGTAGATCCTCTATTTTATTTTATTATTATTTTTATTTTTTTATGTGATCATCCTAGTGGGAAATCAATATTGTTGTATATTGGTATGATTGTGAGTATTTATGAATACTTGCTTCTTAATTACATCATTTTAGTATTATATTTATTTATTTATCCTATGTACTATAATTATTTGTTATGAATGTTTTTTGGTTATTTATATTTTGTTTTCTTACTCTAATATGAGATTATTGTCTCCCTCATAGTAACACATTAGAACTTTTATAATATTCATCATCCTATGACATACATGGAGGTGCACCTGAGATCCTATCTCTCCGAATGATACACCGATTGATGTTCAAGGGTTGGGTTGTTACAAAATGGTGTAAGAGATTTTTTCTGTCTTACTATTCTTGGTGGTATTAAAAATGTTATATATGGATGCATCAAATATTGTGATGGATCTTTGGCTGATATACTAGGAGAAACTTTTCCAATGAGAAACCCGTGTTTCTAGGGATATGGGATTGTTGTTCTTATTTTATACATTTATGGTTGGATAATTTAACCAAGTCTGGATCATTTAGAATTTTGGATTTATGATTTATGGTGTATGGGTTTTTTCTCCTGGATCATTAATAAGTGGCTGGTGTTTATGCATCATATATTTCTTGTGGGATTCATATGACATCCTTATTCCTATTTTTGATTGATATCACTAGTGATGAGGGTTCATCTTCTTAAAGTGTCAATAAAAAATTATACGGTGTTTTCCATATAACTTATTGGTGGTATTATACTCAACAAAATCAAAATGAATTTATTTTGACGATAGGTCAGGTAGATTATGCGGGGGGATTTTACTTGGTAGAAAATATATAGTCCTTCCAAGTAAGATATATATATATATTGACCCTAATAGGTTGGAACATGAATTGAATACCTTGATGATCAACCCATAGTGGGTGATTATGATAATGGGTCTGGAAAGAAAATGGATTTGTTTATTTAAAGATTCAATAAAAATATATATGGTGTTTTCTCATATAGCTTATTGGTGGAATTATACAAAACTAAACCATTTGATCATGGTTCCCCTCAACACAGATCATCATTAAATGATTTAGTTACACACACACACACAAAGATATGTGTGTGTGTGTGTGTGTGTTTGTGCACTAGGATGGGATCATGGCTCTCAAGGGGTTAGTATCATATGAAAATAACTAATAAGGATCAGTTCCCTAGTAAGAGGATGAATTAACATATAATACCTAATATATATATGAGTACCCAAGAGTGGTTGTTTTGGCACATGAGTTTCCTAATGATAATTGATATAGGTGTTGAAATGAAGACCCATGAGATTTTACATATATGAGAAAGAATTTATGGGATATATGGGAGATTATAGTTCCCTTGTGATGCTGCTCAGGATGTTGATGAGTTGGGTGTTATTATAGAAGAACAATTTCCTACTATTGTTAAGACATTTGTGATGCATGAGAGTAACCCAAAAGAGTATTCGAACTAGGATTAAAAATTCATTTAAATAGGGTAATCATGGGTAGGTGATTTGGGTTTAGATTAGTGAATAGTAAGTTCTACATGATATGCTATATATGTATCAAGATTCTTGGTGTATTTTGGGAATAGAAAAATAATGTTGATACTGTAAGTTGTATCTAGTTTTAGAGGGAAACATCATTAGGATGCCCAAGATTATGGATTCAAGATGTGGTTCCTAATGAGATAGTGGGTTTCAAACCTAGATGGTCATATCTAGGATAAATATAGTTAGAGTAAATGCATTTATTTTTGAGACAATGCTCTGGTTAGTGGGTGATCATGTGATAGACCTTGGCATAGGTAAAATTCCTCAATTTTCAAGAGAAATAAGAGTGCTTCTAATTAGATAATATTGAAATGAAGTAAAATGTTTGGAGATTAGGAAACTAATAATTGATCCAATTATGTTTGACTGATGGATCATGAGTAAGGATACATGACTAGTTGTATGAGAGCATACACCCATTGGGTTTAGATGAGACCAGGATTGTGTATGTTGGTTATGTACAGTTCCATTTGAATTGTGGATCAATGAGAAGCTGTGCATGAGATGAGGATAAATTATTTTGATGTAAATTATTTTTTTAGGGTTTTTGCAACATTTTTTATGAAATTGAACATGCCCCTCTATGGTGTGTGGTGACATAAGAGATGGATCAAGGTATGATGGAACACCCAATCAAAACTTATTACTTGATAGGAATGTCATCAGTTGTAGGGAGCTGTCATCATAGATCGAGAGGATTAAAATATGAGTGATTATGAAAATTATAAAGGTCTCACTCCAGGGGTGGTATAAGGAAATACATATTTTAAAACCCCAAACCTTTTTATGTTGTGAAATTCTTGGAGAAATTTATTTTTTATTTTGGTAGAAAGTCCTTTTTTAGAACAAGGTTTCATATCAATAATATGAGAGTTTGAGTATACTAATTTGATGTTTTTGGATATGGTTTGTGTATTGAGAGCTACATTAGGTTCTAATGTGATTATTGGGAGCTTCAGGTTGAACATTAGGATTTTTTGGAGGATTCTACCTAGGGTACATGATTTGGTGTGTATGGTTTAGGAGAAAACATGCAACACCCTAAGCATGGGGACACTTCTAGATTATTTTATATAATTAATGGTTTATGTTAATGGATAAAACAAATTAAGGGTAAATAATGGGTATTTCATAGGAAACTGTGTAAGGTGTATTAGATCTAGGGATCGATGGATAAATTTCAAATGGTTTTAGGAAAGCTATGTGAAATGTTACAAACTGAGACCATGCCAATTTGAACAGTTGAAACATGATTTGGTAAACCATGAATCCCAACCATGTGAAGTAGCTGTTTTTGGATAGTGCCTAAAAAATTGGAATATGGTTTGAAAAACCATGTGGACAAACAATGTGGCTCATTAAAAGTGGTGAATTTACCATTTAACCCTTAAATCTTTTAATCAGCTACCCAATTTTTCTTCTTCTCTATCACAGGCAAACCCCAACTAACTAACCACCCTCTCCCTCCTTATATTAACATAAAATTTTGGTGATTTGGGGTGAGAATATTTGGTGTTTATGGTGATAATTATCATCCTTTCCCCTTCCATCTCGGTTTTACATGTTTTCCTCTTGATTTTTACTCCTCATCTTAGGGGTTTAGTTCCAATTCCACCATAGTATAGCGGAATTATCCAATATTGATAGGTTATTGCAATGGATTGGTGAGAGAATGTTCCAAGATGATGTTTTCATTCTATTTTGGACGAGTTATGTCACTATATGGATTTTTGTTGTGGTTTTTGATTAAATAGATTAAACTCTCTATTAAATCAAGGATGATTGATAGGGATTTTGAGAGGTATTATTTCAAGAGAATTCCATGAGGTTTTGGGATGTCATGGGTTTCTATTTAGATGTGTCACACACATTGAGGAGTATTTAATCAATTATTCCTAATTGAATTATTTTTTAAAATTAATTAAATTTTATTATGAATAATGGTAATTTTTTAATTAATTATAATTTTATTATAAATTATTAATGTGTATTTTTAGCATGTGTTAGGGTTTGTAGAGTTTGGATAATAGTCTTTGGACTTGGACAAGCCTAGTAAGAGCTACCTAGTGGTCAGTTAAAAAATATAGGGATTATTGAGTGAGGTAAGTTCTCTCTTATACATTCCCTATGGTATTATTCTTTATTTTTATGGAATATTATATATGGTATGACCACCTATGGTGAATGAACTTTTTTAAATAATGTTTTTCATAAAATGAAATGTCTATATGAACAAAGTGCCAGGTTCCACTATAAACCCTTAGGCGATGGATTGATTTTCTTAGTTTTAGATAGTCTTGGCCATGATGATACACGTTTCCCTATGACACTTGAAACTTAAGGGGTGTAAGTTAAATGAAAGGAAATAAATGAGATAGAGTAGACCTAGTGTAGGATCCCTTAGAGACATCCAAGTAGAGTATACTATTATATTGAGATGGATAAAATATGTATTGGCCATTTTAGAATCCATAGATTCCTTAGAGTGGTTTAGAAATAGAGATGACTACGTGAAAAGCTCTATTTCTCCATTGAGATGAGAATAATTAGGTATGTATACCTAGTGGATATTGATATATGGGTTGAATGTTTAGACCAACCTAAATTAACCTAGAAATATAATGGGCTTAATTCCATCTCCCTCGTTAGATTTTCCTAGGAGACCAGTGATGCCTCAAAGATACTTTGATGATGCTAAGAGATTATATGCCCTCTCAGTGATGTGTATTGACCATAGAGTTAGATTTTGAAACTGAGAGACCTTGAAGAGGTTTTGTTTTTATTATTTAAATAATAATAACCTAGCGGGTTCCCCAGTTATAACATCCTTGAACCTGTACTACTAGATTCTGTTCTAAAAACACAATATATATATTTCTATCATTGATATAAATAAATGTGACCCAATTTTATCCATCTAAAACATATAAAATAAAACAGAAACATTTGATCAATTATATACCCAATTAAATTTTCGTTTTAGAGATTTTTAGAATTAGGAAGAATTCTTACATAATAATACCCATGTCTTCAAGTGATCATTTCCCCCACTTTTCTTATTTTTTCTTATATCACAGTATGCCTTAAACACATCCTATAAAATTATTCTCACTTGAATTCATTATATATATAATTCATTTAAAATAAATCTTAACAACCTAGGGAAATTTTAAACATAAGAATGGTGATCTCAAAAACATAGTAAGGGTAAACAAAAGCATCAAAAATTTAATTTATTCCGTGAGAATAAGATGAACATAAGTATACAATGAAAAAATAAAAGTGCATAAGCATGAAATAAGAGAATTAATACCCATAAAAACTTAGATCATAATTTTTGAGAATTTTCATAAATATTTAATATAATAAAAGAGTAATATAAGTCAAAAATCCTGAAAAATGTGAAAATAATCCTGATAAACGAATCCATTAGAACTCATAGAAAAAACTAAAAAACTACATTGGTCACTTGAAAAATCTAACATTCATTATTGAATCACCTAACCAGATAATTACCATATCTCTATGAAGTAACCTATAATAATAAAACACCATTTTATATTTAGATTAAACAATAATTAGTTAAATCTATTGTCTCTTAGGACTAACATGATTCCATCCTCTCTTAGGAGTAACCTCCATCTAGTAAACTCGATCTCATTATCCAATGCATCTGAGCGTCATACCAGACCCACTCAACCCATATAAGAAAAATTACCATATGGATATGGTTTTAATCCCCAATCCCACTTACATCAATAATTACCATGTACCATATTAGGAAACAAAATCCATGGATTATTTCATTTCATAAAAACATTCATAGCTTGATTTATCCATGAAAAAATGGGTTTCTTGAAAATATCTTAAAACATCATAATAAAATAATAAGATAAAGTTAGAAAATGGTCTCATAAGACCGTATCACCATTGAAGCATAATAATCATTAAAATATTTTGATATAGATGAAAAATACATTTAAAAATCATTCAAAAATTTGCTAAAAAACATGAGAAAATATCATTTTCTTTTGATAAAATTTTAATAAAAAATTAACAAAATGTTAAGAAAAATATTTTTATTTTAAAGTAACCATGAAAACATATAAAATAATATTCAACAGAAATAATATCCATGATTTAGGGAAAATCCATTCATGTATTAAATGTTAAAAATAAACTTTTTTTTCAACCTTTTGTAAAGATAGAAAAAGTGACCACTGTGAAAAAAGTTTATAAAATTTATTTTTTAAACATTTTAAAAGAATTCAAAAAAATAATAGAAAATAAATTTAAGAAATAATTTAATTTTATAAAATAATATTCTTGAAAAAAGATAAATTAAATTAAAGAATATTTTGGTTAAAAGTCTTTAAAAACTGTAAAACAACATTTCTAAAGAAGTACTATTTACAATATTTTAAAACCAATAAACCATTTGAAAGAAAGAAAATAAAAAGGAACATAAAATAACATGAGTAAAAAAAGTTTCAAGATATAATATCTCAAGAGTAAGTATAAACCCTAAATAAATTAATATATGTGCATAAATCAAAACATGCCTTATATAAGGATGTTTGAGAGGAGAAAGCATTACAACTTTGGTAATGCTTGAATAAAAAATATATTGAATGAAGGAACCTAACATGATTCTATAAAAACATTAATTTATGGGAAATAATATGTAAAAAAACATTCATATGGTATTAAGTACACCATATAAAATAATACATGGTACATGACATGAATTTTTTCATAAAAATTGAAATCAAGACCATGAAAACCATTGGCAGTTTTATAAAATTTATATCAATATCTCATGAAAGAAAGATACTAAAAGAAAATTTAAATATCATGATCAAAGATTCATTCATGATATAATATCACAATAGGTAGCATATACACCTTATGAAAGGAAGTAGGTGCATATTACAAGACATGATTTAATGAAATGATATTGAGATTAATAATCCTTACAAAGATCATATCACTGAAGTTATAATTAATAAATGAATTGATTATGTTTAAAAATTTTAAAACAAAAAAAACAATTAAAAATAAAACATAATAAAATCAGATTAAAATTTTCACATAATCTTGGTATAAAATAATCAATGATGTGGAAATATAACCCAATGAATGGAAATTGAGTTAATAAACCCCTTACCTTGAGTCCAGGATTTCTATGCACATCCATTACATTTCTATATAATAAAATTATATTAATTATATAATTTTTTATGAACATTTTATAGGTTTATTGTATTATAATTAAACCATTAATTTCATTTATTACAATTACATATTTAATTACTTAATTGGTTAAGTCCACATCGGGTGTTTTAAGAATGTCCAATACATAATTACAAAACAAATTTGGTAGGTTGATTGTGGTAAAAGAGTTCATTGTTACATAATATATATAATAACAATAATTATATAATTATAATTTTTATACATAAAACAAAATTTTATAATCTCCATTTAATGGTGGATGTGAAAAAAAATTCACATCACCCTATGGAATTGGTATTCAACACATACACACGAGCGACGTTATAATTTTTTAATGGGTGAAAGGGTAAGAAGGTAATTAAGTTATTATATTTATATAATCATAATTATTTCATAAATATAATATATATTTATTTAATCCAACATAATTACCAACATTGTGAGGTGGTGATGCAAAATGATGCACATCTCTTCATGGAGTAGATATTCTACACATACACAAAAATCATGATTTCATTTCCTATAAGATGGAAATGGATATGAATAAGGTTGCTAAACTAACATAATAAAATATAAATATATGTAATATAATGATGTTATTATATGATAGTATTTATTATATAATTAAATAAGGTAAAATAATAAGTAAAATGAAAGAGATCGATTATAACCATTACCTCCTCTTTGAGTGACCAACTTTGGATTGTTTCTTAAGGAACCAAGGTATTGATCTTTTTAAGAGACAAAAACCTATATAAATTGTATAAATATGTTTAGAAGAGTTTTTAGTATGTTTTTGTTGAGATAATTAGCACAATGTGGTCTAAAGAGCATTTGAGAGGTGGTGTCCTTTTATAGTGAAGTAAAAGACACACTTGGAATTTATTATAAAATTTAAATATAATAAATTATTTATCATGTGAAGGTGGAACCAGGTTGGAAAAATTAAAATTTAAGATAGTTTAATGTTTAAATACTTCCATCCAATAAAAACTTGACATGTTTATGTGTCAATTTAAACCTTATCTTTGGGTTTAACCCCTTTGTTAACCAATTTTTCCCTAAATCATGGTAATAATTTTTTCAATACTAAAGGGTTATAAATTTACATATAAGGTAAAAATTGACTCATAAATGGAAAATGAATGAAATTTTATACCATATAATATCTCCCTTATAATCTTTCAAAAAAATTATGATTTTCAAATCAATTAATAATATAGTATTTAACATAAAATACCATTAAAGTAATTTTAAGAATTATTAAGATATTTTGACTATAAAGTCACCAATAAAGGTATGGAACTTGAATATAAACCCTTAATCGATCAATTATACATTAATAATATTAATAAAATTCATGGTACACAATAATTAATCCAAAAAATATAACTTTTAATGCAATGAACCAAACTTTTATTAATGGAAATTCTTCTTGATCTTATTAAATGTCTTATTATGTAAAATGGTTATATAAAACATATACACTTCCTTTGTTTTATGTTTTTGGATTTTAAAATTCCATTAATAATTGTTACCATTTCTAATATAGTCATTTAATATTGATCACAAGATTAGTATAAATATAGGGCTTTAACAAATCCAATTTACTCAAACAAAGGAATTTATGGCCTCGTCCAGTTGAATTTATCCAAACGAAGCCAATTTGTAGGTTCTCATAAAGGAGGTAGCATCACTGGGATTTACTCTCACACAATCTGAAGCTGAGCTTCAACAAGTTAAGCTTGAACATAACTGCCTACAGAAGAAGTGGGAGTTAATAGAGATTACCACCCAAGCAATGTTATCCAAGATACCCCAAGAGTTTTTCACCTTGACACACCTTACCCTTAGGTCTTAAGTGGGTGTATTAATGGGTTATGTAACAAGACCCTAGCACTATGATTATGTTTATTATTTTTGTATCGAATAAATAATATACATTCATTTTATTATTGTTACTTTGTAAATATTTTTTAAAGCACAAATAGTATTTTAAGTTAATATTCAATTAAGAAATATATTTTGATGAATTAATGGATTTTTGAAGACAATAATATTTTAATAAAATATTATTACTAAATTTATTTTTATTAATTATAAATTACACTATGTTTTTTATAAAATTTTAATTTTTATTAAGGTTTGAAAGCTGTTTTTGTCAAAACCCAAGAATTTTCAATAAATGTTTGTTTGCATTTTAAATGTGAAAATTAATGTATTTAGAAAATTATTCAGATAAAATAAACTTTATTTTTGGATTTAGGATGTCAAAATTATCTAATGATGATTTTTTCAAAATTTTCTAAGACAATTGATTTTTTGGGTAAAAATTAAATAGTGTTTAAAAATATAATGTGTTTTATGACATTATAAAGTCATAATAGTGATGTAATAAAATACTATAAAAGGGATATTATGCAAATATATATTTTACCTTTAAAATAATGTAATGTTAGATTTGTTTGATTAATTTTACAATTCCTTAGTGGACCCTCCATGACTTAAAAAATACTTTAACATTTTAAAATGATTTTCTTAAGAGTGTGACTCACCTCCCGATAAGTAAGCCTAATATTTTAATATTTTCGGCCCATAGCCCTATAAAATATTTTATACCACTCCCATTTTTCAGAAAATATGGGATGGTTTGTAGTTTTGATTAGTTTAATGTGTAGTATCCAAAACCTAAATAACAAAGAATTCCCTCTCCTTTCCTATATAAACCCACTCAATCTCCCATTGTTCTTCAATAAAAGCATTTGGAGCTCTACAAAACTCTTCCATAATCTCTCTATAATCCTACCAAGTTTCCCAAAGCTCCCAATAAGCCTCTATCAAGCCTCTATGAATCCTTGGGGATCACACTTCCAAGTAAGGGATCCTCACTTTCCTCTCCTCCTTTCAAATTCAAGCATCTTATTTTAAAGTAATTCTTGTAATATTGAAAGGTTATAATGTGATTATTTTATAAAAATTATATTATAGTCCATTTGATGTTATTTTTATTAGGTATTATTTATCCTCCCTCCTTTTGACGCTTACATAAGCTGTTACTATACCAAAATTTTGTAACAGATTTCACTCTTCTCATTTCCATTAAAGCTACTCTTTTTCATTATGCATCTTAAGTTCCAAATTTATATATTTGGTTATGATGTTCCAAGACCCCCCTAAATTAAACTTTATGTATATATGATTATATATTCGTTTCACTCTCACCAAACCCCCATATGATCCTTTAAGCACACCCGCTACTTTACCTAAATTCCGTAAGGGATCCTCACTTTCCTTCCGTATTTATGTACAAGTTTACTTATATTGATATGACATTTTATTTTCAATTAAAAACGTTGGGGTATGATTTTTAATTTCCCCTATACTTCCCTCCTTATGTTTTAATGATTAAATACCCCATTATCTCTTCTTGATACCTCCCATGAACACTCGTTACCATGCCGGAATTTCACAAGATTTATTCTATTTCTCCTCATTCATCAAGTTTCTTTGTTATGTTACACCTCATGTTTCCAAATTCTATGTGTTTGGAAAAGTATCTATATGAAAACATTACTGTAAATGTAATTTAAGTATTATTAGAGACCCATTTCTCTCTCATAAACCATTTTTTTTAATTTTTATGTCACGTCTTTAGGCTACCTAAATTGCCCCGCAATTTTCCATGCCAAAATCACCATGTAGTGAATACCATTGCCATTTCTCTATCCGTGGTTTTCACATTTATGCCCATATACTTATTGATTATAGAATTTAATTTTTTTATTTCACATTCCTTTATCATGGAATAAATGATAATGTTGAATGATTCCATGTTATATGATCCATGTGGAACACTTATGCATGAAATGAAATGTTTATAAAGGGTGCACCCTTATAGAACTCCAATGCATTGGGTAAAGAATAGTATCATGATATTTCATGTTTAATTAGTTTTGACTCATTAAAATTCATGTGAAATGAGTTTTTACTCATTCTAATTCATGTGCAATGAGGGTTTACTCACGATCCATGTGCAATGAGCCTTGGATCTTGCTAATATCATGTTAAATGTTGTTGCCACATCTCCATGTTATGATAGTCATGCTATATCATTCCTTCATGTTTATGTTTCTATTCTGATCCATTGATATTGCTATTTCCTACTATGTATTGTATTATTTATGTTATGCCTTGTTTAACCCCTTACTAGGCTTTATAGGTCACCCTTTTTTATTTATGTCCTTAGGTTATCCCATGCAATGCTATGAACGAAGGAATGTTGTGGTCGTGTAAAAAAACTTTTCAATAAGATGTTGTATTTTATGTTTTAAGTTGTTATGTAATGATCCTAATTTCCCAGGACACTAGACCTCTTTATCCTCAGCGTTTTCTTAAGGGAGTTTTTATGTAATAAATCATGATTAAGTGTGTAATAAAGAGCAGATTTGTTATAGTTGGTATCAAAAGATATGTTTAGTTATTTCTAGGATTAGGATTAGAAAACCCTAGTGAAATCCTTAGGGATAAGACTAAATAAAAGAAAAATATCCCTAAATTTTGGTGAGTATAGAGTAAGTGGTTTATCAAGAACATACATCCCTGTCTGGATATGAACAAGTAGTTGTGGCTCTGGTACAAATGTATCTTGGAGTAAAACCCAAAAACACCGCTTTGAGCTAGAATCAAACAAGAACTGGTGCACGACAATGGGCCTTTCTTCATTCTTGGTTCAATACTCCCAGGTAATATTCTTTAGTAAATTCATAACATTATTATGAACCATTATTAAGATATAAAAAAATCCCATAAGAATATACGTTAGGAGATAGATCATGGATAACATATATTGAAGCCTAGAAATTTATTAGTTAAGAAAATAAATATAATTTATAAGTTTTCCCTTTAATATCATTTGATTCCCCTTTATATGTTAAAATGTTTAAGATAATCATCCCTAATTTTCCTTTTATTCTATCTAATGGTCGGTAATATGAGGAATATGGATAATAACCGATGTAAAGGGAAACGTGATGAATGTCCCAACAAGATTCCAAATCAAATGGCTGCTCAAGTAAGACATATCATGATTATTACAAAAAACTATTAGAAATCAGAATTAATGATTGTAACTTTGTTGAATTCACACAAAAATCATGGAAGATGAATATGAAATCTCAAAAAAGTCCATTTGATAAAGTTAATAATGGGGAGAAGTCTAAATTTCCATCGTGAAACAAGTGTGGAAAGTGGCACCAAGGAAAATGTCACAAAGAGACTAGGAGATGTTTTATGTGGAGAAATAAAGGGCCCAAAGTATCGAATTGAAATGAAAGTATGTATAATGTGATGTATAGAGACAAGGTTCCATCTATGTAATCTTGCACAATTTTATGCTATAAATGTGGAGAAGTCAAACATTGCCCAAGACAATGCTCTACTATAAGGGCTAAGAAGCATGATGAGCATCAACAATCTCCTTGATCAAGGGATAACAAGGAGTCCTATAATAATATGGATAATGATTAATTAATTATATGTAACCACTAATTCAAAGTAGTTTATGTCTTAATTTATTTCAATCCATATCCTATTAGTATATCTTTTCTGTTCTCTAGGAACATTGATTCCTCAACATAAATACTATTAAATCTTTAGGAAAAAACTTCCATAAGTGTTGTATCACATGTTGAAGTTTGTGGGAATGTTTTTGTTGAAATAATTATAAGTATACCTTTGATGGAAATTGAGGCAAAAAGACAAAGGCATTTCCTATGCCTCAAGGTAGTTGAAAATTCAAGAGCAAAACTACCCCATGCATGATCTGGAGTTGGTGTCACTGATATTTGTGTTAAAAATCAGGTGGAATTATCTCTTTGGGGAGATGTGTGAAATATATACGGATCATAGAATCCTCAAGTATATATTAACACCGAAATAGATGAACATGCTCCAATGATTATGGTTAGAGATGATCAAAGACTATGACTTCTCAATACATTACCACCCTGGGAAAGCAAACAAGGTGACAAATGCTCTAAGTAGAAAGGACCCATAGATTCTATCATTGATGAGAATTTAAAAGGATCTAATCTTCTTAGATTTTATGAAGATGGAAATGAGAATCATAAATAAGGGAACATCATAAATCCTTTAAAAAATGATTTCTCAACCTTACATTTTTGGAAGGTTAAAGTATGCTTAAAAGGATGATGTGGGAATTCAGAAGATAGTAGAAACTATCAGAAAAAGGAAATCCTTAGCATTTAATGTTAATGACGAAGGAATTGTGAGATTCTGGTCAAGACTTTGTGTTCCATCAAATCCAAAGTTAAATAATGATGTTTCGGATGATGCACATAGTTAAAATTTCTCAACTCACCTAGGAAATACCAAGTTGTATTGAGATCTCCGAGATCATTAATGGTGGGATAACATAAAAAAGGATATCGCTGAGTATACATGAATGTGCCTGGTATATCAGAAATTTAAGGCTGAGAGGTAGAAGTCTAAGGGGATAATGAAAGAATTACTCATACCAACATGTAAATGGGAAAACGTCACCATGGAAATTTCCACTAGACTTCTGAAGACATCCACAATAAACAATGATATCTGGGTTGTTGTTGATCATCTTACAAAGACTACACACTTCATTGAAATTCATAAGGATTTCTCATTGGATCAATTGGCATGCATATACATCAGAGAAGTGGTAAGGATTCATGGAGTAACACTATCGATTATATATGATCAAGATCCAATATTCACATATATGTTTTTTAAGAGTTTCCAATAGGCTATGAATACTAAGCTAAACTTCATTACGGCTTATTATCCTCAAACTAATGGCCAATATGAGCATATTATCCTATAACTTGAGGACATGTTGAGAGCATGCTAAATTTACTTCAAAGGAGGATAAGATTAATATATTCCCAGGTTGAGTTCTCTTATAATAACATTTTGCACTCAATCATATAAATGACTCCTTATGAAGTCCTTTATGGGAAGAGGTGGAGAACAACGACATTTTGGGATGAAGTTGGGGAGTGAAAACTCCTAGTTCCGGAAATGGATAAAGAAATGGTGGAGAAGGTTAAAACAATCCAGCAACACATTAAAGATCCGTAGAGTCAACAAAAGAGCTATGATAATAATTGTCGATGATACCTAGTGTTTTATATTGGAGACATGGTATTACTGCACATATCACCTTGGAAGAGAGTTATGAGATTTGGGAATAAGGGAAAGATTAGTCCAAGGTACATTAACCCTTTTGAGATCCATGAGCGCATTAGAGCAGTGGACTATCGACTAGCACTCCCACCGAACCTATATCAAGTACATGATATATTCAATGTATCACTCTTGAGGAAGTAAAAACCTGACCCATCACATGTACTCAATCTAGAGGTGGTTCCATTAGAGAATGACCTCTTCTATGAAGAGAATCCGGTGAAGATATTATATCGTAGGAAATATTTTCTACAAAATAATACAATGCCCCTATTCAAAGTGTTTTGGATAAACCAAAAATTTAAAGAAGCAACGTGGGAATTAGAGTATGTGATGAGGAAGAGTTACACACATTTGTTGTAGTGTGGGAAAAGAAAATTTCGAGGGTGAAATTTCCTAAGGGGTGAATATAATGACCCAAAGCTTGACGTAAATAGACATTACATTACTTTTTAGGAATACTTAATACCTGACACAAACAAATTCCCAAAGACCATATTAGTTTAGTGTCATTGGAAACTCAGAACTTAATCTTCTAATCATGGTGGAACATCTCCCAAAAAGATCTTCCCTTTTTATTTCCTTACATAAAACCTTTATTTAAATCATGGGGAAAAGAAAACATATAAAAGGTGAGCTCAAATTCTCAATAAGGTTAATCATGGAGAACATAAAAAAATATATACATTTGAACTTCAAAACATGAACAAAAAGTTTAAACATCAAAATCTTGAGTAGTGAAATAAATCTTGGTAGTACGTAAGGCATAGATCATAAAGGAACATTAATCATGATAAATAACATGGGAATATAACATGGAATTGTCGCAAACCATTATGCACATGATATGATTTCCATATTAGCCAAGGCATTACTGCCAAGACCATCATAGTGGACAAATACCATTACTGAACCAGGTTTACTTGTCGTTCCATCCCCGTATTACTAAACCAGATTTACTTTCCGTTCCATCCATGTCTATATCATGAGATATAAATCTTTTACCAATGCATTGGAGGGAGATATAGGTCCCACCAATCTCATAATGAAACCATTATTATGTGTGCCACAAAATCATAAATCATACATCATAACATAACCCATGTAATAAAAATGGGATTCTAAAACATCATACAACCATAACATAATCCATATAAGATAAAATGACTTCTTAAAAATAATACCAACATAACCTAATCAAATAAATGTAATAATAGAAATAGAAACATAACATTATATTATCTTATATGGAAAATAATTTTGATAAAACACTTGAACTTAGTTCTTGAGGAAAATATCCTTTCTTCTTCAAAAACTTTTTTCCTTTCTCAACATCTCATAAAATTTTAAAATAAAAGAATTTAATGAAAAATAAACTTGAAAACTTATAAAGTATCTTCATGGAAATAATTTTCTATAAAATCATAAAAATCCATTCATGCCGTATAAGTTAAAAAAACATTCTTCTCATACTTTTTCCAAAAAAGTCAAAAAAGTACCTTGTATGGTAAACAAAATAAAGATTCCTTCCATACCATGTGGTAAAAGTAAAATATAAAGGGGTAAAAAAGACTTTAAACATACATGGAATAATAATAAACATTTTATGAAAATATTTTTAGAAGACATGGATGTGGATGATAAATATAACCCCAGTAAATACTTACGAATGAACAATCCCGGATAAGAACAAGATTGGAATAATTATCCCTTACCTTAGATCCAATTTCTTCCGTATGTGTCATATACTCTTGTATAGTGGGTTTAAACATATTATTAACTTGTAAAAACACCATAATAATATTTATGTTATCATATATGAATCAATAATGACTTTATATTACCCGTTCTTTTGTCAATTCCATGTTAAAGCATCATTTTGGGTAAAATCATTTCATTTATCATATGTGTTTGGACTTTTGGTTATTAATATCATTACTTATATCATGATTTAATTAATTACAGAATGTAAAACATTATTTATATGTAATATATATTCAGAATATAATATATATAATAGATCGATAAATGGAATGAACTACACCGTTCAAGGAGACGGTAGGTCATACGTACGCATGAACGCTGTTTTTGTTTCATTATTAAATTGAATAAAAGTAATAAAATAACATATAAATAAATCCAGTATCATTATTATGTCATATATTTAATTATTAGTCATTATATATACTTTATAATAATTCTTTAATGGTTAATGTGGAGAGTGAATCTCATCGCGTCGTGGAGACGGTAATCCGTACGTACGCACGAGCGATGATATCGTTCCCATAATTATTGAATCGAATTGGAGTGGATGATAGAATATCTCATAATTAGTATGAAATTATAATAATCATATATAGTTATTATTTACGCCATTATACCCATCCAATTATATTGGTGGTGGAAAAACAGATTACACCACGGCGTGGAGACGGTATTCCGTACGTACGCACGTGCAATGATTTTGTTTTCCGTGGGATGGATAGAAGGTGAAATAGGGATGTTTCATATTTATAATAAAATATCATTATATAATTAATACTGATTTTATTAATTTATAGTGAAAAAAATAAATAATAGGAAGTAGAAGAAGAAATAAATTTGAAATAATCGGTAGAGGATATTACCCCTTCTTCGACGCGCCTCTTCTTAACCCCCCCTTAGGGCACTAAAGTTGGTTTTTGAAGAATAACATGACCTCTAGTAGGTTTATAGGTAAGTGGAAAAGAGAAATTGACATGTTTTCACCAATATTGAAGGCTCAAAATGTTGGGAAGAGGAGAGGGAGGAGGAGCCTTTTTATAAGGGAGGAGAGGGTCACTTTTTGAAACCTCTAAAATATTAATTTATAATAAACTCAAAACCCACTTAAAAACCTAAAAAAATGACTCAAATACGAAATTTAGATGATATAGGGTTTTAATATCATAAAATAATAAAATTTAGACATGTTGGGAATTTATTTTAAACCTTATCAACTTGATTTATCCTTATTTAATCTATTTAATTTTATTTGTGGAAATAATATTATAAATTTTAAATTGTTATAAATAATTACTTATGTGTTGTTAATTGTCTATAATTGAATACTTTATGAAATTTTAGACCATATTAATTTCAATCTATAATTTTTAAATATTTTTGTGATTTTTAAACAATTTAATAATATGTCATTTTTATAAAATAACAATAGTTTCAATTTTGACACTATTAAATTATTTGAATTTAAATAAAATCAAAAATGACGATATATTCAAAAAAAATATTTAATAGATTCATAACATTTCATATGTATCTAGAAAATTCGTGGAGAACCTTAAATAGTTCATATATTATTTATTTTAATATTTTTAAAACCATTTTTCTGATATTTCAATCAATAAAATAATTTGTACATCACTATTGTGTCATCATTAATGGTAATTATTTAATCACTAAAAATTATAAATAAATTCACATGATGTAGATAAGATTATTATATTTTTGGAGACTATTTATTTTCGATTTTTTATGAAGTTTATCACCAAATTACAGTTATTATACTTATAAGATATAAGAGAGTGACATGTTGTCACTTTCTTTAGTTTTAATAATATTTACATCATTTTCATTGTCAAAAGTCCAAGAAATGAATCTATTCCGACTCTTAAGTGATATGAATCGACATCTATTCATAAAATATTATTTTGGCAGGTGGTTGGGAAATTTTATAATCTTAGTTTTACCCTTAATTACCCGATTTACCTTTAACTGTAGTAAATAAAAATTACCGTAGTTTCTATTCATAATATCAAAAAAAATAAAAGTAACCTATTAACATAATTTGGACACACTGAATCCAAATATGGAATCCATTTTTCAAAATTCAAAACACATAAGTTGCAGTACTTAATTTAAAATTTATCCCATTGTTAGGAAAATGGGTTTTTAAAAGTTAAAACAATGCCAAAGATTGGAATGATTTTACCTATGAATTCAATGTAAAATTAATGATAATGACATAAATTATATTTGTTTATTTTTTTTAAAATTTATCATAAAAATATCAAAAACTTATACAAAGTAAATTTTTATATGTTCATTCAAAATAATTAGTTTATTTTTTCGAATTTAACTTATAAAATTATCAAAAATTAGATTTAAAAAGGGTGCGCCATCAAAAGGCGATAAAACTACATTTTTTGAAAAATACATATTTTATCCCAAAAATTAATTTTGTTCTCATAACTCATTCTAGGAAATGTGTACAATAAATTATAATGTTATAAAATTAAAAATTTGGTTAATACTATTCCTAACGGCTAGTTCATAATGTTATAATAATATATCATTGTTTAGTTAAACTCGATATTGCGTACAACACACGCTATTGAGGAAGGTCTCTATTGCGTGTAATGAAAGCCAAGTCAAGGATGCGTGTAGTGCAAGCTTCCTTTGGTGTTTCATATTACATAATCCAAACATAGTTCATTTATACATAGATCAAAAACTATACTCGGTGTTGTGTAAAATTAATTTTATTTGAAAGAACTTGAAATTGTGTGCCACACAAGCCACAAATAGTGTTGCGTATACTGTAAGCTAATACGGTGTTATGTA
This sequence comes from Viscum album, assembly GCA_963277665.1. Lineage (NCBI taxonomy): Eukaryota > Viridiplantae > Streptophyta > Magnoliopsida > Santalales > Viscaceae > Viscum > Viscum album. The sequence goes on from OY728123.1 coordinate 208,321,411, forward strand.
TAGTGCAGGATAATCTTGGTGTAGCGTAAAACACAAGACATCAATGAAATTAAAAAGAATATTTCTCATAAAATCTTGGGGTGTTACATTCTACCCCCCTTAAAATGAATTTTGCCCTCGAAATTCATTAGGGTTATAAATAGTTTACTACGTGAAAACTTCTTTCATAGAAACCCACATCGTAAAAAGGAATACTAAAACTTAATTTTAAAAATGAAAGTTAGAAACACAATAGTCACCCAAATTAACACATCACTGGGTTTCCACAAAGGATAATATATGTAAAAATATGGATATGGAAGATAAATCTAACCATCATGTTCTGATAGAGTGGTAGAGAACATGGCTATGAAAAAGACAACAATCGCAAATACATAAATTTGTGATGATCTAAGGTTCCATCTAATTTATCAGATATGAGGGCGCTAGGACAACATTTTTTGTTTTCAAGATCATTTCCCTAATGTTGAATAATTTTTGAATTAAAGGAAATACTTAATTGATTTTGGTACAATCTAACTGTTGTTCGTGACTTGAACAATTTCCACTTCATCTCTTAAATAAATGAAGTTGAATTTGTATTCCGTGAAGTGTTAGCAGATCATTCGATAGAATGATAGGTCATTTCTTCTATCTCAAACACAGGGTTAGAAAATGTTATGTACATAAGTTCATCTATGGTGAGATTAATGGTATATGGTTCCAAAAATGGACTTATACTTCATATATCATACCACTTAATAAAATAAAACTAGTTTCTACTCACTAAGGACTTCCTGTAGGCCAGTGGTAGGTGATAAAGGCCTGTCGCACTTCGTTTGTGGGTTCGATTCCCTAATCCTTGTCCGACGTGATGGGTTGTCACCCGTCCTACAGGTTTTACTTTTTATAAAATTATACTATTATAACATTCCAGAAATAAAATCATAAAAAGTTATAACCTTAATCAATACTATCTGATTTCCAACTTAATTCATTCAAACTTTAAGACTTATTTAGAGTACTTATTTCCAAACTCATAGTATAAAGAGAACGATTACTAGAAATGTCATATAATAAGAATGTGAATACCATCATTTATCCCCCATATATCATAAGATATATCTTGTTGGACACATTCCAAACATGTGAATACCTTAATCATGTATTCTCTAGAAACATGAATTATCATAGAACCTTAGTGAAAACATGAATGCTGCTAACACTTTCCACATACCAAAATCCCAAAATTTCTATATACTCAAACCATGATATCACTTTGTCCTTATATCAGTCATGATATCATTAATACTATCAAACATCTCATTATATCCTTATCCCTTCATTATGCGCATATCATCTATTTTCCAAAAATATTTGAATAACCTTTCATGGTTACTGGTACCATTCAACATATACTTTTAAATACTCAAGAAAAAACAATAGTGTAACAATCCTTATATTTTTCTTTATTCCATAGTACCAAACATTATTCTTGATAAATATGCAATCATTCTACTAACTTCTTAAACCATTGACTAAGATTTAACACTTCTTTCATCTCATATATCATTTTTAGTCTCTTCATCATCATCAACATAAATATTACCCATACGACCATGCTGATTCTCTTCATGAGACTTTCCCTTAGGGTATTGGTTTGCATAATGCCCGTAAATTCCATATTTAAAACATTTAACCATTGTGGATGTCTTTGAAATACCATTATCCTTGTCCATGGAGTTAACTGAACCTTTTCTTTTGCAATTATTGTCTTTGTGTACTTTTCCACACCCAAAAAATCTTCTAGTTCCTTTGAAACATTCCCCTTGATGCCTCTTCACACATGATTTACATGAGGGAAATTGAACTTTCTTTCCTATATGATCATCTTTAAAATCCATCTTTCTCTTATTAGCCGAGTAAGCAAACTTACCAAAGTTGAGATTATTGATCATATTATGAGATTTCAGATTAGGAATGATAACAATATGTGGACTTCCAAATCCCATTTCATTTGGTTCCACATGAAGAATATCATTCCACTCTCCATCATATTCTCCATTATCATAAATATTCCTATTTCCATCCATTTTTCTAAAACACAAAAAGAATAGTGTGAGAGGAAAAAATCTTGCTAGGAAAACAACATATTAAAGGGGGATTACCTTCAATATCTATCATCTCAGGTTTAATCATAATATAATTACCATAATTCTGGGACAATAACCTATACTTATACTTAACCTTAGAGACATCCCTAGACATACCTTCAAAATATCTCTAGGGATCTCACTAAAGTTTTCGCATCCTAGTTTCCAAAGGTTGACTAAACCTTCACTCGGATACTAACTATAATGACCCAAAGATTGACATATATAGAAATTAAAATACATTTATGGAATACTTAATACATGACACAAAAAAAATTCCCAGAGACCGTATTAGTTTAGTGTATTTGGAAACTCGGAACATAATCATCTAATCATGGTGGAACATCTCCCATAAATATCTTCACTTTTTGTTTCCTTACATAAAACATTTCTTTAAATCTTGGGGAAAAAACATATAAAGGGTGAGATCAAATTCTCAGTAAGGGTAAACATGGATAACATAAAAAAACATATACATTTGAACTTCAAAACATGAACATAAAGTTTAAACATCAAAATCTTGAGTCGTGAAATAAATCTTGGCAATACGTAAGGCATAGATCATGAAGGGGAATTAATCATGATAAATAACATGGGAATAAAATGTGGAATTATGGAAAACTATTAATCAAATGATATGATTTATATAGTAGCCAAGGAATTACTGCCAAGACCATCATAGTGGACAAATTCCATTACTGAATTGGGATTACTTGTCGTTCTGGCCCTGTATTACTGAACCATATTTACTTGCCGTTCCAGCCACGTCTATCTAATAAGATATAAATCTTTACCCAATGCATTAGAGGGAGATATAGGTACCATCCATCTCATAATTAAACCATTATTATGTGTTCCACAAAATCATAAATCATACATCATAGCATAACCCATGTAATAAAAATGTGATTTTTTAAACATCATGCCACCATAACATAATCCATATAAGTTTAAAGGACTTCATAAAAATAATTCCATCATAAAATAATAAAATAAATGTAATAATAGGGATAGAAATAGAACCCTATATTATATTAGATGTAAAATAATTTTGATAAAACACTTGAACTTAGTTCTTGAGGAAAATATCCTTTCTTCTTTAAAAACATTTTTCATTTATCAAAATTTCATAAAATTTTAAACTAAAAGAAGTTAATTGAAAATAAACTCAAAAACTTGTAAAGGAATATTCGTGGAAATAATGTTCTATAAAATCATAAAAATCCATTCATGTCGTATAAGTTAAAAAAACATTCTTCTTGTACTTTTTTCGAAAAAGTCAAAAAGTACCTTGTATGGTAAACAAAAGAAAGATTCCTTACATACCATGTGGTAAAAGTAAAAAATGGTAAAAATTACATTAAACATACATATAAGAATATTAAACATTTTATGAAAATATTTTTACAATAAATGGACATGGATGATAAATATAACCCCAGTAAATACTTACGAATAAACAATCCCGGATAAGAACGAAATTGGAATAATTATCCCTTACCTTAGGTCCAATTTATTCCGTATGTGTCTGAGACTCCTGTATAGTGGGTTTAAATATATTATTAACTTGTATCAGCACCATAATAATATTTATTATATCATATATGATTCACTTATGACTTTATATTACCCGTTCTTTTGTCAATTCCATGTTAAAGCATCGTTTTTGGTAAAATCATTTCATTTATCGTAAGTGTTTGGACTTTTTGTTATTGATATAATTACTTATATCATGATTTAATTAATTATATAAATAACAAAATTATTTATATATAATATATGTTCATAAAATAATATATATAATAGATCGATAAATGGAATGAACTATACTGTTCATGGAGATGGTAGGCCATACGTACACATGAACGCCATTTTAGTTTCCTTATTAAATTGAATGGAAGTATGTAAATAACATATACATAAATATAGTATAATTATTATGTCATATATTTCATTATTAGTCATTATATATAATTTATAATAATTCTTGAATGGTTAACATGGAGAGTGAATCTCATCGCGCCGTGGAGACGATAATCCGTACGTACGCACGAGCAATGATATCATTACCATAATTATTGAATGGAATTAGAGTGGATGACAAAATATCTCAGAATTTATATAATGTTATAAAAATCATATATATTTGTTATTTACTCCATTATACCCATCCAATTATAGTTGTGGTGGAAAAACAGATTACACCACGGCGTGGAGACGGTATTCTGTACGTACGCACGCGCGGTGATTTCGTTTTCCGTAGGATAGAAAGAAGGTGAAATAGGGTTTTTTAATATTTATAATAATATATTATTATATAAGTAATACTTATGTTATTAATTTATATTTAAAAAAATAAAGAAGATGAAGTAGAAGAAGAAATAATGTTGAAATAATCGGTAAAAGGATATTACCTCTTCTTCGACGCGCCTCTTCTTAACCTCCTCTTAGAGAACTAAAGTTGATATTTTAAGAAGACCTGGACCTCTAGTAGGTTTATAGGTAAGTGGAGAAGATAAATGGATATGTTTTTTCCGAGCTTGAAGGCTCAAAATGTTGTGAATAGGAGAGGGAGGAGGTGCCTTTTTATAAGGGAGGAGAGGGGTACTTTTGGAAACCTCTAAAATATTAATTTATAATAAACTCAAAACCCACTTAAAAACCTCAAGAAATGACTCCAATCCGAAATTTAGATTATATAGGGTTGTAGTATCATCAAAAAATAAAATTCAGACATTTTGGGAATTTATTTTAAACCTTATCAACTTGATTTACCGTTATTTAATCTATGTTATTTTATTTGTGGTAATATTATTATAAATTTTAAATTGTTATAAATAATTACTTATGTGTTGTGAATTTTCCATAATTGGATACCTTATTAAATTTTAGAACATATAAATTTCAATCTATAATTCTTAAATATTTTTGTGATTTTTAAACAATTTAATAATATGTCATTTTTATAAAATAACAATAGTGTCAATTTTGACACTATTCATTTATTTGAATTTAAATAAAATCCACACTGAGGATATATCTGAAAAAAAAATATTTAATAGATTCATAACATGTCATATATATCTTTAAAATTCGTGGAGAACATTAAATAGTTCATATAATATTTATTTTAATATTTTTAAAACCATTTTTTTGATATTTGAATCTGTAAAATAATTTCTACATCACTATTGTGTCATCATTAATGGTAATTATTTAATCCCTAAAAATTATAAATAAATTCACATGATTTATATAAGTTTATTATATTTCTGTAGACTATTTAGTTTTGATGTTTTATGAGGTTTATCACTAAATTAAAATTATTATACTTACAAGATATAAGAGAGTGACATGTTGTCACTTTCTTTGGTTTTAATAACAATTACATAGTTTTCATGGTCAAAAGTCCATGAAATGAATTTATTCAGACTCTTAGGTGATATGGTTCTTCTTTTATTCATAAAATATAATTTTTTCATGTGTTAGGGTAATTTTAAAATCTTAGTTTTACCCTTAATTACCCGATTTTCTTTTAACTGAGTAAATAAAAATTACCGTATTTACTATTCATAATATCAAAAAACTAAAAGTAAAATATTAAAATACTTTGGACCCAATGAATCCAAATATGGAATCAATTTTTCAAAATTTAAAACACATAAGTTGCGGTAATTAATTTAAAATTTATCCCATTGTTAAGAAAACAAGTTTTAAAAGTTAAAACATTGCCAAAGATTGAATTGATTTTACCTATGAACTCAATGTAAAATTAATTATAATGACATAAAATATATTAAATGGTAAAAATATATTATATTTATACTTTAAAACCATTAAATATTATAATTTAACTATAAAAATTATCTTGATGAAAAAAGTTGTTTTTATTTAAAATTTAGCGTATTTTTACTATTCATTAAAATATGAAAGTTATTAGAAAAATATCAAAAACTCATCCAAAGTAAATTTTTATATTCTAATTCAAAATAATTAGTTTATTTTTTCAAATTGAACATATAAACTTATCAAAAATAATATTTAAAATGAGTGTGCCATCAAAAGGCGCTAAAAGTGCATTTTTTGAAAAATCCATCTTTTATCCGAAAAAATTAATTTTGTTCTCATACCTAATTCTAGGAAATGTGTAAGATGAATTATAATTTTATAAAATTAAAAATGTGTTTATGACTATTCATAACAGCTAATGCATAATATTATAATAATATATCATTGTTTAGTTAAACTCGGTATTGTGTACAACACACGCTATTGAGGAAGGTCATTGTTGCGTGTAATGAAAGCCAAGTCAGGGATGCGTGTAGTGAAAGCTTCATTTGGTGTTTCATATTACATAATCAAAACATAGTTCATTTATAAATAGATCAAAATCTATACTCGGTGTTGTGTAAAATGAATTTTATTCGAAAGAACATCAAATTGTGTGCCACACAAGCCACGGATAGTGTTGCGTATACTGCAAGCTAATATAGTGTTACTTATAGCACAAGATAATCTCGGTGTAGCATAAAACACAATAAATCAAAGAAATTAAAAAGAATATTTCTCATAAAATCTCGTGGTGTTATATGGAAGATTGTAATGACCCAAATTTTTATTAATGAAAATTCCTGTTGATCTAATTAAATGTCTTATTAAGTAAAATGGTTATGTAAAACATATGAACTTACTTAGATTTATGTTTTTGTATTTTAAAATTCCATTAAGAATTTTTACCATTTCTAACATAGTCATTGAACAATGATCACATGATTAGTATAAATATAGGTCTCTAATAAATACAATTTACTCACACAAAGGAAGCAATGACCTCATCCAGTAGAATTTCTCTATACGAAGCCCATATTTCAGAGCTCAGAAAGGAGGTAGTGTCACTGGGATTCAATCTTAACCTCTCCCAAGCTAAGATTCAACACATTAAGCTTGAAAAAAATCGCCTACGGGAGAAGTGGATGTTAATAGAGATTACTACCCAAGAAATGTTATCCGAGCCGCCTCAAGAGTGTGTCACCATATCACACCTTATCCTTAGGTCTTCTAAAGGAGTTATAAGGGGTTATGTAAAAATACCCTAGAACTTTGATTATGTGGATTCTTTTTGTATATAATAAATAATATACATTCATTTTATTATTACTATATTGTAAATGGTTTTTAAAGAAAAAATAATATTTTTAGTAAATATTCAATTAAGAAATCTACTTTTGATGAATTAATGGATCTTTGAATTAAATAATATATTAATAAAATATTATTAATAAATTTATTTTTATTAATTATTAATGATCATAGAGTTTTTATACAATTTTAATTTTTATTAAGGTTTGAATGTTGTTTTTGTCAATACCCATGAATTTTTAATAAATGTTAGTTTATATTTTAAAAGTGTAAATTCACATTTTTAGAAAATTATTTATATAAAATAAATATTATTTTTGGATTCAGGATGTCAAAATTATCTAACGGTGAATTTTTCATAATTTTCTGAGACAATTAAATTTTTGGGGAAAAAATAAATACCATTTAAATATATAATGTGTTTTATGAAATCACAATAACCCAATTGTGATGTAATAAAATAATATAAAAGGGATATTCGGACAATATATGCTTTACCTTTAAAATAATGTGATTTTAGATTTTTTTTTGTTTAATTTTACAATGCCTTAGTGGACCCTCCAAGACTCATAAAATATTTTAACATTTTAAAATGATTTCCTTAAGAGTGTGACTCACCTCCACCTAATCAATCCTAATATTTTATTATGTTTGGCCCATGGACTTATAAAATATTTTATACCACTTCACATTGGTATAACAAATGGGAAAAAACCATGGGATGGTTTGTTGTTTTGATTAGATTAATGTGTAGTGTCCAAAACCTAAATAATAAATAATTCCCTATCATTTCCTATATAAACCCATTAAATCTCACATTCCTCTTCACTCAGACCATTTTGAGCTTGACAAAAATCTATCATCCTCTCTATATAATCCTCCCAAGTCTCCACAAACTCCCAATAAGCTTCTATAAAGCCTCTCCCAATCCTTTGGGATCACACATCCAAGTAAGGGATCCTCAATTTCCTCTTCTCCTTTCAAATTCAAGCATATTATTTGAAAGTAGTTCTTGTAATTTAGAATGGTTATAATGTGATTACTTTATAATCATTATATTATTATCCATTTTATGTGATTTTTATGAGGGATTATTTATCCTCCCTCCATTTTACCCTTATGATGTTCCAGGACCCCCATACTTTCCATTTTATGTATATATAATGATATCTTCCTTTCACTCTCATCAATACATCCTATGATCTTTTAAACACACCGACTACTTCACCGAAATTCCCAAAGGGGTACTCACTTTCCTTCCTTCCCTATTAATTTCCAAGTTTACTTATATTGTTATTCCCTTTTATTTTAAATTAAAAATGTTGGGATATGATTTGTAACCTCCCCTATACTTCCCTACTTATGTTTTAATGATTATAGACCCATTCATCTCTCATTAATCCCTCTCATGAACACCTGTTACCATGTCGAAATTTCACAAGAGTTATTACATTTATCCTATTTATTCAAGTTTATTTATTATGTTATGCCTCCTATTTCCAAATTCTACGTTTTGGGACAAGTATATATATGAAAAACTTACAGTCCATTTCATGTAAATATGATGATAGAACCATTTCTATCTCATAAACCTTTTTTATGAATTTTTATGTCACACTCTAGGCTATATAAATTGGACCACAATTTTCCATGCCAAAGTCATCATGTAGTGAATAACATGCCCATTTCTCTATCAAGGTTATTCAAATTTATGAGAATATAATTATTGATTATAGAATTTAATGTTTGTATTCTACATTCCTTTATCATGAAATAAATGATGATGTTTAATGATTCCATGTTATATGATCCATGTGGCACACTTATGAATGAAATGAAATGCTTATAAAGGGTGTGCCTTGATAGCGCTCCAATGCATTGGGTAAGGAATAGTATCATGATACATCATGTTTAATGAATGTTCACTCATGATAATTCATTTTAAATAAGGGTTTACTCATGATAATTCATGTTCAATGAGGGTTTACTCATGATCTATGTGCAATGGGCCTTGGTCCATGCTAATATCATGTTAAATGTTGTTACCACATCTCCATGTTATGATAGTTATGCTATATCATGCATTTATGTTCATGTTTCTCTTATTATTCATTGATATGCCTATTTCCTAACATGTATCGTATTCATTATTTTATGCCTTTTTTACCCCCTTACTGGGATTTATAGATCACCCTTTTATGTATTTCCTCAGGTTATATCATGTAATGCTAAGTACGATGGAATGTTGTGGCCATGTAAAAGAAGTTTTCAATAAAGATGTTGTATTTTATGTTTAAAGTTGTTATGTAATGATCCTAATATTTAAATACACTAGACCTATCGATCCTCAGAGCTATCTTAAGTTCAAGTTTATGTAATAAATCATTATTAAGTGTCTAATAAAGAGCAGGGTTCTTATATCTAATGTTTTTAAAATCATTTAATTTGAGTTTTCTATGGATTGAACAATCACTTTGTCAGTGTGGTGTAAGAATTTAAAGTAATTATACCGTCTCTAAAAAATAAAAATAAATTACCATTTTAAAAATAATTTATTTTTGTTAAAAATATAGTTTTATACCCATTAATGACATATTATTATCCATATGTTAACATATAATATAAATTTAAAGCAAGAGAGTGATATTTTTTAATTTTTATTTACTTAAAAATATATTGGTATTTATCAAATAAAAATGTAACAAAAATGATGTATTTTTGAATTTATGAAGGTTTAGTATAAATAAACACATATAATTAAAATAAGGTGGGTGTTTGATATATTTTTAAATCCTTATCATATTATTTTTAACCAGAATTTCCTAATTTACCGACACCTAGGTGTAAATATTTACCATAGTTACTATTCATTATGATAAAAAAATTTGAAATATTTATAAAATTAAATCCTTCCAATTAAAAATATTGAATCAATTTTTAAATATTCAATTTCTAGATGTTTCGTAAATCAATTTTAATATAAATCTGTAAAATATAACGAAAAATAGTTTTTAGAAAAAGGTGTTTTAATCAAAAAAATAAACATATACTAAAATCAAGTACAAAGATGATTCCTAAGTAAGTAATTAGATTATTTATATATAAATAAGATATATTAATTTAAGATAAATTCAAAGTATAACTATAGTTTTAAAAGAAAATAAATTACGTTTTTATCAAAAACTCTATTTTTAAGTATTCACTAAAATACCAATCTTTTCAGAAAAATCACAAAATTTATCCCTAAGATAATTTTGATATGATGATTTAAAAAGTCATATCATTTTTATAAAATATAATTGTTATAATTGTTATAATATAATTATAATATTATCTTAGTAAAATCAATGAAAATTATTATTTTGGAAAATGAATTTTTGAACTATAAAATGACTTTTCTAAAAATTGAGTACTTATTTCATAAGAATTAATCAATACATATATATTGAGAAGGACCATTCTATATATATTTTATATTTTTTTCTTCTATTCAGGACCAAAAATTCAATGACTAGGTTATAATGATTACATTTGAATAATAATTTTTTTTAGTTGCATGTTAAGAAATCTATTGAGCTAGTTATTCGTATAAAATAAATTTTTGGGGTGTTACACTGGTGATAAGTTGAACCAAGAGAGGGAATCTATGGTAATTGGGTAATTATGATTTATAGTTTCACCTTACAACATGAATCAAGAATTGAGACCAGTACTTCATGGATGCCTAATGATACCTGGGATCTGACCTCTAAGACCAATATCCATGCACATGATTATTGAGGATTCTAGGGAATCGATAAAAGATTACGAGATAATGGATTGCACTATAAACCATGGAATTGTCTATTGGGAATGATGCAGACACACATGGTTTCCCAAGATGCCTGGGAATTAGTTGTCTATCCTAATATATGAAATTCCATAAGATTCCATGAATCAGTTATTGAGCATGACTTGCCCATATACTCAATTACCCTGGATAATGAGGAATTGGATATGAAAACTAATATTCACACACACTATATTGGTCATGATTCCAAGGTATCAATGATAATATTGATGATTGATTACCATGAATGCTAGGGAATCATCCGTCGAGATAGACATGTATGAACTATCGATTTCCCAGGATGCATGTGAATTGTCCATGAATCTGAATACATGGTTTCCTTAGATTTTGGAGAATCAGTTAAAATGCCTAATACTCACATAAAATGTATTTCCTAGGACTCTTGTAGATTTTAAATAAAACTGAGTGATACTATATTTTTATGTATGCATGAGAATTAGTTTTGATTGACACTATTAGATTTCACAAGATTTCGGGGAATTGGTTATGCTTGATCTACTAGATTGACCTGGAAACCCGAGAATCTGTTTATACTATTAGACATTGGGTTTATTAGGATGTACTAACAAGAATCATCCATGACTCTAATATTTGTAATGAACCATATTTTCAAAAAGGAATGGATCATTTTTTTTCAATTTAAAAACATGGTTTAATCATGGTAAAAGTGAGTTATGGCCTAAGGAAGGTCCCAAGAGCATGTGGGGATTTTCAACGGTTGGAGTTCTAGAAAATGGTAAAAATGAATAGTCCACATGGTTAGTTGAAATCATGTATCCCATCCAACATGGTTTCTACAAACCATGGGGGGGGAATAGAGGTGCAGTAGGAGAAAAATTATTTTTCTGAAACCATGCGACTCTAGGAACATGGATGTGCAAACCACATGAAGTTTTTGATAGTGATTCTTCACACCGTTTGAAAACAGTTAGGGAAACCATGTTCTTTAACTGTGTGTGGTTTATCCTTAAGAAGTTAGGGTAGCATGGTTTGCACAAGGTTTTCCAAACTGTGTGGAAAAACCATGTGCCCCTTTTTTATTGTGAAAACTTGATTTTCCCCTTAATGAATTATATTCTCCTTTTTACTTTTCCTCTCCTCCCTTCTAGAGGATGAATTTCATCTCCTTCCCCCCATAGCTCTCATTTGAGCCAAATATAATCTTTCAAACACCATATCATGATCCATCAAAAGCATCAGATCCATCTCAATAAGATATTCCAGTCTCTTACCTTTGAACTATGTTTATTTCTGGATCCATTGTGATATTTAGGTGAAATATCATTTACCTTATATTAATGTCATTATACTGTTTCTTATATTTATTCCAACCTACTCAGAATATGAGGCTGATATCAAGAGAGGAGTCATCTACAGCCTTGAGGTAGACATTATCTTCATTTTCGACATGAGTTTTGATGTTTCAAAGATATTTCTTTGTGCCACATGATGTATTTTTCTGAGTGTATTCTTATTATTGAGTTAGTAATATAAGATTGATCCTTGCACCTATACATGTCTGTTGATATTTTTTTAGTGAATTGGAGGTTGTTTACCCTATCTATGGACACCCCTTGGGTGTGTAAGGTCGAATTTTCCCTTATGGTTAAATGTATATATGTCCAAATCACCTCCTAAGTTCCTATATTAGTTTTAAAATGAAATTTCCATCATTATATAAAACTTTAATAGAACCCAAGGCACCTATTAAGTGTTTGGACAAACTTATTAGTTGGAATTTCCCATATAGTTAATGGCCATATTGACCATGGAATTTGTTCTAAATGACCTCTGATACCTATAAATTGAATTTCCATGTTTAAATGATTTAAATGGAATGATTAATTGGAATGGATTATGCATGCTGTTTTTATTTTCCTTAAATGAACTAAATGGATTAGACAAAATGGGTTTTAAAGGGTTTTAAAGATACAACTATTTCTAATGATTTATAAAATGATTATATGAACTGTTATTCCTTGATTTTGGTTGAACATGGCTATTGTGACACCTCATAGGTAATGCATAATGCTTTATATTATAAATAGAATTACTTATTGAGATAGGATATGGTACGATGGTAAAGGATTTTTTCAGCATGATGGTATCTCACTCCCTTACATTCTGTGTTTAACTTGACATATCACACCACTGACACTATTGGGACACTAGGCTTGATGTTCTATGTTCCTTTGTTAATGTTTTGACAGGATAGTGAACTCACCATCTTGAGTGATGATCATGAAGTCTCCTACTCATTTTGGGATGTAGGTTATGTACCCTATTTATTGATCTTATAGGATCATTAGACTGTTAATGGATGTATGAGTTATTCCTTGATCCAACCAGCACTACTATTCCATGTATGTGGATACGTACATCTAAATGTAATTTTTTCATATAGGTGGATGAAATATATAACTATAATATATATATATATATTTAATATATATATTGTAACTTATCATAATTTCACTTTTCTTCCACAAGCCAAAGCAGTTAGAGCTACTAGGTGTCCCCTAGGAACCTGAGTGGGATGTTGTTTATTTATTCATATTTGTTAATTAATTATTATACCTACACACTATTTAGTTACGATCAATACTTGGATTACATATAAACACCGTCGGTGGTGTCCTACTAAGATTTTATCTCACTCTCTACTTGGGAATCCTTTGGTACCCAATAAGATTATCTATTTAAAGGTTCTAATAAGGGAAAGAGCCCTGCCACTGGAATTTGATATGCTTATTTATAGTTAGAGATTAGGATAAGTGGACCAAGAATACGCTTGAGATGCTAATGTAGAATATTTTAGTTCTTTTTTTTACTTTTTGTAGGTTTTTTATATACCTATACCCTATTTCCTTTTTATGTATCATCATGTTAGGAATCCATGTAACTAATACTACCACCATGGACTTTTATATTTTTATATCAGTTGTTCTGTTATTTATGCTTCCACACTTATTTATTTATTCTATCTTTTGTATATCTGCTTATACTATTGTTTGTTTATTTTTTATCCGATTTTCCATTTTTATAAGAGGGTATAGTCTCCCACCATTACACCATTACACACTTTCTTCTAGTCAGTACCCTCTAGAACATAGGGAGGTGAGCTTGAGGCCATGTGATCCCCTGGCTTGGGGAACCGTTTCAGTGGACCCTGAGTCAGGACATTACAAAGTGGTATCAGAGAAACTTTTTTCCTGTGTCTTACTGTTTAGATATTATAAAGGAGACTAAGAGTTAAAGGAATTTGGAATTGAACCTATGTTTACACGTAGCTAACCAATGTATAGGGGAAACCAAAATTACATGGGATGGGTATTTTCAGTTCTTGATTATTCCACTTATAGTTGATACGACTTCACAATTTGGTGATGCACTTGATTTGTGATGTTATTGTTATTGATGTTATTGAAATGAGATTTATTTACCTAGACTGATGAAATGAGGGATTTTTATTATTACATGCATCGTCATAGACACAATATGGTTAATATGCCATTAATTTTTCTATATCACGTCTAATTTCATTGTGAATTTTCCTGTTGTATATTTATAGTTACCTTAATATGTATTTAATTATGTATACAATTATTGTAGATATTAGAATAAATAAATGATACACAATTTTATTTCCCTAACGTAATTGTTTTTCATGAATAGGTTAAATAATAATCCTTAAGAAGTCGATTATGGCATTTTTATCCATAGACCATTAGTCACAGGTGCTAGAGTGTGATATGGTGTTTATTATGTGGATTCCATTTTTTGGTTCATAAGGAGTATGGGAACTTATGGATGGGGAAGGGTAAACAACATCATTCGTCCATTTAAAGTGATTTAAATAGTTTAACGATCACAATATTAATATAAATATGACTTCTAATGTGAAATTAACTATCATATATATGTGAAATAGAGGTCTAGACCCAACCCCAGCCTTAATAGTGGGTATATTTGGGGTCTCTTGAATTATTCTGGCCTCTTAAGGTATCTTCAACTGTCTAGACCTATATTGTTGAGCAAGAAAAGAGGTTTTATCAAATATATAGGAATGATTTATACATATACAAGTTTTCTATCTGAAATCTTATCAATTGTTAATATATCTCTTGATGCATGTTTTTGGAATTGTATCATAATTTCACCATAATGTCCTATGCTTGTACACCCTAAAGGTGGTGGAGACATGAACCTTAGGTGGCGAACCTTGATCCACCACTGATTCCTCCTATAGTTCCACCTATGTAACGTCTTCACATTCTTAATATGGACACTAACGCCTAGTTCTAAGAGGGTTTTATACATATATTACAGTCTATTCAAGTAGTTTTTTGACATGCCTCGGGTATGGTAGAGTTGTCTAGGGAGTTCCAATAGCATCATCCTCCCACCTTTTCAGGGGGATGGTGGACCACACTCCACTAAGTCATGGATCGAAGCTATTCCATCCATATTTGAGAATCTGGATATGTCTCCAGAGTGGAGGGTTAAACTAGCTGTGTATAGGATAAATGATTCTTCCAAGATGTGGTGGGATGTTATAACTAAGGCAGATTAGTATTGTGACATGAGATAAATATATTTTCATACCATCTTTTATGACTACTTATTCCCTAGACTCTTAGGGCTGATAGAGCTAGATAATTCATGACCTTATAGTAGGTGAGCATGCTGGTTTTCGAATACTCTTCCTATTTTACTAATCTATAGTGGTTTACTTCTACTCTAGCAGGTGATGATATTATGATTATATGAAATTCAAGGATGATATTTTATACACCATATGATCTTTGGTAAACATGTTTAGATTGACTAGAATTTTTGAAATTATCAATCAATCCCTTATTATAGAACAAAAATTGAGGGAAGTTGATGGTGCAATTCAATTTAGTTGAGCACCTAGATCTTCCAGTGGTTCCTATTCTAGAAATAAAGTATAGCATGATAGTTAAGAGGCATAATGTGACATCCTAAATAGAATGGTAATAATCATGGAAACATGGAATAAAGAAATGAAATCATAAGATCATTGAATCTTTTAGTATATAGAAAAAAATGAAATGAAATTGTAAATATAAGTAAAGGGATACTCTCAATACCATCATCATAATGTGGAAAAATTCCAATGGCTGGTAGGGTTGACTCCCCGTTCTCATAAACATAGCAGAAAAATTCCCATAGTGGATACAATTCACTCTCTAATCCCATACACAACATCACATGTGATATAAATATTTACAAAATGCATTAGAGAAATATATAATTATAGATACACCCATTAAATAAAATAAAATAATATATTCATGCAATATGAGGAGAATAAACCATACATAAATCATAAGTATGATCAAACCAATGAGAAAGATTTGTGTTTCATAATTTTTAATCAATGAAAAACTGATAGTTAAAAAATAAGGATTCCTATAAAAATAAGGAATTAAATAATTTTTAACTTTAATAATTGAAAAAGGAACATAGGACTCTAAAATGAAGTTTTATTGATTAAAATTCATGAAAATTATCTAGATAAGAAATAATAAAAAATGAACCACTTGGGTATAACATTATGAAAAAACTAAATAAATATATAAAGAAGTAAATACATTATTGTTTTTAATTAAACAAAAATTTAACCAAGAGGTTTATCCACAAAATAATGATTATATTTAGATTATATTCATGGTTTATAAAAATTTTATGGTGTTGATTCTTAACATGATAAAATAAATAATAAATTTCCCTTAAATTGGGTTTACTTAAAAGTGAGAATTTTCGAGAGAACTAAAAACATGTAAAACTAAAAAAAATGAAAATGATATTTAAATAGGTATATATTTAAAGGAAATATATACAAAAATATAATAATTTCATGATAATCAGATTTCATAGAAAGGATAAATATAAAGGGAATGTGTAATCAATAAGTAACAAGTGTTGTACAAATGATCCCTTCATGTCGGAATGTACTCTATACTTTTAATTAACTACTTGAATAACTAAATTAAATTTATTAAAAAATTATGGAAAAAATTATTCAACTATATTTAATATTTCTAGGTTCATTAACTATAATATGTTATTTACTTATAATATAAATTTCTTGCCTATGTCGGTACTTGAGGTAGTTCAGTCATTTTCACACAAATCTGTATATATGTTGACCATAGTAAAAAGTGTTGTAAAATAGTTTTTTAATATAAATATTATTAAAATATTTATTTAAATAATTTTTAAATAATATATAAATTTTTAAATCCATCCATGACGGGTTGTGAGGACAAATTAAACTCATTTTTCATAGAGGTGGTAGTTCGCACATATGTATGATTAATGTTTCCATTTCCCAATGAATGAGAGAGAAAGATGGTAAATGATAATTTTCAAAATTCATAATCATATTTATTTATCCATTACATCATTTTTACTGTCTATAAAGGTGATGGAAAACAGAAGACATCATTTTGTGGATGCGGTAGTACACACAACACACTGATGACAGTTTTTTTTCTTAACTGATAGAGAGGAATAAATAATGGTTATTCCATTAATATAATGACATATCAGTATACTAATTGGAATTGTGTCATTACATTTTTATATATATAAAATATTTTTAATAGGAAAACTTTTGAGAAAATATAATAAAGAAGGTAGTACTTACGTTTGGGTATTGATCTTATCTTTGAGATGTCCTTGTAAGTGATGGTATTGAGATAAATTATAAATATTAGGGGATTATGGATGAGAAAAGGAATTATAAGAGAGTTAGTTTGGTAGATTTTTAGTGGGAATTTTATTTGGAAGTGTAACTATAGAGTGGTGGATATGATCCCCTTTTATAACTGAAGACAATGGCATATTTGGGAATACACTTTAGACTTCGATGATATCATTACACTATTACTTAGTCATTTACTCAAAAATTTCATAATAATGGAGTGTTTAGTGAGATTGGGTATATAAATACTGAATTAATATTTTCCAAAATAGTTTTAAACATGTTTCCCATATTTTTTTATAGATTTCAACATCATAACATTCTGATTTTTTTACTTTGGTAACTAGTTTTTAACTAATTAATTTATATTTTATTAAAAAAATATAATAAAAAAAGTATTACTAAAAGTTTTATGTTTTGAACCTTAATTTTATCACAATTTAGTCTAAATCAACTTCTAAATATAATAAAATTTAGTTTTAAATTAAAATATAATATATATATATATAAATTATGTAGAAAAATGACTTTTAACCATTATGTGCTCTTAATATTATATAGTATTGATTACCAATTGAATGAGTTTTAATATTATTAAATATATGTTTAAAAACTACATTATAGTAATAATTTAAAGTATATTAATTTTATTTGTTAGATAAAAATTACAAGATATTTATTGAACGATTTATTAAAAAACTATTTTACCATTATCAAGGTAATTAACTTTAATACTAATAATATTATAATTATACCTAAAAATGAAATTAAAAATGTTATATAACATTTGCATGATGAATTAAAATAATAAATAAATTTTATTATATTTAATTTCTAACATTTACAAAGTCTAATTTTAAATTTGAGCACATAAATACAGTTTTTTGTTGTAAAATAGTAATTGATTTTCAAAAATACAAAATATTTGTTTTATAATTTCAAAATAATATTTTTAAATTATTTATTTTGATTTATAAATATATATTTTTTATTTGAAAAATGGTTTAGTGACATAATGTTTTAATAATGACATTATTAAAAAATCAGTATTTTCACTATTCACTAAAAAATTAGTTATTTTTGAAAAATTATAAAAATACATCTTTAGAAAATATTGATATATTAAATACAAAAAATATTTTAAATTATTAAAAAAATTATACATGAATTATAAAAAAAATTAATTCAAAATATAATTTCAACTATCTATTCCTAGCTGTTAAACGACTATAATGGTTGTATTTAAAAATTTAATTTTATTAAATTTTCACATCTTTGGTTTACATAATTATTTCATATAACATAAGATTCAAAATAAAATATTTATTAAGGGGAAATAATCATAAATATCTTAGGTTGTTACAATCTAGTATACTCTCTTCATGAGCATCAATGTATCTATGATCCGGCTCTCGCTCTGATTATGTAAAATCTATCCTAAGATCTATACCGTCATCCAATATTCATCCAAATAGAAATTTGAATCCTAAAATATAGAAATTCACAATGATCTAGATTAAATAATATTCATATACACACTAGTAACTAGGTACCATCTTAATTATCCTTTGATCGGTCTCAACATATCTATGACTCTTCTGTCATGAGGGTCACATACTCGTGATCGATTCGATTCTCCCCTCCTTAGGAGTATTTTTGTTGTCCCTCCACAAAACAAAATCCCAAAATATCCATAAACCCTATGTTTTACATTACCAAACATAATGAATATACATGACAGTTCACTTATACTTGATCACAAACACATAATCTCAATCACTACCCAATCCCGACTTACCAGGAACATTGTCCTCAACATCCACAAAATATTTCATCCATGACAAGGGAACACTCTCCTATATCCCATATATTCATATCTTCCAAATCGACACTCATCCCTTCATTAGGAAAACCTGTCAAGGTCCAATTCTAGATCAACTATACCATAATACTTCAATTCATTCCCAACACCACCAAATGTCATAGAGTTAATACCACACATTATCATCAAAACCCCAGGTCACAATGCCCATAAGTATCCCACTATTAAAAATTATTATCATCCTTCACACAACCTCTCAATTATCCAAAACCAATGGCCACTACACATAACCATTGTGCACTTTCCCTCACTAAGAATGACTTTTCTAAAAAAACCATGTTGACCCTCACTCGATTTTTCCTAGGAAGAGTGATCCTTTAAGAAACCTCTTACATGTAATTACCCACATCTGACTTAATATAACCCAAACTCAATGGATGTATACTGCTATATCTACCATTTACACAAAATGACTCATACATAATTGAGTCATATCTTATCATACTAAGGATTACTCCCCTAAATAATTTAGTATTCTATTCAGCAAGTCAATCTCAACTATATAAAAGGATCATTATTATTTCCTTCCAATAACTTACAAAATATGAGTCATTTCAAGTCATAACACTTGATCACCCACCACCAGGGTGTTCCCCAAAACTAGAAGTGTCATCCCATACCCTACCCATTCTATATGTGACCATTTCAAATTACAATCCATAATCTCATTGGGAACTGTTCTCGAGATCAACAAGGCTAGACATCCAACCAATATTTCCATATAACCTAAACATGATGTTATAAACACTCATAGTTCTTTAAATTTCAATATAATAATGAATATCACTTGAATTTCCCTTCCATACCGAGGTTGTCTACATTCTAGGGAAACTGATGCCTTCAAAAACCACATCTCTCAGGCATACCTCATCTATTCTAAACCCATGGGGGGTATATCCCAAAGGAATCTAATATGTGCATCAATCCATCAAGGGTCACTATACATCTCTTACATGGAGGGATGATATTTATATTGTAATAGAACATCCCACATTAGGATCCAGATGAACTTTCATCAAAGAATATACCATGGTTCATTTTATTATAATGCCACCAAAATGTCATAAAAGAAAACACCAAATAAGTTATTATTGACACTTTAAAAAGTTGAACCTCTATCTTCAGTGAAATAAATTAGACACAAGCATAAAAAAGTTCATGTAAATCCTAAATAACAAATATAAAAAATTAACATATGCCACTTTCCATTAAGTATGAAGATCCAAAACCATAAATAATAATATCAAATATACACACCATAATTTAATAAATATCTCAACTATAATAGTTAAAACTAAGAAAAAATCCCATAATGCAAGTAACCTGGACTTCCCACCAGAAAGGTGTTCATTACTAAACAATCCAAGGACCATAACAAGATTTAAAAAATTTATATTCCTTTATTACCATAATTCAAATAGTTATACATAAAAAGATACTCTCAACGGACAATTTTTTATTCCTTGGTTAAATACCACTCCTATGTGTCCTATAAAACGTTCCACACAACAACAGGCATGCCTATATGAATGCTAGAGTAAACAAACGAGAAGAAATGAAATATATAATATATTTCGAACAGTTTGAAATCAATTTCACATCCATCAATAATAAATAAAACACCCAAAAATAACCTCTAGTAAATAATTAAATCATACATAATAAACAACAGAACCATAATATAATAAATGAAATATAGTCATGAAAGTATATATCCCACTTATTTACCACTAGTATGATGGAGTATAAAAATGAAAAAATAATAAAATACAAGGATTCTATAATAAACTCCTCAATACTCACATAATCCCAGCCTCCAAAACCTCATCGTTCCACTGATGTCTAATCATCCAACACTAGGACACCTTCATGCCTGTACTTTTAACTATGAGATATTCTCGAGTACCAAAGCGATAGGGATCCCATAAAGAGTGTGAGTAAAACATAATATGACATGACTAACAATGTCTTTAAAATAACCAGTTAATTCCATTCATGTAGTATGTGATATTATTAGGATAATAAATAATCATATCAAATAAAATAAAATAAATTATTTATAACCCTCAGGTTCTAAGGTGACACCATAGGCTGACCATACCTACTTCAGCTAGTGTTTATTTTCTCTAAGAAAGTGTCATTAATATATGTAATTAGGTAAAGGATATATCCACCCATAAATACCATAATATATCATTCAACCATAAAAAATTGTATGGAAATAACTTTCCCCTATATCACAATATAAAATTATTGGGAGGGGGGATAATTGACCCATATGATATATCTCCATATCTCATATAAGGGGGAATAATACTAAAAAATAATACCATAGTGGGTAATGGATCCTAAGGAAAGATAGATTTTTTGATATTGTCTTTAAAAGGTATAGTTCTCTTATTTAATGTGTATTGTGAAATCATGTTGAATCCTAGATGATGTTACTGTTGTGTTTGGAATCACTTGTTTTTTGTTTTGTATTTGGTATGGGGAGTATTTTTTTTCATATATTAGGTAAAATTATTTAATATTATTGGTTTATTTAACCTTTTAAAATGGATTGGTTTGAGTTTTTATTGGGTATGTAATATTATTATTTCATTGGTACTCTCAAAACATTACAGTAAATTATCATCCACTTCATAAGATGATTTTGATATGGATTGGAAAATATTTAATATTTAATCCAATACCCAACTAAGGTGCCAATATTAATAAATTATTGTTCATGTAAGGTTGATTAATACATGAAAATTATCGAATTTGTGGTTATAATAATTAATACAATCCACATATTAAACCAATCAAGTCATTAACCCATGTAATATATAGTTTAACATAGATAATGTTAATTTAATGAACATTAAGTGAGAAAAAACAACCAATCACGTAACATTCCCAAATTATGACTCAATATAATGGGATATTTACTAATCCCTTTTGTTGGTTAGTAATATGGATTTAATTTTTATGATGAGGTAAAATAAAAATAGAAATAATTGGACAGGAAAATATTTGTGCATCTATTCCAAAAACACAAATGGTAAGAAAATAACACACACATACGATGGATTTAAAAGGGTAAAGAGGTTATGTATTGAAATATAATTTTAATATATTTTCAAAAATATATATATTATACAATGGAATGTGAATGATACTAAGATAAAAATGAAATAATTTCATTGAAATTCAAATGTAATTGCAATAATAATTACAATGGTAAAGGAAATAAAAATTATAAAAATATTCCAAGAAGAATGGAGAAGTGGATTTTCTAGTTGAGTGATAGAGTGTTGTAGGTACATATATAATACAAGAAAAGTTTTTTTTCATTACAAATCTCTTAAAAGGATTCTTAAATTTTCAAGGAGAAGAGGGGTATGTATTTATAGTAAATGAGTAGGGTTGGTTCCACTTAAATATTTTAAAGCAAGTTGGATGCCCAATTTGACCAATTAGACAAAGTTATCTAAGAATAGGTTATTATAAAAAGATATTTATCTATATATTGGATATAAATACACTAAAAAACTTGGTTATTAGACTTTTTTACCCAAATATATGTCTAGTTTTATAAACAATGTTCTACTTCCACAGCATATTATGATTTTTTACAAAGCGTAAATTTTAATTCATTTATGTCTATGAAGATTCCACCATCTTGATAGAAAATATTCTAAAATATTTTTTCTATGTGCCTTGAATATGTAACCATGAATTTTAAAAAACATTGGATAAGAGGATATGTATAAATTTTAATATCATAGTGATATCCTTTAATCCCCAATAGAATTGTTGGTCTCGGATGTTGGGTTTTTTAGGCTACTTAATATTCAAGTATGGAAATTAATTTTTTATGCAATATGGTTCGTAATATTGAAGGATCATTAGTGAAGTTTCATTATATAAGGTAATCATGATTTATCATGGAAAATAAAACCTTTTGGGTAGTCCAGTTTTCATGAAACATTTACATGGATTTATTGAGTAATACTTATGGCTATTCAAATGACCAAAATAGGAAAATATCCTGTTGAATTAATATCATAATTTTTTCTCAACCAAATACACCCATAGACGGGGTGAATTAGGGTTATGTAGAAATTAAAACTTTTATTCAGGAATTTTATATTTATTTTAAGATATATTTCCCATATTGGTAAGAACTGTATTGATCATGTTACTCTTATAAGAATAATCACCAAAGAACACATAAATATATTGTAAATCCAAGCATAAAGGAAGAAAACATATATTACTTGATTTACCACATTGGTATATGTCTAAGGAGAATACAACGATGATGTGTTGATGTTATAGAATACAATAATATTCATTATTTCTATCAATATAATGTTTTGATCATAATAACATTATGCTAGTTGAACATACATTACAAGATTTAGGGTCTGGTCACTCTTTATCCAAGGGGAACTCCATATTCATCAATTCTGCAAAAATATTTTTTTGAAGGATATTCCATAGGTTGTTGACTTTTAGGTCTCTTTAAAAGATAAGGAACATGAAGCTCTATTACTGTTTAACATGAGGATCTTCTTGCATCGTAACTCTATATTTGATTTTATATTACCCATTTTTTTCTATTATGCACTTATTCTTCTATGACGGATGAGATTATATCCTCAATGAGAGAGTTAAGTATTTTTATTTAAAAAAATTATCAAATAAATAATTATTTTTACAATGAGGATAATTTTATACTAAAATTAACCCATTTCTTTCATCCTCTTCAATAACTAGATGTGACACTTATCTTCTTCATATTACACTCATTACTCTAGAAAATATATAGTTAATATTCTATAATTTAATCCTTGATCTCTAGTGTAGCTTCAGAATAACACCTTGTGATGATTTGAACAAATTTACCTGGAAACCCCATTCACAGCATAACCCCGATCATGTATCCTTGATTGTGTGAACCTGAGTGTGTAATCTTGTCAAGTGATCATAATTGTGTAACAAGTTCTAACTGACTGATCTAATTAACCAAATTCGTGAATATTTATCTATATAAATACTCCATATGAGGCCTTACATATATCTTAAATCTGATAAACCACACCGTATGACTAATTGTGTAAATGAGATTCACGATGTAGTTTATAAATATCCCCTTCCCATATCCGAAAATCCTATCAAATGGTCCTTTTCATGATATTCATTAACAAATGATCGATTATTATTGTGAAACAAGACTTAAAAACATATTATTTTATTATTATTGACTTAATTCTCTGAGAAATAAAAAACAAGGATCTAGAGATCCAGTCTCTTTGGAATATTATGCATAAAAATACATCATATTAAACATAAAAACATTATATTTGTTTAAAAGTCCACATTGTTCTATTAACTCCTATATATCTTTAAATACTATATATGTGTACCTAGAAAAAAAATATTAGTAAAAGGGTGATCTACGAATCTATTTAAGGGGTAGATAAGGAAATAAAGCATAATATGAGAGTTAGGAGGCATAACATGATAACAAAAAGTGGACGATCATAAATTTTGACACATGAAATAAATAAATGACACCATAAGATCATGGAATCATACAAATGTGGAAACATAAAACATGATATCATAAACATATGTCAAGGGTCACTCCCAATACAATAATTATAAAGTGTACAAAGTCCCATGGTGGAGTAAGTTTACTCTTTAATCCCTTGAAAAACATTTCATGTGATATAATGATTTACCAAATTCATTGGAGGGATATATAATTCCAGAAAAACCATTAATATAAATTAAATAAATATATATAAATTCCACATGAGTAAAATAAAATATATATAAATCATGTGCATTATCAAACCCATGAGAAGGAAGTGGGTTTAATAATAACAATTCAAGGAAAACTGAGGGGAAATATTAAGGATTATTAAGAGAAGAAGGAATTAAATAATTTAATATATTCATATTTTAAAATTAAATATAGGTATTGAACATTGATTTTAAATATAGTGAATTCATGAGAAGGATCCAGAAGAAGAATGAATAAAAATGCACTACTTGGTTGGAGCTTTATTAGTAAAGGGTATTTTTAAATAAGGAAGGAACTTATTGTTTTAAAAAAAATAAAGAATTTCAAAAAGTGGGTTCTTTATAAAATAATTAGGCATTTTTAGAAGATATTAATAATTTTTAAAAAAAATTATGTGGTTGATTCTCGACAAGATACAAGAAATAAGAAAGTTCCCTTAAATTGTGTTTACATGAAAGTGAGAATTAAAAAGGGGAATAAAACATGTATTTCCCCAATAACGAAACATATTTTTAACTCAGTATATATGTACATTAAGTACCTAAAAAAATATAAGAGGTTTATGAGAATAATATTTTATAAAATGGATAAAAATAAATATAATGTGTAACCGACAAGTCATGAAGAATGTATGAAAGATCCAAAAAATGATCATGAAATGAAAACCATTCTAAAATAATTTTATTAAAATTTCACTGTGTAAAACGTTATGATGAAACTTACTTTTGAAAATTTAATAATTTAACTATTAATGTTTCATGGGATATCCCATAATTATGTTTCTAATTTAAAATAAAAACTTTGGTGGTATGGGAAATTATGGACAAGGAGGAGAATCAATTGTTTATGAGGATGAGAATTATTCCTAACAAATTTTCATTTTCAAGAAGGCCGAGAGCTCATAAATAAGGAATATTTGAATAAAAATTATCTTCCAATATAGAAATAGATTATACCATAGGAAATTAAAGATAAAGCTCATAGAGAAACATTATAACTCAAGAAAGTGTACTGAGTTATGAAAGAGCCTTGTATTTTAGGGAAGACATCAATAGTATCCCAAAATAAGGAAAAACATGAATTGAAGTAATGTTTCCAAGTTAGACAATAATTTATGATATTCTATTTCATGGTAATATTTTTTACACCATGAAAATGTAGTTTTGATTATAATATCAAATCATACCTCAGTGAAGGTTGGTTAATATGTAAACCCTTATGACATAATAAACATTCTAATAAAACCCCCTTAAAAGAGAAATATAGCTTTATGTTGAAGTTAAAATACTATTGATAAAGATAATACATGATATTATATATCCAATTGGTAGTATACATTTTAATTAAAATAGATTAGGTGTATAAAAGAAAATGTGACTCAAAGAAGGAAGTTTTGAGACGAAACCCTTATGCCTTAAGAAACATTCTAATAAAAATCACATGAAATTTAGATGATACCCATAACTTGTTCCAAATTCGTTTTGTGCATGTGACTAACTTCCTGAATGATCAAATTATGTTTATTAGATACCATATTATAAAATATATTCATATATATTTAATTTAGTATGGAACATTTGTTATCATTTTCTATTTATTTATTATATCATTTTTTATTATTTCTGCGTAAAAATCGAATCAATGTCAGCTTATTTCGGCATTCTTAGTAGCTGAAGACGATATTTTAATAATAAGTTAAATACATAATATAACCATTCTAAAACAAAAAACCAATAATTAATTTATTATTAAAATATAATTATATTATTATTTAATTTCCTATAGTCATCCATGATATAGTTTTATATCATTATTCATGTAGGTCGTTTAACCATCCTAAACATGAGCGCCCTATATCTCGGTGGGTGTGTATGGTTAAGGAATATTATAATATAACTATAACTGAAGTATAATTATATTATTTAGATTTTTTTATATTTGTTAATAATATTTTATTTGGCTTTTATAAATAATAAAATCATGATGAACAATAAAAAACATTACTTCTTGTAGGCGATAATTTACATGATGCAGGATCAATGTTTCAATTTCACAATGAATGTGTGGTAATTAAGGTATATGATAATTTAGAAGTTAAAAAATAATAAATATATTATATATATAATATTTATTCTTCAATAAAATCATTAAAACAACCTTGATAGTCAATCTAAAAAATTAAAGATGTTGCTTTGAGGAGGTGGTAGTGCGCGCAACAGACTGACGACGCGTTTTGTTTTTCTAGCTGATGGGGAGGACTAAATATTTTTTATTAAGTAAATATAATAAATTATCTATATAATAATTATAAAAATGTAATTATAATTTTATGAATATAATATATTTTCAAGAGTAAGATTAAATAGAAAATATTATGAATAAGGTAATAC
Source organism: Viscum album (assembly GCA_963277665.1). Classification (NCBI taxonomy): domain Eukaryota; kingdom Viridiplantae; phylum Streptophyta; class Magnoliopsida; order Santalales; family Viscaceae; genus Viscum; species Viscum album. The sequence goes on from OY728123.1 coordinate 208,349,334, forward strand.
TTATGTTTGAGAATTGATGTTCTCTTAGAGATCTTCTTAAAAGAGACGACCTTAATATAAATTGTATAGATTAGGGGTTTAAGGATGATAAAATGACTTATTTGAGAGTAATATTGGGTAGAGGTTCAAGGTAAATTAAAATGGTAAGTGTAGTTATGGAGGGAACTACAATAAAATGGAATTTAATAACATTTTTTAGAGACTATTTTTTACCACTTTTTAAAAGGTTTCTAATTTAGAAATGTTTCATTAAAAATTCACTAATTTAGTCATACTTCCTGAAAAAACCAATAATTTAGAAATGTTTAGGAAAAAGATCACAAATTTATCCATATTTCCTAAAAACGTCGCAGATTTAACCACGTTTCCAGAAAACATCTCAAATTTATCCACATTTCCTAAAGAGTGTCCATAAGGGAGCGACGTTTTCAAGAAACACACACACACATATATAACTCATTTACCCACATCAATGTAATTATATAATTAGATATAAATATATTTATACATTAATAAATATTAGCACAAACACACTTATATAGACATATATAGGAATGTATATATCTTTTTATATATAAACAGATATACACAAACATACAAAAACACACACTTATAAATATATTAATATATATATATATATATATGCACACATAAATTTATATATATAAAAAAAATATTTTAAATTTAGTCGTGTTCTTAAGAAAATGTGGCTATTTTAGTGAAATTTTTACCAGTGTTCTAAAATATAAATAATTATATAATTATAATTATAATTATAATTATATATATGTATACATACACATATATTTGTATACTCACACATATGCACGCGCGCGCGCGCGCACACACACACACATAATATAAACACATATATATATATATAATATAATTATATATATATATATATCTAAAATATAAAATATAAACATATATATTAACACACACACACACACATATATATATATAATATAAACATATATATATAATATAAAATATAACCATATATGTAAAATATAAACATATATATATATATAATATAAAACACACACACACACATAATATAATCTAAGCATATATATATATATATGTATAAAAAATATAATCATATATATAAAATATAATGTATACACATATATATTCAACATAAACATATATATATAAACATATGTATATTAATATATTTATATTAATATGTAAAATTAAATAAATAAATAAATATAAATATATATATATATATATCATATTAATTTTCTAAATACTACAATGTATATATATATATACAATAATAGAATTATATATCCAAATTTGGAAAATATGAGTTGGTCTGATCTTTTGGAGTGACGCTAAAGGTGTTGGGTTCGAATTCTGGTTGAGACTGATTTTTAGCTAGAGTTTCGTCCACAAATGGAGGCAGTCCAAGGCCTACGGGCGTGAGGGTTTGGAGCTCGTCACGTAGGGTGGGAGAACATGCACTACAAAAAACAAGATTTTATCGATGTTTTTAACTATGTTTAAAAACATAATTATATATATAATATAAACATATGTATATAAATGAACACACACATGCCAACGAGCCTGTACCCTAGTGGTACAGGCTCCTGCTTGGCATCCAAAAGACTCAGAATCAAATCCGGGAAGGGACTAATTTCTAGGGCATTGTAGAAGTACTATAGCAGCGGTGGAACTACAGTGCCAGTGGTACTGTAGCAGCCCGGGTACTGTAGCAGTACTATTCACTGAGGGGCTCTTTGGGCAAAAAAGGGCTTTCAAGCCTTGTATTCAGGCTACTTGGCCTTGGGCCTTTGGGCTATGTAATGGGTCTCCCTCTACCTAGTCTAAAGAGGTCTTTGCTTTCAATAATAAAATGAGGCTTTGGCCCCAACCTTTTAAAAAAAATGAACACACACACACACACACTTATATATATAAATATTAATTATTTATGAACATGGTTTACATCCCATCTCATATTAGAAAAATGATTTCAGCAAGGTATTACTCAATCTTAAAGGGTTCTTTTGCTTCATAATACCATATACTAGTAAAAAAACAATACACACGCACATGTGCACGTGCGCGCAGGCACACACACAAAGATATATATAAACATATATACTTATATATATATAATATATACACACACACACACACACACATATATATATATATATATATATTAATTTTTTAGAAAATAATATACACACACACATATATATATATATATATAAACTCACACACACATATATATATAACACATATATTTTTAATTTAGCCAATTTTTTAAGAAAACACAACTATTTTAGTGACATTGTTGCTAGCATTTTAAAACATGGCTAATTATATATATATATATATAATTACAAATCTATTAATTTACAAATATTTATAAAGATTATAATTATATATATAGATATATATTAATTTATAATGATATAAAAATACATTAACATATATTTAAATATCATAATATATATATATAGGATATATATATATATAAAACACACACACACATATATATATACAAAGACACATATATGAATGTAAATAAATATGTGTGTGTGTGAACACACAGACACATACACACAAATATATAAATAGACACAAATGTGTATATATATATATATATAATATATACACACACAGAGATAATATCAATATATATATATATATATATACAGATATATAACTTATATATATATATATACAGATAATATATATATATTAATTTTTTAATAAATAACACACACACACACACATATATACGCACACACACACACATACTATTTTTTAATACTAAAATACATTAATATATGTAAAAATATAAGATAATATATTTTTATAAATGAAAATTTGGTAGGTTGGTTAGTATGGGTGTTGCCTCGTTAGGCGGCATGTCCAGGGTTCAAATCCAATGGGGGGGGGGGGGTTTGCACGTCACGGGTAATAGGGAGGGCGTGCACGTGAGGGGTAGTAGGGGGTTTCACATGAGGGGTACCTGGGAGTCGGTAAATGAAGTTTCATTTATTTATGTTTCTACAAAAAATCAGTAAATGAGAGGTCTTTATTTAGTGAAGTTTAGAAACACCACCAAATTGTGATGTTTATAAATGTTGCCTAAATGCAACATTTATAAACAAAGCTAATTCGTGACACCTAATATACGGATGTTTTTAAGAAACATCAGTAAATGAATTATATATGTTTTAAAATATGTATAATTCAACAAAAGTGATAATTTAAATTTTTTATAGTGGGGGTTGATGTGAGCCACTTTTATGATTAAAGAAAAGTTTACCTTTGGGAATAAATTTTACTCTTCCATGACAGTATAACACTATTCCTTGGTAAACAACTCCAAAATTTAATAATAATGGATTTTGGGGTGATATTTGGTTTATAAATTATCAACTAAGACTTTTCAAACTTATTTTAAACATGTTTCGAGCCTTTTATCATAGATCTTACATTTTAACCTCTTCATTTTTACCTTGTTAACTAGTGTTTAACTACGTAATTTATATATTATTTAAAAAAATATAAGGTAAAACCTGTTAAAATATTTTCATGATTTTAACATAAATGTAATCTCCATTTAATCTAATGAAAATTTTATATATGAGAAAATCAAATTTCAAATTAAAATATATAATATATAAAATTAGTTTTCTAGAAAATTGAATTTTATCCCTAATGGGTTCTTAATATTTTTTGGTATTTATTACCTATTGAATGAGTGTTGATATGATTATATATTGGTTTAAGAATTATATTATATTTTTAGTTTAAATTATATAAATTTTTTTGATTATATAAAAATTACATGATATTAATAAAATAAATAATTTTAAAAAACAATTTTATCATTATCACAGTAATTAAATTTAATATTACTAATATTATCTCTATCACTAAAAATAAAATTGAAAATTTTAACTAATATATAAATTTAGAAATCAAATGGGATATAATTTTTTTAATATTTATTTTTTAAAAGTGATAAAGTATAATTTTTAATATAAGCATGTAAAAACAGTTTTTTTAGCGTGAAATGTTTTTTGAGTATCAAAAATGTAAAAATTTCTTTTATAAATCCAAAATATTATTTTTAAATTATTTATATTATATAATAAATTTATATATTTTTTATATTAAAATGTTTTCTTAAAATTTTAAGAAATTTTTGTATTATGAAAGTGATAGGTTTTAGAAAAATCATCATTTTTACTATTCATCAAAAAATCGATTATTTTAGAAGGATATCAGAAAATTAATCTTAAAAAATATTTATATTCTAAATCCAAAAATGAAGTTTATTTTTTAAAATTCAATTGAAATAATTTTGAATTTTAACTTTTAAATAAAATTATTAAATAAAATGTGAATTTTTTTTTATAAGAAAGTATATTTTTAAAAAAACTATTTGTCCTTATTTTTAAATTCTATAAAAGACTAATAAAACTAGAATTGATTAATCAATAATATATTTTATTACAATTATCAATTAAAAATAATATACATAGTTCAATTTAATAAAAATTTCAATGCATAAAATGATATATTCTTTAACATGATAATGAATTAAGTAAATTTTTATAAAATAACTTATATATATAAATATATAAATCAATATATTTTACAATTCAGTAACTCCTATTCAATCCTTCTAATTCAATGGGTAGTTTTTAGTGGTCTAGGTATATCAATGTTTTTTTGTTCGGTGTTTCATGTGAGGAATGCTTTCGAACATATTTTACTTAATTAGAGGAAAAAATAGATTAAAATCTCAAGTCATTACACCCCCCTTAAATAGAATTTTATCATTCTTTTTAACCTTAAAAAATAATATAACTTAGGAATCCGTCCTTCTTTGTGGTTCTTAAAGTGCATATCATCAACCAAATAACATCCCCCAAAAGTATATAGACAGGTTTGTGGCCTTAGTCCCAATCATTATGGATGACAGTGATGATATAGTTAATACTAATCCAACCCATTTTTTGTTATGATTACCCATAGGTGAATCTGATCAATAACTATATCCACTTTCTTGTATCCGTATAATGATATAATTTCTCTTAAAACCATATATACTAATATTTTCCAAAATTTCATGATGTTATCATATACTTATACTTATCTACTAGAATTCCCCTAAGGTTTTCACCAATTCCATCTCATCATAATAAAAAAATAACTAGTCCATACTATGATACCAACTATAGTGAACCAATCATTAAATACATTTTATTTTAGGATTCTTAACATACATTTTCAAGAAATACAATACAAATATCTAGGGGTGTAAAGTCTTTGGAAGATTATGAATAAAAATATATCAACTTAAACATAAAAACATAATATTTATTTTAAAATCCACATATTCCTCTTAACTCCCATGGATCATCTAGACCTTCATAGGATACCATGAGGAAAATACATAAGGATAAATTGAGGGTTATAATTCATAGTAAAGTAATATACATCGAAATAAATCATAAGATGAGATTTATGAGGAATAAGATGGAATCATAAAGATGATGATCATAAGAATGGAAAAATGGAATAAGGAAATTATATCATAATATAATGGAATCATAAACTTGTGGGTAAAATATAAAATGTGATATCATAACTGTCACGACCCCCTCCCCACAAAGTGTACCCCTCCTGGGCGGGCCATGTGAGAAGAGAGATAATGACCCCCGAGTCCCGCCTCCAGTAGGCCCCGGGTTGGCGACTAGCACCGAGGGTATAATACACGCACAAATGGGAGCCATTACCCTCTAAGAGAACACATGCAGAACAGAGAGATAGAATAGACTCCAATCAAAACCAACTCAGAACTGAAATATAAAAGAAACCCATGTACATATATGAAATGTCATGAAAAAGTACTACAACTTAAAGGGAAACTAAAAGTACCCAAAAGAAAGTAAAACGGCAGCGACCACGAGCCCGAACAGCTCCTCCTCCAACCACAAGCTAGTAGTAACCCGCTTGATCTCCAACCTGCTCCAAGTGACCTGAAAAACAGTTTATATATACATAGGGTGAGTATAATAGTATACTCAGTAGGATCCTCCCCAAGCCTCTCGTGAAAAAGTAAAGAAAGCATGCTAAATCACAGTTAATAACAAGTGAAACTAACTCGTCACCTAAACAGGTATACTACATTCCCAACCTCACCATGGCTACTCTCACCAAGTAATGCATACAAGAATATAGCATATAGTAAAGAATATCAAGGGTACCCCACTACTACTTCCCCACTGGTTTTCCGCTTTTCCCCAACTACATACGTCCTGTGCATCTCTCTCCAAAGGCTTTCCCGTAGACACCTGGGATAAGCTCCACAATTTGCACCTAGTGCACCACATAGGCTTGCCTGTAGACACCTTGGTGATGCACCACACTGTCCTCACAACCAAAAGTAACCAGGTAGTTTCCGGGAGCCACCGCAGCTCGCATAACATGTATCATACGTCGGGTATAATACCTCAAGCCATTACAGCCCATACTCCGAGTAAGGATCCTCAAGCCATCATAGCCTATACACGTTACACCTATAGTAGTCCATAGGATACTATATCCAGAATATATGTATGTGAATAACCACAAGCCATTACAGCCCCCTACACACATATATGGGGTAACTAACCGCTGTGCCTCATGGCACAAGTATCTACCAAGAGAAGAGAGCGGGGCCAAAGGGGGTAGTCAGCCATTCGACCTCTCATTAGAATGTTGGGGAAAACAACCCCCCCCCCAGGGCTCAGAATCCCCGGGGTGTCAGTTGCCCTTACCGACAGGGTGGAGTAGCGTATAGAAACACAAAAAGTACAGAATATATATGTAACTCACATCCACACTATGGGAATTACCTAGTCTTAGATACAATTGCAGCTAACGTCTCTCAGACTCCAGGATGCTACTTCAAAGACTAGGTATCCTATAAGCACACAAACATTTGAAGAGCTTCATTAAATTACTCTATTCTCATTTTATCAGTTCCACTGTACGTTAATTAATTCATTAAACATTAATTAAGATTGAACAATTCCACATTAAACTTAATTGGCATCACATTCAGAAACAACTTCTCCTTTTAAGATTCACACCACCTTTAAATTCTAGTATCTCCATCCCCGTGGATTTTCACCATTTAATCAAACATTCATTACAGAATTACTTTTCCATATTCCCAGGAATTCTAGAAAAGAATACTATGCTTCTAAACACAAAGGAGGCTCAACACGGTGAGTAGATATACTACCCATCGAGTCTTTGCCGCCTATAGAAAGAGCATAGACCCATTCTCCCTCGAGAGGCTAAACACGGAAAGCATGTGGCATACCCCGTGTTTCTTCGCCTCCTTTGGAAGAAGGGTAGCAAGACCAGCTGCCTTGAGAAGTGGGGAAAAGCAAAGCATATTAATATTCAAAGAAAACCACAAGCATCCATCAACCACGTCCATCCCATTCCATCACCCCTGGTGTCCTCCCCGACACCCACATGCATAACTGATGCATATCGCCACTCTAGGCGTCATCCATTTCCCTAACCACAAGGCCTCCATGCCTCCACATATCAAAACAGCCATCCAGGCTCACATCATAGCACAAGCAGCAGAAAAACAACAATCACAACCATTATCTCTTGACCCTTTAGCAAACAAGAGGGTAACTCAGAACCCTTTTAGAAATTCCCACATAATCTATTCTTTAATCCATATTGAATTGGAAGATTTGCTATTCGTAGGTTCCAATCACGGATACCTAATCAGTAAGCTATCACAATTAAATAACCATGCTTACTTCCCTAATTTGATTATCCTCAAAATTAGAACAACTACAAAAACTGCAATAACCAGTTTAATTTACATGCCTCTTTATCTTTAGCCAATTAATTAACAATTAATTCCGTCTTGACGTTCATTATCAATTTATATCATGAATGAACAACAAATCAAAGAAAACATAGATATCACTATATCTAGGAAAACATGAGGCAAACCGTTATCACGGTATAAAGCAAAAACGTGCGATCAACCAATTCTTTTAATCCGGTTCAAGTATTTAATTAGGTCAATTTCATTGTGATCCAAAGGGATAAATCATGGTAATTCTACGATTGCACATATACAATTAGAGAAGCCATGAATCCCCTACCAGGAAGAGTTCTTGACGTCCTTTATCCACACAACGGGTCACAATCCTCCTCTCGTGACAACTTATTGGGAAGACTGACCGACAGAATTCGGTTGCATCCAAAACAGAGCAGAATCAATCCTAGGAGTAAAGATTGATTGTGAAACTCCTACGGGAAGGATTGAAAGGTTCTAGATCCTATTAGTTGAGAACAAAGGGAAATAACAAGGGAGAATGATATCTCGTCCCTTTTTGAAGATTTAATGGGGTGACAGTTTAAGATCCGGTTAATTCTCCATTAAAAACGGATCGCATTAACCCACACGGTTTGACCAAGTAAAACATTACAAGCCTTAGGAATAATTAATATAGGATTTATGGCATTTTAATCGGCCTTAAGAGTCCTTAAAATAAGGCTTTAAATGTATTTTACGTCAAAGGAAACGTCAAAAGGGGAAAAACTGTAGGAGTCTCGAAACACTGTTCACCCACCGTTACTGTACATTAAACCGATCTGTGAACCTGATTTGTAAAACCGATCTGTGAGACCGATCTGTCAGAACGATTGGTGAGACCGATCTGTCAGACCGATCTGTCAGACCAATATGTCAGACCGATCTGTTACTGTTCATAAAACTGGAAACACTGTTCATAGAACCGGAAATTTGGCAAAGTGTTGGGGATAAGTCCCCTTGACATCCCAGAACACCTCCAACACCAACATTTCACAAAGTAATGGACCGGAGAGGTCTGGGCCATTACATTAGATACCTCTCAAAACCTTCTCATCCTCGAGAATTAAAAACCAACCCAGAAGAAAAGAGGGGTCCGAACAACCACCCCATAAGATACCTCTCAGGGGAAAACCACCATGAGTTGTTCGAAAGCTGGAACAAAACTATGACATCCAAGAGAAAGGGAAAAAACAATCCATATCCAAACAATTCAATCATAACATCACATCAAAGGTACATAAATAAAACATGAAAGGTCCTACCACAAAGAAAACATCATTACTTGAAAGGAGTTAAACATTAAACAACTCTGGGTACTGAGCACGTATCTGTGACTCACGCTCCCAGGTACTCTCCTCCATGCCACCGTGTCGCCACAAGACACGAACTAAGGGAATAGAACACCCACACAACACCTTCTCCTTGTGGTCTTGGATCTCCACAGGTCGCTCCTCGAAGGTTGCATCATCATCAATATCGATTTCTCTCCAATCGATAACATGAGATTCATCATGAAGATAACGACGGAGCTGTGATACATAGAAAACATCATGTATCCGACTCATCTGAGGGGGAAGTGCTACTCGATACGCCACAACTCCAACACGAGCTAACACCTCAAAAGGCCCGACAAACCGGGGAGAAAGCTTACTTCCACGACCAAACCTTCGCTACCCATGACGGGGAGTCACCTTCAGAAACACATGATCCCCAACATTAAACTCTAAGGGTCTCCTTCTTCGATCAGCATATGATTTCTGACGATCCTGTGCTGTCTTCATCCTCTCACGAATCACCTGAACCATCTCTGTTGTATTCTGCACTAGTTCTGGTCTAAGAATTGCTGACTCTCCGACCCCAGTCCAGCACAATGGAGAATGGCATGGCCGGCCATACAAGGATTCAAACGGCGCCATACCGATGGTAGAGTGAAAACTATTATTGTAAGAGAACTCTACCAAGGGTAAGTGCTTCATCCATGAACCTCCAAAATCAAGAACACAAGAGCGCAGCATGTCTTCAAGAGTCTGGATGGTTCGCTCCGTCTGACCATCGGTTTGGGGATGAAAAGAAGTTCTAAGGCATAGTTGAGAGCCAAAAGCATGCTGGAGACCTCTCCACACCCTAGAGGTAAAATGAGGATCTCTATCAGAAATGATCGTCCTAGGTACTCCATGAAGTCTCACCACCTCCTCTAGATACTACCTCGACAAAACTTCCATTGAGATCGACTCCTTGATCGCTATAAAGTGGGCCGAATTTGTTAAATGATCCACTACCACCCATATAGCATCATGTCCTCCCGGAGTTCGAGGTAAACCTGTAACAAAGTCCATTGAGATGTCCTCCCACTTCCACTGAGGAATCTCTAATTGCTGGAGAAGACCACCAGGAACACGGTGTTCGACCTTCACCTTCTGGCAGACTAAACATCGAGACACACACTCAGCAACCGTACGTTTCAGCCCAGGCCACCAAAACTGACTCCTCAAGGATCGGTACATCTTTGTCACACCAAGATGTACTGCCAAGGGTGAACTATGGAACTCTCGGAGAAGCATCTCGCACATCGCCAAGGGAACAAAAAGCCTGCCATGATACAACACTCGGTGTTGTTCATCCTCCGACCAACCATCAGGGGCCTCACCACAAACAACTCTGTCTCTCCAGACTTCCACCTCTAGATCACCCAACTGAGACTCTTCCACCTTCTGCACTGGGGATGACTGCACCGTCATCTGGAAAAGACAACCTCTACCCCCAACTTCTCCCATATCAAGATGCAAAGCTACTAGCTCTTCCATCACTCTCCAGGAATCACCCGATTCACGCACAACATCATTACGTGACTTTCGGATTTGTGCATTAGCTACAAAATTCCCTTTTCCAGGTGTATACGATATTTCAAAGTCGTATTCCTGCAAGAACTCCATCCACCGACACTGCCTTAAGTTCAAGTCACGTTGGGAGAAAACATACCTCAAACTCTTATGATCGGTGAAAACCACAAAGTGCTCACCAATGAGGTAATGTATCCAAAACTTTAGAGCAAACACCACGGCTTCCAACTCAAGATCATGGGTGGAATAGTTGCATTCATGGGGACGCAACTGCCGAGACCCATAAGAAACAACTGACCTTTGCTGCATGAGACCACAGCCTAGCCCCAGATGTGAAGCATCACAGAAAACATCAAACTGGACTCCCTCCTCTGGAAGACAAAGGACTGGAGCACTTACCAACTTCTCCTTTAGATACTCAAAAGCTTCCTGACACTGATCAGTCCATATGAACGCTTGATCCTTCCTGGTCATAGCCGTCAGAGGATTCACAACTCGGGAGAAATTGGCTAAAAACCTCCTATAATAGCCTGCGAGACCAAGGAAACTTTGCACCTCTGACACGGTCTTGGGGGCTACCCAAGGCACCACTGCTTCTATCTTCGACGGATCCACAACTACTCCTTGTTGGGTCACAACATTCCCAAAGAAACGAACTTCTCGAGCCCAAAACTCACACTTGGACAACTTACCAAACAATTGATGTTGGCGAAGAACTCCCAAAACAGCTCGTAGATGCTCTGCATGCTCCACTTTAGATGTGGAGTACACAAGGATGTCATCGATGAAAACCACAACAAACTTGTCCAGGAATTCACGGAGCACAGCATTCATCAACCCCATGAAAACAGCTGGAGCATTCGTCACGCCGAATGGCATTACAACAAACTCATAATGCCCATGACGACAACAAAAAGCAGTCTTCGGGATATCCTCATCCTTTATACGCATCTGATGATATCCTAACAGCAAATCGATCTTTGAGAACATACTTGCACCCTTCAGTTGATCGAATAGGTCATCAATCCGCGGAAGAGGATAACGGTTCGTTATTGTCACTTTGTTTAATTGACGATAATCAACGCACAACCGTAAAATACCGTCATCCTTTTTCACAAACAAAACTGGTGCACCCCACAGTGACACACTTGGCCGAACAAAACCGCACTGCAACAAACCATCAAGCTGTATACGTAGCTCTCGCAACACAGAAGGGGTCATCCTATACGGAGACATAGAGATAGGAGACGCTCCTAGCTGTAGCTCGATCCCAAACTCGATCTCTCGTCGAGGGGGTAAGGATACAACCTCTTCTGGAAAGATGTCAGGGTACTATTCTATGACCCTAGGAAACGCCAACTGTTGAACCTCTGAAAAACTCAGCATCATCCCAGCCATCATGGATGATAAGGATGGAACTCGTCTATGACTCATTCGAGGATCTCTCTCACCAACAAAGACCACTTCCTCTCCATATTCATCAAAGAAAACGACCTTCTTCCTGTAGCAATCCACAATATCCTGCACCGAATACAACCAATCCATGCCGAGTATGAAATCATATGGTTATATTCGTAAACATAGAAAATCTCCCCAAGCGCGGTGTTTCCCCAACACTAGCTCACAGTCTCTACATACTTCAAATAAGTCGGCTCGACCTCCAACTGGCGTAGTCAACGCCAAGGGCACTGGAATCCTCTCTACCTCAAGTCCCAAAGCATGGAAAAGGGTAGGTGATATGAAGGAGTGTGTTGATCCTGAATCAAACAAGGCATACACCAAGGTAGAAAACAAGCAAAGGGTACCTCGAATGATATCTGGCTCGCCTGGGGCTGACAACGCTAGAGCATGAAGCTGACCACAACCTCCTCCACAGCCTCTCTAACCCTGATGACGACCACCCCCACGGCCGCACTCTGCTCTCTGAGGATAGGGAGCGTCATGGGGTTGTCATCTACCTGCTCTATCTACCCTCTGGTTATCTAAAGATGGTGCAACCTGCTGCTGCTGCCTCGGCTGGAACTGCCTCAACAGAGGAACCTGGAGCAGAGCGCTCGGTGCCGAATGACTGCTCTGAAAGGTCGGGCACTCCCGCTGCTGATGACCATGACCACCACAAGAAAAACAAGCGCCTGATCCCTTGGCATAGGCCTGAGAGTTGCTGCCTCCAGAGAAACGAGATGGAAAGGGCTGGGACCTACCCCCAGGTGAACGGAAACTCTTCTGCCCTGAAAACCGGGAACCCTGGACCACAACTCTTCTTCGTGAGAAATCATGATGATTCCCCTCTCGTGACGATCCGATCCTAGACAAAGTCCTCTCAACAACCTCTTCCCTCGCCAGTACCTCAAGATATGTCTTTAGCATAAATGGGGTGACCTGGCGCTGGATCTCTGAACGCAAAGCCTCCTCAAAATGCCTCGCCCTAGCCTCCTCATCTGGTAACAGGTCTGAAGCATATCGTAGAAGGTTCCTGAAACGGATTCCAAACTCCTGAACACTGGAGCTCCCCTGTCGAAGGGTAAGAAGCTCCTGGAAACTGGACGCCTTCGCAGTCGATGAAAGAAACTCGACTCTAAACCTGTCTCGAAACTCCTCCCATGAGATCGCTGACTCCTCACGATCCCCAAGGAACAAGAACCACTACTTACTTGCTACCCCACATAGCATCGTCACAACCACGGACACCCAGTGTTCCTTCCAAGCACGAATCGAACTGAAGCCTATATCGACCTCCTCCAACCAGTCTTCTGTGAATGCATCTGAAATGGAGCCCTCGTACTTCTATAGACTCTGGCGCTGAAACTCTCAGAGTGTCTTCCTCCAAGTGTCATCGTCGTCAACCTCTACCCGACGACGATCTGCTGGAACAGCCTGCTGGGCATCTTCTACGTAAAACTGAAGAGGACGTCGACTTGGATCCATACCTGTAAAATAACAACTGTTAGAGCTCCTAAGCCAGGAATATGGAAGACTCAACATTAATTAATTAATTGTTTTGTTTTATTAAGTTTAAGTTACCTATCCCAAGGTCTACCTATTCAAACATAGGCGCAAAGAATAATGATGCATGATCCTTTCCTAGGTCTCTACCCTGCAACCAGTATCACTTTGTTTAGTAGCCATCGTAAACTTAATGGTCCGTGCAACATATCATAGGGGGCCATAAATTCCTATGTCTCTGCCAGTCTCTAGTGTTTACCCCACTTTCAAAACATGAATGAAACTATTTCCCTACCATCCCATGCATCCTCACCTGTGCCTAACTCCAAACTCCATCCTATCCCTCAACCAGACCTATGATACCACTCTGTCATGACCCCCTCCCCACAAAGTGTACCCCTCATGGGCCGGCCATGTGAGAAGAGAGATAATGACCCCTGAGTCCCGCCTCCAGTAGGCCCCGGGTTGGCGACTAGCACCGAGGGTATAATACACACACAAATGGGAGGCATTACCCTCTAAGAGAACACATGCAGAACAGAGAGATAGAATAGACTCCAATCAACTCCAACTCAGAACTGAAATATAAATGAAACCCAAGTACATATATGAAATTTCATGCAAAAGTACTACAACTGAAAGGGAATCTAAAAGTACCCAAAAGAAAGTAAAACTACAGCGACCACGAGCCCGAATAGCTCCTCCTCCAACCACAAGCTAGTAGTAACCCGCTTGATCTCAAACCTGCTCCAAGTGACCTGAAAAACAGTTTATATATACATAGGTTGAGTATAACAGTATACTCAGTAGGATCCTCCCCAAGCCTCTCGTGCAAAAGTAAAGAAAGCATGCTAAAGCCCAGTGAATAACAAGTGAAACTAACTCGTCACCTAAACAGGTATACTAAATTCCCAAGATCACCATGGCTACTCTCACCAAGTAACGCATAAAAGAATATATCATATAGTAAAGAATATCAAGGGTACCCCACTACTACTTCCCCACTGGTTTGCCACTTTTCCCCAATGACATACGTCCTGTGCATCTCTCTCCAAAGGCTTGCCCGTAGGCACCTGGGCTAAGCTCCACAATCTGCACCTCGTGCACCACATAGGCTTGCCCGCAGACACCTGGGTGAAGCACCACACCGTCCTCACAACCAAAAGTAACCAAGTAGTTTCCGGGAGCCACCACAGCTCGCATAACGTGTATCATACATCGGGTATAATATCTAAAGCCATTACAACCCATACTCCGAGTAAGGATCCTCAAGCCATCATAGCCTATACACGTTACAACTATAGTAGTCCATAGGATAATATATCCAGAATATATGTGTGTGAATAACCACAAGCCATTACAGCCCTCTACACACATATATGGGGTAACTAACCGCTGTGCCTCATGGCACAAGTATCTACCAAGAGAAGAGAGCGGGGCCAAAGGGGGTAGTCAGCCATTCGACCTCCCATCAGAATGTTGGGGAAAACACCCCCCAGGGCTCAGAATCCCCGGGGTGTCAGTTGCCCTTACCGACAGGGTGGAGTAGCGTATAGAAAGACAAAAAGTACAGAATATATATGTAACTCACATCCACACTATGGGCATTACCTAGTCTTAGATACAACTGCAGCTAACGTCTCTCAGACTCCAGGATGCTACTTCAAAGACTAGGTATCCTATAAGCACACAAACATTTGAAGAGCTTTATTAGATTACTCTATTCTCATTTTATCAGTTCCACTGTACGTTAATTAATTCATTAAACATTAATTAATATTGAACAATTCCACATTAAACTTAATTGGCATCACATTTAGAAACAACTGCTCCTTTTAGTATTCACATCACCTTTAAATTCTAGTATCTCCATCCCCGTGGATTTTCACCATTTAATCAAACATTCATTACAGAATTTCTTTTCCATATTCCCATTCATTCTAGAAAAGAATCCTATGCTTCTAAACACAAAGGAGGCTCAACACGGTGAGTAGATATACTACCCATCGAGTCTTTGCCGCCTATAGAAAGAGGATAGACCCATTCTCCCTCGAGAGGCTAAACACAGAAAGCACGTGGCATACCCCGCGTGTCTTCGCCTCCTTCGGAAGAAGGGTAGAAAGACCAGCTGCCTTGAGCAGTGGGGAAAAGCAAAGCAGATTAACATTCAAAGAAAACCACAAGCATCCAACAACCACATCCATCCCATTCCATCACCCCTGGTGTCCTCCCCGACACCCACATGCATAACTGATGCATATCGCCACTCTAGGCGTCATCCACTGCCATAACCAAAAGGCCTCCATGCCTCCACATATCACAACAGCCATCCAAGCTCACATCACAGCACAAGCAGCAGAAAAACAACAATCACAACCATGGGCTCTTGACCCTTTAGCAAACAAGAGGGTAACTCAGAACCCTTTTAGAAATTCACACATAATATGTTCTTTAATCCATATTGAATTGGTATATTTTTTATTCGTAGGTTCCAATCACGGATACCTAATCAGTAAGCTATCACAATTAAATAACCATGCTTACTTCCCTAATTTGATTATCCTCAAAATTAGAACAACTACAACAACTGCAATAACCAGATTAATTTACATGCCTCTTTATCTTTAGCCAATTAATTAAAAATTAATTCCGGCTTTATGTTCATTATCAATTTCTATCATGAACGAACAAAAAATCAAAGAAAACATAGATATAACTATATCTAGGAAAACATGAGGCAAACCGTTATCATGATTTAAAGCAACAACATGCGATCAACCAATTCTTTTAATCCGGTTCAAGTATTTAATTAGGTCAATTTCATTGTGATCCAAAGAGATAAATCATGCTAATTCTACGATTGCACATATACAATTAGAGAATCCATGAATCCCCTACCTGGATGAGTTCTTGACGTCCTTTATCCACAAAACGGGTCACAATCCTCCTCTCGTGACAACTTATTGGGAAGATTGACCGACATAATTCGGTTGCATCCAAAACAGAGAAGAATCAATCCTAGGAGTAAATATTGATTATTAAACTCCTACGGGAAGGATTGAAAGTTTCTAGCGCCTCTTAGTTGAGAACAAAGGGAAAGAACAAGGGAGAATGATATCTCGTCCCTTTTTGAAGATTTAATGGGGCGACAGTTTAAGATCCGGTTAATTCTCCATTAAAAACGGATCGCATTAACCCACACAGTTTGACCAAGTAAAACATTCCAAGCCTTAGGAATAATTAATATAGGATTTATGGCATTTGAATCGGCCTTAAGAGTCCTTAAAATAAGGCTTTAAATGTATTTTACGTCAAAGGAAACGTCAAAAGGGGCAAAACTGTAGGTGTCTGGAAACACTGTTCACCCACCGTTACTGTACATGAAACCGATTTGTCAGACCGATTTGTCAGACCGATCGGTGAGACCGATCTGTTACTGTTCATAAAACTGGAAACACTGTTCACAGAACCGGAAATTTGGCAAAGTGTTGGGGATAAGTCCCCTTGACCTCCCAGAACACCTCCAACACCAACATTTCTCAAAGTAATGGACCGGAGAGGTCTAGGCCATTATAATAACCATTGGATAAGGGTCACTCTGAAGGCTGCCATCGTAATGTGTAAAAGGTCCCATGGTGGATTAGGTTCTCTCTGTAATCCCTTATATAAAAAATCATGTGATATAAATAATTACCCAACACATTAAAAATATATATAATTTCAGGCCCACCCATTATGTAAATTAAAAATATACATATGTGTACCACATGAGGAAAATAAACCATACATAAATCATAAGCATGATCAAACCTATGAGAAGGAACAAGGTTTCATAATTCTAATTCGAGGAATATATAAAGGTTAAATATTAATGATTCAAAAGAAAAGAATGAATTAAATAATTTGGTATGTTAATTTTTAAAAATAACATAGTTTTTTAACATTTTATTCAAATGTAGATATTTCATGAGAAGGGTATAGGATAATAATGAATAAAAAAATACTACGTGGGTAAATCTTTATAGGAAAAGTATATTTTTAAAGAAGTAATGACCATATTTTTCCTATAAAACAAGAAATGAACAAAGTGGTTTCTTAATAAACAAATTAGGGGTTTTATAAGATATTACTAGTTTAAAAACATTTGATGGGGGTGTCTGTTGACATGAGATAATAAATAGGAAAGTTCCCCTAAACCATGTTTACTTAATAGTGTGAATTTCAAAGGGAACTAAAACATATATAACCTCAATAATTTAAAGGATATTTTAGTAGGTATATATTTAATGGACATATATAAAAAATATAATAGGTAAATGATAATAATATTTACTAAAAGGGATAAAAATAAAGAAAATGTGTAACTGATTGGTTATAAAAGAGGTACCGAAGATCCAACAAATGATTATGGAAGGAAATCATTTTAGAATTTTTTTTTTGAATTTCAAAATTGTAAAAATAGATAATGAAACTAAAATTTTGAATTATAATATGGTAATTATGAAGGTCATATAATATAACCCATATTTGGTTTTTAATTTGAAAGATGAACATTAGCGGGAAGGAAAATAATGGACAAGGATGAGAAACCATTATTTATATGGATGGGAATTATTTGCAATGAAAATTAATTTTCAAAAAGTAAGAGAACTACTAAATAAGGAATATTTTTTAAAACATTATATCCAAAAATATAAATAGTGTATACTATATGAAATTACATAAAAATCTCAAGGAAAAACATTATAACTCAAGAAAGTATATTGAGTTTTGAGTGAAACTTATATTTTATGGAAGACATCAATCATAGCCCACAAAAAATAAAGATAAAGAATTGAAGTTATGTTTCCATGTTTGAAAATAATTTATTATATTATAATTCTTGTGGAAAGTATTTAATCCTTGAAAATTAATTTTGGTGAATAATATTAAATCATTCTTCAATAAAGGGTGATTGAGATAGAAAATCTTGAAACATAAAAAACATTATAATAAAAACACCTTGATAGAGAGGGTGAGAGAGATTCAATTTGATGTAAAAATACCATTAATAAAGATATTAAATGATATTATTTATAGAATTGGAATTATATACACCATTTAAAAGAAATTAGTTTCATAAAAGAAAATGTATCTCAAAGAATAAAATTTTTAGATAAGGCCCTTACCTTATTGTAGATTCATTCTATACACGTACCTAACTTCCTGAATAATGAAATTATGTTTATTAGATACCTAATTAGGAACATTAATCTTCTAAAATTTAACAAATACCATTTAATATCATATTATATTTTTTTGTTAATTTTTTTTTGCTTATATTTTCATAAAAACTAAATTTCTGTAAGTTTGTTTCAACAGTTTTAGCTTTCAAATATGATATGTTAATAATAACATAAATACATGATATAATCACTATAAGAAAAACCAATCATTAAATTATTATTAAAATATAACTATGTATTTAAATTTCTAAATCAAATATGAAATACATTTTTTATATTTAAATTCTAAAAGTGATAAAGTCAAATTGTTAAAATAAGTGTGTAAAAATAGTTTTTTCATGTGAAATGTTATTTGAGTTTCAAAAATGTTAAACATGTTATTTTTAAATAAAAAATAATTTTTTAAATGATTCATATTACTTATTAAATATATAATTTATATAAAAAATAAATTATTATTCATTTAAGTCATTCTTATATTATAAAAGTGTTAGTTTTTAGAAAAATCGGTATTTTTACTATTCACCTAAAAATTGATTCTTTCAGAAAAATAGAAAAACTAATATTAAACTAAATTTTGATATTCTAAATCAAAAATAAATTTTATTTTTTCAAATTAAATCACAATTTTTTTTTACTTTTAAATAAATATCGTAAAATACAGTGAGAATGTTTTTTAATATAAAAATAACCTTTTTTAAAATACTAGTTTCTATTATTTTTAATTTATATGAAAAATAATGTATCTATAATAAACTAATAAATATTATATTATATTAAATTTTTCATTTAATAATAATATTCTTAATTTTATTTAATGAAAATTTTTCACCACCCATCCCCCAGGACCCCGGTCGTGACTACCCCATGCCTGCCTTCCATAGGCCATGGGTTGACGACTAACACCTGAAAGGCATATCCCAAAAATGGGAAGACATTTACTTTAACCATGTACAAACACATAGTCCAAGAACACAACAAGATGAAACAACGAAGTAAAATTACAGTAGTAAAATTATGTACTGAAAGTAAAGGGGCTGGAAAACAATCTCAACTGAAAGATACAATACAACAGAAAATATAAAACAACTCCTGAGATCCTCCACCAAGGATCCTACCTGAAGGGTCGGTACAAATCATCTCCATAGCTCTTCACTTCAGCCAGTCACCTCCATGTACCGCCTGGTCCTGGCTCCTATAGTCTCAGCTGAGCTGCTCTTCGTCTGCACAAGACACAACAAGGTGCAGGTGAATCCCGTACAGGGTGAGTAAAACAATACACAACAGGGACCCTGAGAACCCCTAAGTTCTCCCAGAATTCCATAAAGGAAAACCACAAACCATGATCTCAATCACAAAGAACAAATCAAAAAGACTCAGCTCAAACCATGTATAACTTACATACAATAGTACATATGATTAGTCGTAAAGCTAGATCATCTTATTCTGTCAAGGGTTTTGCAGCTGATCCACGCAGAGTCACTTGGTGCTAATACACATAGAGTTGCTAGGTTCTGATCCACAAAGGATCACTAGGTGCTGATCCACATAGGGTTTCTAGGTGCTGATCCACACCAGATCACTATTTATTCTTCATGTCTTAGCCAGCCACTGGATTCCCGTACATAGTACACTTTATTATGGGAGGATTTTCTCCTCAAGCCATCGGGAATATTTCAATCGGCATAAATTCCCATGAAAAAGTAACCCAATGATATTTCATGTCGCGAGGGTTCCAACACAATAGACGACGCGTCATTCGGACGCTCGGTCTGAGAGTTATAGGCATTTTAGTGCCGATGGTCAGGTTGGATTTGGGTATGATTCAACCCAGTTGTACTTCAACTTTCTCGAAAACACAGGTGGAGTATCTCAAAAGGACCGTCTCATCCCACTACTAGAAAAGGGGGCATTGGAGCCCCCCAGACTCGGGCGACCGCCATTGGCGGTCGCTATAGGTCAGCATTAGCGACCGCCAATGGCGGTCGCTAAGCTGAATAAAAAATTTCGGGGGGTTTCTGCGCCCCCCCCCCCCCCCCCCGCGCACTCTCCTCTCCCTCGATCCCTCGCCCTAACCCTCCCTCGCCGCCCTCCCTCGCGCCGCCCTCCCCTCCCCCGCCGCCCGGCCTCCCCCGCCGCCCGGCCTCCCCCGCCGCCCGGCCTCCCCCGCCGCCCGGCCTCCCCCGCCGCCCGGCCTCCCCCGCCGCCCGGCCTCCCCCGCCGCCCGCCCTCCCCCGCCGCCCGCCCTCCCCGGCCGCCTGGCCTCCCCCGCCGCCTGCCATCCGCCCTCCGGCCGCCGCCCTCCGCCCTCGGGCCTCCGGCCGCCGCCCTCGGGCCTCCGGCCGCCGCCCTCCGGCCTCCGGCCGCCGCCCTCCGGCCTCTCGGCCCTCCCCCCCACCCCGGACGGCACCCGCACCCCGGACAGCCCCCGGCGCGCACTCCGGACCGCCCCCCGCACCCCGGACGCCTCCCCGCACCGCGGACAGCACCCCCCCCGCGCACTCCGGACCGCCCCCCGCACCCCGGACGCCTCCCCGCACCCCGGACAGCACCCCCCCGCGCACTCCGGACCGCCCCCCGCACCCCGGACGCCTCCCCGCACCCCGGACAGCACCCCCCCGCGCACTCCGGACCGCCCCCCGCACCCCGGACGCCTCCCCGCACCCCGGACAGCCCCCCCTGCACTCGGACACCCCCCTCCGAACCCGGACAGCCCCCCCGCACCCCGGACAGCCCCCCCCCCCCCCCCCCGCACTCGGACACCCCCCCTCCGAACCCGGACAGCCCCCCCGCACCCCGGACAGGCCCCCCGCACCCCGGACACCCCACCCCGCACCCCCGACAGCCCCCCTGCACCCCAGACAGCCCCCCCTCCCCCGCACCCCGGACACCCCCGCACCCCGAACACCCCTGCCCGCACCCCTGACAGGCCCCCGACACCCCAGACACCCCTCCCCGCACCTCGGAAGGCCCCCTCCGACCCCGGACACCCCCCCCTCGCTGCGCGTCCCCCGTCCCCTCACCGCCTCCTCTCCTCCAGCTCCCCGCCGCCGCCGCCGCCCGTCCCCTCCCTTGCCGCACCGCCTTTGGCTCCGGCTCCCCTTCGCTGCCTCCTCTCCCTCGCAGCACAGCCTTCGGCTCCCCTCCCTTTCAGGTTTGTAGCTCAATCAGGTAACATGAGCTTTCAGTTACATTATTATTTTATCAATGGTTCATAAAATGGTTAATATTTATTTTGAATATAGTTGATTTGAAAAATGTAAATTTAATAAGTATTGTGTAAATGTTTGTTATACAGATATTATTATGGATAAGAGTTGGATTGATCTTCCAAATCGAACGTCTAGAGAATATTTCAATGGCATTATGCAGTTTATTGAGTTCACGAGAGGATTTGAAAGTGACTATATTAGTTGTCCATGTAGAAAATGTGCTAACAGATATCAATTCACACGAGATACTGTGAGGGAGCACCTTTTCTTTAATGGATTTCTGAAAAATTATAAGAGTTGGACTCGTCATGGAGAAGAATATGTTCGTTGTCAAAATACAGATGCAGCTCAGATGGATGTTGATGCAAGGATGACTGATCCAATGCATGAAATGCTTACTGAAATGGTACGTGGGTTTGATCCTGAAGGCATTGACATCCAGAATCTTGAGACCGGTGAGATAAATCTTCGCTCTGGTGCAGATCGTGATTCGAGGAGGTTTTATGAAGTACTTGATGATGCGAAAACAGAATTATATCCTGGATGTACTTCTTACAATAAACTGTCGTTTATCGTGGAGTTGTTGCATTTGAAGACTTTGAATAATTGGTCAGACACATCATTCGACATGCTTTTGGTTTTATTGAAAAAAGTTCTTCCTGTCGACGCTAAGATTCCTGAGTCGTATTACTATGCTCGTAAGTTGACAGAGAACTTAGGTTTTACATATGAGACTATAGATGCATGTGCAAACAACTGTATGTTGTTTAGAAATGAAACTGCTCATTTGGATATTTGTACGGTTTGTGGCGCTTCCAGGTGGAAAGAGAACAGGGGAAATAAGACTCATCAAAGTCAGATTGCGATACAGGGGAAACCGATTGCCGTAAAGCAAATGCGTTACTTTCCCCTTAAACCGAGGTTGAAAAGATTTTTTATGTCATCTAAAGTTTCTAATTTAATGAGATGGCATGCAGAAAGAGTTCATGAAAGTGACATGTTAACCCACCCGGCAGACTCTCATGCATGGAAGGATTTTGATAAGAGACATCCCGACTTTGCTAAAGATGTTCGTAATGTCCGATTGGGATTGGCAGCAGATGGTTTCAATCCATTCAAGTCTATGGTTGGTGCAACTCATAGCACATGGCCCGTGGTGTTGGTTCCATATAATCTTCCTCCGTGGCTTTGTATGAAGCAACAATTTATATTACTTTCCACTCTTATTGATGGACCTAAAAGTCCGGGGGATAAGATTGATGTTTACCTTCAGCCATTGATTGATGAGTTGAATGAATTTTGGGGCGATGGTGTGATGACTTATGACTGCGAAACGAATGAAATGTTCAAACTGCATGCAGCTTTATTGTGGACAATCAATGACTTCCCAGCTTCCTGAGATGCAGGAGGAGGCCGCACGTCCATCGGACGTGCGGTTCGCGCGGCACGTCCGATTGTGCCGTTTTCAGCAGCGCGGCGCGCGCTGAAATGGCGCGTTGGGGGGTCAAAACCACCCGAACGACCTCCGAATGCCACGAAACCGTACGACAACATCCGGGGCGTGAATTGTGAAATGGTCGGCCAGACGGCACCTCATTCGGAGGTGCCGTGTGACCGCGGCGGCCGGAAACGCGTTTCCGGCGCCATTAAACACCAAAACGGCGTGCGGCGGTCCGATTCGGAGCAAACGTGCTCCGAACGACCTGAAACCGCACGGGAACGATAGAAATATTATTCCTGAGATGCAGGAGGAGGCCGCACGTCCATCGGACGTGCGGTTCGCGCGGCACGTCCGATTGTGCCGTTTTCAGCAGCGCGGCGCGCGCTGAAATGGCGCGTTGGGGGGTCAAAACCACCCGAACGACCTCCGAATGCCACGAAACCATACGACAACATCCGGTGCGTGAATTGTGAAATGGTCGGCCAGACGGCACCTCATTCGGAGGTGCCGTGTGACCGCGGCGGCCGGAAACGCGTTTCCGGCGCCATTAAACACCAAAACGGCGTGCGGCGGTCCCGTTCGGAGCAAACGTGCTCCGAACGACCTGAAACCGCACGGGAACGATAGAAATATTATTCCTGAGATGCAGGAGGAGGCCGCACGTCCATCGGACGTGCGGTTCGCGCGGCACGTCCGATTGTGCCGTTTTCAGCAGCGCGGCGCGCGCTGAAATGGCGCGTTGGGGGGTCAAAACCACCCGAACGACCTCCGAACGACCTGAAACCGCACGACAACATCCGGTGCGTGAATTGTGAAATGGTCGGCCAGACGGCACCTCATTCGGAGGTGCCGTGTGACCGCGGCGGCCGGAAACGCGTTTCCGGCGCCATTAAACACCAAAACGGCGTGCGGCGGTCCGATTCGGAGCAAACGTGCTCCGAACGACCTGAAACCGCACGGGAACGATAGAAATATTATTCCTGAGATGCAGGAGGAGGCCGCACGTCCATCGGACGTGCGGTTCGCGCGGCACGTCCGATTGTGCCGTTTTCAGCAGCGCGGCGCGCGCTGAAATGGCGCGTTGGGGGGTCAAAACCACCCGAACGACCTCCGATTCCACGAAACCGTATGACAACATCCGGTGCGTGAATTGTGAAATGGTCGGCCAGACGACACCTCATTCGGAGGTGCCGTGTGACCGCGGCGGCCGGAAACGCGTTTCCGGCGCCATTAAACACCAAAACGGCGTGCGGCGGTCCGATTCGGAGCAAACGTGCTCCGAACGACCTGAAACCGCACGGGAACGATAGAAATATTATTCCTGAGATGCAGGAGGAGGCCGCACGTCCATCGGACGTGCGGTTCACGCGGCACGTCCGATTGTGCCGTTTTCAGCAGCGCGGCGCGCGCTGAAATGGGGCGTTGGGGGGTCAAAACTACCCGAACGACCTCCGAATGCCACGAAACCGTACGACAACATCCGGGGCGTGAATTGTGAAATGGTCGGCCAGACGGCACCTCATTCGGAGGTGCCGTGTGACCGCGGCGGCCGGAAACGCGTTTCCGGCGCCATTAAACACCAAAACGGCGTGCGGCGGTCCGATTCGGAGCAAACGTGCTCCGAACGACCTGAAACCGCACGGGAACGATAGAAATATTATTCCTGAGATGCAGGAGGAGGCCGCACGTCCATCGGACGTGCGGTTCACGCGGCACGTCCGATTGTGCCGTTTTCAGCAGCGCGGCGCGCGCTGAAATGGCACGTTGGGGGGTCAAAACCACCCGAACGACCTCCGAATGCCATGAAACCGTACGACAACATCCGGGGCGTGAATTGTGAAATGGTCGGCCAGACGGCACCTCATTCGGAGGTGCCGTGTGACCGTGTCGGCCGGAAACGCGTTTCCGGCGCCATTAAACACCAAAACGGCGTGCGGCGGTCCGATTCGGAGCAAACGTGTTCCGAACGACCTGAAACCGCACGGGAACGATAGAAATATTATTCCTGAGATGCAGGAGGAGGCCGCACGTCCATCGGACGTGCGGTTCGCGCGGCACGTCCGATTGTGCCGTTTTCAGCAGCGCGGCGCGCGCTGAAATGGCGCGTTGGGGGGTCAAAACCACCCGAACGACCTCCGAAGGCCACGAAACCATACGACAACATCCGGGGCGTGAATTGTGAAATGGTCGGCCAGACGGCACCTCATTCGGAGGTGCCGTGTGACCGCGGCGGCCGGAAACGCGTTTCCGGCGCCATTAAACACCAAAACGGCGTGCGACGGTCCGATTCGGAGCAAACGTGCTCCGAACGACCTGAAACCGCACGGGAACGATAGAAATATTATTCCTGAGATGCAGGAGGAGGCCGCACGTCCATCGGACGTGCGGTTCGCGCGGCACGTCCGATTGTGCCGTATTCAGCAGCGCGGCGCGCGCTGAAAGGGCGCGTTGGGGGGTCAAAACCACCCGAACGACCTCCGAATGCCACGAAACCGGACGACAACATCCGGGGCGTGAATTGTGAAATGGTCGGCCAGACGGCACCTCATTCGGAGGTGCCGTGTGACCGCGGCGGCCGGAAACAAAACGGCGTGCGGCGGTCCGATTCGGAGCAAACGTGCTCCGAACGACCTGAAATATATTATATATATATAATATTTAAAATATATTATATAGAGAATATTTAAATTATTATAACACAATGATTTGATATTATATATGTATTAAATATGTATTAAAACATTTCAAATATATAATATATATATATATATATATATATATTTAAAATATTGTATTTAATAGTATATATATGAATATTTTTACATAAATATATATATATATTTATATTGAATTCAATAAAAATTTTTTTAAAAATTTTTTTTTTGAATAGCGACCGCCATAGGCGGTCGCTATAGGGTGCCATGCCGGCCCACTATAGCGACCGCCATTGGCGGTCGCTATAGGGTGCCCGGCAGGGGGCCTTCAGCGACCGCCAAGCGGTCGCTGAAGGCCGATCTGACGGCCTTCTATAGCGACCGCCATTGGCGGTCGCTAAAGCCCTCTAGCGACGGGGCAACAGCGACCGCCAATGGCGGTCGCTGCGCGGCCGCTAAAGACCTTTAGCGACCGCCAATGGCGGTCGCTAATTGTCTTATTTTTAGTAGTGGATCCCAATGATTCCAACATCATAGATGGTTCGTCAAACAAATGTCTGGTTTGTAAGATACTTCCTTTTAAGAGAAATTGGGCCATAAAGGGTTTGGGTCTTGGCTGACCCGATTAGACCGACCCAACCCAACCCATCCTGGGATAACCTGACCTGGTTTGGGTCGACCTGACCGAGTCCGAGTCCGACTCGTGTCCCACCCATCCCATCCTGAACTGGCTGGCCCAGAGACCGGCCAGCCCTGAACTGGTTAGGCTGCGGACCGGCCCAACCCGATCTGGCTGGGCTTGGTTGAGGCGGGCTTGGCCCGCTGGGCAGCGGCCGGTCTGGCTTGCCGGTTGGGTGCGACCTAAGCCAGGGGTCTCACGACCCCCCCTTCCTAAATGGATTATGAGTCGTTCAGATCTTCAACCGGCGGCGCCCCCACGCTCTCCACGGGACCCACAGGGCGCGGGTCCCCCTCGGCCTCGGCTTCAAAGCCGTGCCATCCACCTGTGGCATGCGATGGTGTTCCGCCCTTTCGCCAACGCGGCCGACCGAGATTTGGCCACCCCTTCGGTCCACCGAAGCACCGCCCTCTTGCACGACCAATGAGCGATGGCCACCGCCTTCGCTCGCCGGTGCCGGTAAATGGCTCCACCGTGCCGGTGCTGCACCAGCAGGTCTTCTGCAGGCCATCGTCTGAACTTTGGTTGTCCATTTTCCCTTCTAATAGCGCCTACGGGACTCCCGGACCATTTCCAACACTGTGTGGCTCTCGGGTTCATCTTGCTGCTCTATTTACCGGTTTCCCATGAAGAACTCAACAAAGATCAAAGCAGCGGATAGTCCGAGCCTTGTTCGTTTGGCCTTCACCCTCCACGTTATCATCATAACAAGGGTGAGATTAATAATACATCATGTAAAATAATGACAACCCCTTTCCAAACTTTCATGATTCGTCATGCTTCAAAAATGTGGAAAAGAAACAATTCTCAAGAAATTCAATATAAACAAACCCTACCTCGATAACCGTTGGGTGATGTCGCAGTTGTGGAGTGAGGATCTATGTTCGTTGAAGCCGCCGACATTTGTTGATCCCAGATCATTTCCTCAAAGGGCGCCTTTAAAACCTATGTTCTTCGTTGTAAGGGTTTAGCGTCGGTGCTTCATCAGAGTTCCCCCACAAAATCACCCAAAAACTTGCTTTTCCCACGATTTTAATTAAAAAGAGGATATGCAATAGAAATAATGATCCTCCCAATTAATGGTCCATTAATTAAAGTAAATAATGAGACACATTAATTACACGAGAGTTGGTTACATAACTTATGAGTAACCAGACATTTAATATCCCTTATTCAATGTATGACCACATTTGTGGTACCCACCATCGACGCACAAGATGTGGTAGGAAATTTTAAACAACATTTTATGTTATTTTAATATTCTTTAAAAAGTTTGAAAAACTAATTTTTCCCCGGACCTACTGCGGTAAAAGTTAATCCTCCTTTATGTGAATCTCAACGATGCAGATTCAATGGTTCCCTCAGATTTTTAATTCGAGTACTGGTTTAAAAGATAGAAAATTCCACCCGTGCATTTATTGAATGTACCTTAAAAAGGTTCAAAATTTCATTCTAGGCTCAGCAGGACTCGGAATCAAGCGTCTTCAACATTCACAGACTCATAATAATCCGAAATAATTTAAAAAAAAGTATTTACAATTTCATTGTCTTTACATTATCTCCGCTATAGGGATTTTTATCCCTGAAAGCTACAACAAAACTAGGGAAAAATGGGGGTACTGAGCATGTGTTTGAGCCTCCCACTACCATGTGCTCTCCTAGATATTCCTATGCTGCCAAAGAAAACTCATAAGAGGAATCGATCACCCATGAAGGACCTGATCCTGTCGATCCTCAATCACCACTGGCAACTCTGCAAACATCACCCCATCATGGATGTCAATATTTCCCTAGTTGATAACATGCGATGGATCATGCACGTACCTCTTCAACTACGACACATGGAAAGCATTATGCACAAGGTGCATCTATGGGGGAAGAGCTAGAGGGTATGCCACCTCGCCTACTCTGCTAAGGATCTAGAAAGGTCCAATGTACCTTAGAGATATCTTGCCGCCTGACCAAACCTCCATATTCCTCGTCGGGATGAGACTCTAAGGAAGACATGGTATCCATCCTCAAACTCTAAGGGTCTCTGTCTCCTATCAGGATAAGAATTATTCTGGGTATGTGCAGTCTTCATCCGCTACTGTATGATCTTCACCGTCTCTGTGGTAGCTTCTACCATCTCTGGACCCATAACTGCTGACTCCCCTGGGTCTGTCCAGTAAAGATGTGATCTGCAAGGTCTCCCATACAGGGCCTCAAATAGATTCATGCTGATGGTGGAGTGATAACTATTGTTTTATGTGAACTACACCAGTGGTAGGTGGTCCTCCCATATGTGGTCAAAATTGAGGACACAGGCAAGAAGCATGTCCTAGAGTGTCTGTATGGTCTGCTCCATATGACCATCTGTGTGAGGGTGAAAGGTAGTGATCAAGCGTAGATGAGTCTCGAATGCCTCCTGAAACCCCTTCCATAAGTGGGATGCCAAACATGCATCTCAATCTGAGAAGATCTCTGATGGCACCCCATGAAGCCGTACAATCTCTTGCACGTAGAGGCGTCCCAAGCCCTCTAAGGATCCCTAATCTCAGATGGGTAGGAAGTGGTCTGACTTGGTGAGTTATTCAATGATCACCCAAATGGAATCGTGGACCCTAAATGTACGTGGTAGCCCTGTCACAAAGTCCATGGAGATATCATTCCACTTCCACTATGGTACCTCAAGTGGTAGCCCTAATCTTGTTGGAACCTAATGCTAATCCTTCACTTGCTGACAAGTGAGGCATCATTATAAGAACTCTACCACTGATTTCTTTATCCCTAGACACTAGTACTAACACCGGATATCCTGGTACATCTTCTCCACTCCAAGATGTACCGCCAAAGGGGATGTGTGGAACTGCCTCAACACCTCCTCTTGTAGCATCACAGGTACAATGATGCATCTTTTGAAGAGGAAGACATTATCCCCACATATAGAAAATCCTTCAGAAGACTGTCTTGAGAAAATCTGAGCACATTGGACCTCACAGTTAGCCTTCCCAAGCTGAGCCCCCCAAACTTGCTGAAAAAGTGGGGGAGTGCCAATCATAGACTAGAGGTAAGCTGCTTCATCACTATCCGCAAAGGATATCTACAACGTGGCCAGCTGCTCTTTCACCTCACTCAGCAATTGTAGACCAGACCTCCTACTAAGTGTGTCTTATACTACATTCCACTTCCCAGGAATGTGGACTATTTGAGAGTCACAGTCCTGGAGGAACTCCAGTCATCACCGCTGTCTCAGGTTCATGTTCTTGTGTGAGAAGATATACCTGAGACTCTTTCAATCAGAGTATATAGTAAACAATTCACCCATCAAGTTGTGCTGCCACATCTTCAATGCAAAGACCACTGCGGCTAACTCCATGTCATGGGTATCATAGTTCTTATCATGCTGTCTCAACTTCCGTGAGCTGTAGACGATCACTGCTCACTCCTGCATCATGACACAACCTAGTCTGGTACCTAATGTGCCGTAGTAGACTACATACCCAACTCCCTCTTCTAGTATTCTCAATATGGGGGAACTCATCAGCCTCTTCCTCATCTCCTTAAAACTCTATTGGAATCTCTCCATCCACACGAAAGGTTGACCCTTATTTTTCAAAGCTGACAAGGGTGTCGCAACTCTATAAAATTAAGGTACGAATATCTGGTATTACCCAACCAATCCTATGAAGCTCCACACCTAGGTCACACTCCTGGGTGGCTCCCAATAAATCACTGCCTCTATTTTTGTCAGATCCACTACAACTCCATCCTCCAAGATAACATTCCCCATAAAGTAAACCTCCCATATCAAATACTGGAACTTCGAGAGCTTAACATAAATCTGGTTCTCTCGAAGTGTATCCAGAACTATCTGTAGGTGCGTGGAGTGATCCTCCTCTAACTCCGAGTATATCAAGATGTCGTTATGATGAATACCAAGAAGAGATCGAGGTAAGGATATTATATTTTTTTCATGATCCCCATGAACACTATCGGTGCTTTGTTCATGGAGAATGGAATTACCAAGAATTCATAATGGCCATACCGATATCTGAAGGCTGTCTTCGGTACGTCTTCATCTCGTACTCTGAGCTCATGATAGCCTGATCTGAGGTATATCTTCAAAAACCATCGAGATCAATTCAACTAATCAAAGAGAGCATCAATCATCGGTAGTGGATTCTTGTTCATCATGGTCACCTGGCTTAAGCACCGATATTACATACAAAGCATCAAAGTCCCATTTGTATTCTTGGTGAACAAAATTGGGGATGCTTGTGGAGAAACACTGGGCCATATGAACCCCTTACTCTGCAAGTCCTCCAACTGTACCCGCAAATCATGAAGATCCGATGTATCCATCCAATATGATGGTGTAGATATCGATGCCTTCTTGAGGTATAGGTCGATGTTGATGTCTACCTACCAGTGAGGAGGTAGTCCTAAAACATCATCAGGAAAGAAATCAACATTCTGGTCCACCACTACAAGATAACTCGGACACCTCACGTCAACTACTTGAAGGGTATGGCTAGCCATCTAATGAGTGATCAGATGTACCCTCCTTTGAGAGAGTCCATCCTTTGCGGAAAAGGTTTCCTTCTCACCAGTGAAGGAAACCTTGATCCCATCCTGGTGGACACACGACACTTTTTGCCTAAAATAGTCGATCTGAGCATGGACTGTGGATAACCAGTCCATAACCAAGATGACGTCGTAAGGCCTTGATGCTGCTATTAGGAGATCCCAACTGATGCTCTCGCCTCATAGAGTGAGCTCACACTATATTCACCAGTGTGTAATCATCAAATCTTCTCCCATAGGATTCTCTAATCATAAGGATTGAGCCAACAGCTCTGTCAGAATCTCTGAGATCCGAATGAGTGGTATTGAAATAAAAGTGTGATTGGAACCCGGGTCTATAAGAACTACAACTAGGGTGGAATAGACACAGATCATACCTCTAATAATATATGGAGCATCATGGTAGTAGGCCTCTGCTTCCTGAAGCTGAGTTCTCCCCTATCCACCTACTCCATGTGGTCGAGGTGGACCACCTGGGGGTGGTGGTGGTATAACCTCAAATCGTTGACCCCCACCTGCTGCATGCCCTTCTCCTCTGCCATGTCTGCCACCCTACAGACCCCTTGCTAAAACCTTAGCCTCTTACTTAGCGGTCTCTTTGTCATTCACTGATCGTATATGTGGGAATTTTGATAGTCGGGATCCATGTGTCCCTATCTGCCGTAAGAGTAATAGGCTTTAGTACTCCAAATACATCCTCTGCCCCACAAGCTCCGCACCTCTGACCCTTCGTCCTGGGGTCTTCCCCAAGTAGGTCCGACCCGGTTGGACCTCTATTTCATTTGCCTGCTACCTACTGCAGATGGCTCAACTACCTTTCATCCAGCGGTGGATCTCATCGTCAGTGTCTACTCAACTAATAACCTATCCACCAATAATGCTCGCTCGAGCACTCCAACCTGCATCGAGATATTGAGTGATATCATCGATGCTATGATATCCCGCTGAGGACCCTACTCAAAGGTCCATTCCTTAAATAAAGGGTCATGTACCATGTTGGTGGAGTAGCATGAAAGGTCCGTGAATCTCGCAGAGTACTGGGCCATTGATAGTATTCCCTGTTGTAAGGCAATAGCTCCAAGATACGCACTGGGCATAAAGTCGCTGGTAAAAAATCCTCCATGAAGAGGGTCTCGAAGTCCAACCAGGAGAGTTTCACCTCCTCAGTCATTTGGAATGTCAGAATCCACCATCTTCCTAATGTGAACTGGAAGAGGCTAGCAGCTAGTATCACCATCTGATCTACTGGCATCTCAACTAAGCGAAACACTCGTGCCACAACCTCTAGCCAGTCCTCATATGTCTGGGGATCTATCTCAACTCGAATCATTAGAGGCATATGTCTCTAGAACTCCTGAAATGCGATCAGTCGGCGTGCATGGTTTTATAGTGGGGCTAGTGGAAACTGCTTCCCTATGAGTGGTGGTGCTGCTGGTACACCACCCAAAGGTGCAAACATAGTAAGAGGGACCTGCACTAAAGCCTCATCAGTCAGTGGGACATCATCATGCACTCTCTCTGGTATCCTGGATGGTTGTAAACATCGCGACATCCTAAAAATAAAAAGTTTTACCATAGTTAATAAGTTATTCCCAACGAGATAACTCAAAAGAGATCAAAAGTAAAACATTTATGAAACAGACGCAATCATTGTTTTTGTGTACCGAGTCAGAAATCAGAATTATGGGTCCTTGTGTATGGATACATCAGCCGCCGCACCAACACTGGACTCCCCGAATTGAAAACCACACTCAAAAAACTTAAAACTATTTCTCTATTGGAAAGATCAGAGTCCTAGTCCTTCGGTATAATCGACTCGTCTAATACCACTTTGTCATGACCCGTCCCCCGGGGCCCATGACATGACTACCCCTAGCCCGCCTTTCATATGCCAGGGGTTGGTGACTAGCACCAGAAAAGAGTATCCCTAAAACAGGAAGGAATTACCTTTAACCTTGTACAAACACACAGTCCAAGAACACAACCAGATGCAACCAAGAAGTAAAACTGTAGTAGTAAAAATGTGTATTGAAATTAAATGGTTCAGAATACAAGACCAAATGAAAGATACAATACAAAAAAATAGAAAACAAATCCCGAGATCATCCACCAAAGATCCTACTCGAAGGGTACGTATAGCTCGTCTCCACATCTCTCCATGTTAGCCAGTCACCTCCATGTACTGCATGGTCCTGGATCCTATAGTCTTTTCCGAACAGGTCATCTTCTTCACAAGATACACCATGGTGCGGGATAATCCCATGTTGGGGGTGAGTATAACAATACTCAGTAGGGACCCCGAGACCCCCGAAGGTCTCTCAGAATTCAATAGAGGAAAAACAAAAATCATGATCTCAATCAGAAGGCTTAAAGAAAAAAGACTTAGCCTAAACTGGGTATAAATTAAGTACATAAGTACATATGATTAATTGCAAAGCTAGATTATCTTATTCTATCAAGGGTTCTACTGCTGATCCACACAGGATCGCTCAGTGCTGATCCACACAATATCGCGAGGTGATGATCCACATATGACCGCTAGGTGATGCTCTACATAGGATTACTTGGTGCTGATCCACATAGGATCCCTAGGTGCTGATCCATATTGGATCGCTAGGTGCTGATTCACATAGGATCACAATTCATTCTTCACGTCTCAGCTGGCCACTAGATTCCCGTACATAGTACGCTTGATTCTGGGAGGATCTAATCCTCAAGAGATCATTCATATTTCAACTAGAACAATGTCTTATGAATAAGTAACCTGATGATCTGTTCTTTCGTAAGGTTTCCAACGCAACAGATGGCGCATCATTCAAACGCCCTATTTGAGAGTTATAGGCATTTTAGTGCCGAGGGCCCAGTTGGATTATGGTACGATCCAACCTGGATGTACTCCAAATTTCTTCAAAAATAATATGGAGTATCTCAAAAGGACCTTCTCTTCCCAAGGATTCCAACTCTATAGATGGTTCTTCAAACGGACGTCTGGTTTGTAAGATACGACCTTTTAAGAGAAACTGGGCCATAAAGGGTCCATGTTTGGTTTGACCCAAACCGGTTTAGGTCGACCCAACCTGGTCTGGGGCCGACCCAGGTGCCACCCTACCCAAACCCAAAGTGGATGGGTTGGGCCACAACGGGTTCAGCCTGCTGGGTAGCAGACCAGCCTGGCCCACCGGCGAGGCGCGACCCACGCGAGGGGTCGCATAGCCCCTCATTCCCGAAAATCTCAAGAGTTGTTAAGCTCTTGAACCCATGGATCCACATGGTGCAGCCTCACTATATGCAGGACCCATAGGGCACGAGTCCCCCTCCACAATGGTTTCAAATCCGTGGACTCAACCTCTGGCGCATGACGGCGCACCACCCTTCCTCCAACGTGGCCGACTGATAGTCGGTCGCCCCTTCGGTTTGTCGCAGCGTCGTCCCCTTTTGCGACTGACGAGTTCCGGCTGCTTCCTTCACCCACTGACACTGGTCTCCGGCGCCGCCATGCCTGTTCCACACCGACAGGTCTTCCGCGGGCCACCTGGTGAGCTCTAGTGGTCTTTTTTCCCTTCCGAAAGCACCTACGGGCCTCCCAGGACGCTGCCAACGCTGTGTGGATCCCAGGTTCATCTTGACGCTTTATTTACTTGTTGCCCATGAAGATCAAAAAAAATATCAAAGCGACAGATAGTCCAAGACCTGTTCTTTTGGCCCATGTCCTCCATGTTAGAATCATAAAAAAGGTGATGTCAATAATACATAATTTAAAATAATGATAACCCCATTCAACACTTCCATGATTCGTCATGCTTTAAGAATGCAGAAAAGAAACAATTCTCACGAAATTAAATATAAACAACCCTTACCTAGAG
This sequence comes from Viscum album, assembly GCA_963277665.1. Taxonomy (NCBI): domain Eukaryota; kingdom Viridiplantae; phylum Streptophyta; class Magnoliopsida; order Santalales; family Viscaceae; genus Viscum; species Viscum album. Next base: position 208,384,642 of record OY728123.1, read on the forward strand.
AACCATTGGGTGATGTCACTGTTGTGGAGGGAGGATATATGTTTGTTGAATCCACCGACGTTCTTCGATCACGTATCATATCCTCAATGGGCACCATCATAACCTCTATTCTTCGTTGAAAGGGTTGAGTGTCGGCGCTTTGTCGGAGTTCCCCCACAACATCCCCCCAAAACTCCCTTTTCCCACAATTTTAATTAAACAAAGGATCTATTAGAGAAAATAATTATCCTCTCAATTAAAGGTCCATTAATTGATGTATTTAATGAGCCACCTGAATTACTCTAGATGTGGTTACACAACTTATGTGTAACCATGAATTTAATATCCCTTGTTAAATGTCTGACCACCTCTGTGGTCCCCTCCACCGCTACTCAAGAGGTGGTAGGAAAAATTAAATAACATTTTATGTTTTTTTAATAATCTTTCAAAAGTTATAAAAACACACTTTTCCCCTCAACATATTGCAGTCTATGTTAAGACTCCCTTAAGTGAATCCTTGTGCTGTAGATTCAACGGTGCCCTCAGTTTTTTAATCCGAGCACTGTTTTACAAAATAGAAAATGCCTCCCGCGCGTTTTCTGAACATACCTTAAAAAAGTTCAAAAATTTATTCTGGGCTCATTGGGCCTTGAAATCAAGCTCCGTCAACTTTCACAAACTCATAATAATCCCAAATAATTTAAAAAAAATTATATGGAATTTCCAGGTCTTTAAAAAATCACAACACATAAAATGATAGATTCTTAAATATAATAACGAGTTAAGTCAATTTTTATAGAATATAATTTATATATAAATATATAGATTTATATTTTCATAATTGTTTTATTAAAATTAAATCCTAATAATTAAATTGATAGGTTTTAAGGGCATGAAAACATCAAAATTTAATTTTAGTTCTATGTTGCATATGGATCAAGCTATCAGACCTATTTGACTTAATTAGAGGAAAATAAATATTAAAATATTTGGTTGATATGATGATGATATGGACATAAAAAGTGGAATATTTATAGGGAAACCCCCATTGAATTAACTTTGAAAATTTTGATTGACCATTCATTCCAACGACCTATGGATACACAATTCACTCAATCATTCCACTTTACGACTACATGAATCTGGTTCTCATAGGTCATAATACCTATCCACCTCAAAACCACACATCTAACCCTTAATACAAAATTTTCACGATTTCCTTCAAAAAATAATTAAAATATTAGGGTTAGTAAATCAAATAAAATCCTCTATCATTTACTACGTAACTCTGCTTATGGGATTTTCATTACTAAGTCAAATGATTCATTCATCTATATGTGTGACACCAAACTCCAATGTGTAATCCTTTTGAGCTCACATGATCATGTGATAAAGAAGGGATGAAATAAAAAACCCTTCCTTCTTTTATTAAATATGTAACACCCTAAAGTTTTTGTTAAAAATAATAATATGTTTTATAGCTTGATTAACATGATTCACCGATCTTTAAGAGAATTGATATAATTTATAACAAATATGATTATTCAAATGTGATATAGCTATTTAATTGGTGGGTATGAATATGGGTAACCAAATTATGAAATATATGTATATTAGTATAATTCAATAATTGTTTTTATTAATTCTTAGTAAATGAGTAATCTATTTTTGGTGATATCATTATATGTTTCAAAAATACATTTTCATCAAAGATGATTCTTACTACATTTTGTGTGTGGAAATTATAAATAATTTTTTCGAAATTAAAAAATATATTTTACAAAATTATCTTAATTTTTTAAATTTTTATGTCAAAATTATCTTATATTTAATTTTTTATAATTTTCCGAATAGATTTATTTTTCAATGAATAGTGAAAAATAATGATTTTTTTAAACTATCCTTTTGTTTAAAGTATTGAATAAGTTATATTACATTTTAAAATAGTTTTAAAAGTATTATTAGTTCATTTATATTATTTATAATCCAATTATTTTCACTATAATTAATTTTATATTTTATTTTGGTATAAAAACCTTTTATAATTCAGAAAACTTTTTTTTTGGAAAATTTATTTTCATCATATTCTATAGGTTTAATTTTAAATTAAATTCTACCACTTTTATGAATTAAATAATAAAAAATTTATTCCATATTATATATAATAAGGATATAATTTGGTAAATACGAACCTTTCATTTTTGGTCATTATGATAGTACCCATAAATAATATTTTTCATCTCGATAATGGAAAACAGGTAAAAATGGATTCAAAATTTGGAATAAGGCATTAAAGTTTTACAAAAAAATTCATTTATCATATTATATAAGTTTATTTAATCTATTAATATCTAATTATTGAATATATGGCCACTTGGTTCCCTTTTTCTTTGATTATGACATTTATATTATTCTAAGAAAAGTATAAAAACAAAATGTCCCTCTCTTGACATTAATTTCTATAAACTTTTTACATAAGGATAATAATAAGATAAGTTTAGTTATAAAAGTTTACTTGATATATATATTATTTTTTTCATACTAATTGTTCTTTAATTTATCGTGATTGAATAATTACCATAAATTCTTACTCTATATCGAGACAATATATATTAAATTAATATAAAAGTAAAATAAATGATTTAAAAAAATTAAAAGTAATAAAATTTGATTAATTATTTTGTTTCATTATTTTTTTGATAAATATAACTATTATAGATGTGGTATTGGTTTTTATTCTAATTCCATTACTATCATGTTTTTTCTATGTCAAATTATAGGAATAGTTATTAAAATGATTTTGATCGTATTTATGTGAAATATATATTATTAAATTATTTAAAAATAATAAAAATATTTAAATATATTTATTAGTGTTATAAAAGTTCTTAAATATCCTACATTTTATATTTGTGAAGCAATTTTAAACTTATATGTAAAGTTATACACTTTTAATATTGAAAAAGTTATTACCATAGTTAGGGTTAAAATTAGTTAACTATGAAGTTAAACAAAACTATAAGGTTTAAAATGATATCTAAACATATAAAAATATTATTTGATGATTATATTAAGATCATATATTTATTATACTTGATTATGTGTCATTTTGGTACCATTTTACCTTAGTTAGACACAAATTATATTTTAAGATTTCATGAATTTCCAAAAATGACATTAATGATATTTTATAAGGAAAAATATTTTATTAAATGATTTAAAATTTATAAACATAAATTATTCAGAAATTTTAGTGGGAAATGGTTTACAATATCAACCATATTACATTTATTTATCACGTTCCTTTTTATGGTGTCATTCCTGACCATTAAATAGTAGAAAGCTTTGACTTTGAGTTAATTATAAAAATGATTAATAGTTGTTTAAAACTATAAGATATGGGTAAAAAAAATATATAAACTTGTATAAATTTTATTTTATTAGATTATTAATACATATAATCATCATATATTTTAAATATGTCAATTTGGAGTCACTTTATAAAAAAATTAATTTATATTAATTTAATACTGTATGGAATTCCATGGGTGACCCTCCACTCTCATATAAGAGAGAACATCTTCTCCTATATTCCTAAAAAACATTGATCCTTATATATAATCCAATAAATACTATAATACATTAATTTATTATTTAAATATATCTTATTGATTATTTTATTTATAAAATACCATCATTTCAAGACATAATTTTCATGGAAAAAGAGTGTTCTCAACGAAGTTGTATAACTCTTAACCAAGAATTTTCAAATTTATTTATTGGTATACCTCCTATAAATACATGGTATCAAATATAAAATAATTATTAATTTATATTTAGTATAATAAATTGTTATTATTATTTTTTAACAACCACCATCCACCTTCTTTCTATCCTATTAATATTCAAAACATCACTCGTTCATACATATGTCTTACCGTATCCATGTAGTGTTGTAATTCGTTTTTCATCACCACTTTACATTGATATTTATCATTATGGGTTTAAATTATTTATATTATATTTATTATATTATTATTATTCATGAATTATAATATTATATCTACCTTCCTACCTTCCAATCTATTGGAAATTATAATGTTGCTCATGCGTACGTATGGACTACCACCTCCATGAAGCAATGTGATTCATTTTTAATTTAAATTTTTCATGGATGGTAATAAGGATTTATTTAATGAATATATATCATATATATTATATAATAATTATTCTTTGAAGTTGAATTATTATTTAAATTTCTTTATTTCCATCATTTGAAAAGTGAAAACAATGTTCATGCGTATGTATGGCTTACTATCTTCATTACCAGTGAAATTCATTTATATATATATATATATATAAATAACTTTTATAGATGAATATAAATATAAACAATGAATATATATTATATTTAAATCATTATAAAAATACTTAATATTATAAATACATGATCAAATTTTAAGGGCCAAGACGTTCGAACCAAAACATGCATGAAAAATGAAGTAGTAATCACCAAGAATAGTGATTTTAATAATAAATTATTAATAAAAGGGTGATAATATGTTATAAATAAATCAAATATGGTATTTATATATGAGTATAGTTCTAGAATCAATGTATAATAAATCTATATTTATTTTATAGTAAGTTCTAATACGTATGTAGAAATATGACAATTGAGGTATGGGATTTACGTCTCAATCCCATTTTATTCAGGACTCTTTATACTTGAATTTCCATAGAGGAAATTATATGATTATTAAAACCACATTATTTTTCTTATCATATGTTTATTTATGAAAATTATTTTTTCCTTTATTTTTTTTCTCTTTAAGAACTCAAGTGATTAAAATCATGTTTTTAAGGAAAACTAACTTTATTTCTCTCTTTGGTCGAAAATAATTTTTCTTCCATGTCGGTATTTTATAAAAATATTTTTGAAGATTGTTTTTAGTATTATAATATTATTTTTTTAATTTAATTTTTACCAATTATTTAATTTTTATAAAATGTCTTAAATTAAATCATCTAGTCATTTTCTGAACGAGGTAATTTTGACTTTTGACCAAAATGGGAAAGGAATATTTGTTTTAACATACATGGAATAAATAAAATCTCCCACCATCATGAAAACTCAAATTATATGAATAATAGATTACATGTTTATAAGTTTCTTTTAAAAGAAAATATTTTTCATAATATTTTAGAAATACTATGACTTTAAATAAGTAATTTTTAAATGAAAGGGGTATTTTCCTCAAGATATATTCCAGTGATATTTTAAAATATTTTTCATCTATGATAAAATCATTTAATGTTATTTATACATGAAATGGGATATTATCCAATGATACCATCATTATTCTTTTTATGGGTGGTTTATTATTGTGATAATGAGAATTTTATAAGACCAGTTTATTTTCCACGAGATGTGATATGACGAAATTATTATGAATCACATTTCCTTTCCATGAATCATCTTTCTGATTTATGAAATAATGGTTATTAAAATTTTAAGTTATAATCATGATCTTATACCCTTTTGATTATATTATGCTCATGTATGATAATTGGTTGATATATCCTATAATTACCCTTACTAATCATCCAATCTATCCATTTCTTATTTTTTCCTTACCCAGGTTAAGAAGAATGATTTTAAGTAGGGTATACCTTGGGATATGTCTTTGTATTGGATAACATCCTAATGTTTTGTTAAGGAATAAATTATATGGGTTTCCTATCAAAATATTATTGTCTGGATAATACAAGTGGATATGGTTTTTGGCACAGATTCCTCTAGGGGTACTAACCCTGAATATAGCCAGTCGATCATATATTGACCATCATTCTAGTGTATGGAGATTTTTCCCTTACAATGAACCAAGTTTGAAACTCACGGGGGATATTCTTGGGTTAACTCAAATTTTCCTTATGAAACATCATGAAGGATTTGAATAGATGATATCCAAGGATGGGGTATATTAAACATATGGTTCCATATATTAAAAATATGGTGTCATGATCTATAAATCCATTAATGATTTTTCATGATTATATGATTTCTCACTGTGAATATTATATCTCACACTACACTTTTTTGTTTTTTTTTCAATTGATAGAACACTATGGAATCATGGAAATAATGAATGTGAATATTAATGAAATGGCCTTTCTCCAAATAAACTAAATGGATTAGGAGATGGGATGTAATATTTTGTGACTATGCTCACTCAAATCCCTCAATCTATGAATACAAATATGGATTAGGATGAACTTTTGTGTCCTCCATAGAGGGAGATAAATTCCATTGAATATTTTATGTGACAACATCTAACCTCCTTCTAGGGGTATTCCAATCCATTGGTTGATGAGTAATGGATAAATGTGATTGAAATGATATTTTCCATTCTTTAGCACTTGTATCATGAAACTGTATACCTATAAATTTATCTTTTGGAAGGAGAATAAGATTAGTGGTGGAACCTTATTAATAATATGAGGAAAGTGGTAGAAACTAACTCAATGGAATTGGATAGGTTTATGAGGGTATTTTTCATTAAGTACATACCTTATATTCTATACTGAAAAAATGCATCATTTAAGATGAAGGGTGATGAATCCATCGATACCTATGAGAAAAATTTTAAAAGAAATTCAAGGTATTATTCTGATTTAATCATCATCCCTAGAAGAAAAATTGATCGATTCTATAGTGGGTTTAAACCAATTATTTGAATGTAATTATCCATAAGTTACTTTAGAAGATATGAAGAAATTTTTTAATGTACACTCAAAGTGGAAATGGAAGTTAGAAACCCTCATAGTTATGGTGACAAGTAAGGAAGATTGATTTTCATGGAATCTATATTGGTATTTCACATGGAGGGAAGAAAAAGTTTTAACCACTTTACAAAAATATTGTAAGGGGCACTTAGGTGAATACCTAAAAGGAAAAAGAAGATGTTTCAAGAATTGGAAGTCTCAACACTGAGAAAAATAAATTTAATTTGAAATGAAGAGGCTATTCAATGAAATAAATAGAGAGATATCACAAAATATTACCCCATTAACACTTTAGTTCTACATATGCGAGGAGTTAGTAATTATGAGAATTAATTCCCCGATGCAAGGGATAATGAGGATAATAAGCCACACCAATATCAAAAGTAAAATGAAAATGGTAATCTTATGCAATCAAAATAGATGAAGTTAATCATGATTATCAGTCCACCCTTCTCCTAAACTCTAGAGTTAGAGATTCCATTTTGAATTTTTCATGAATAATCCTTATGAAAATATTATTGCTTATCATTTAGTGAACTTTGGTCTGATTTTTAGAATTTATTATCTATATATACATATATTTAATATAAATTTTTGGAATAAGGAAATCATATTTTTTATTTTTAATCAAAATCTGATCATTTATTAGTGTAAGTATGAACTCGAACTTCCACTATAAATTGTTTTAGTTAAGATAAGAGCCTATTTATGGAATTAATGGGGAATTATATTTTGAAATAATATATGATTTTATTATGTCTTTATTTTGGTAAATGATTAGTATATTTTTTAGAATATATGGTCAAGATATATACATCTTGGTGTGATGGTTTATGAGTGAATAAAATTATTCCTAAATATTTGTTAAGTTGATCATGGAAGGAAATGAGATAAATCCATTATATTATTTGTGTTTCAGTCTGGTTTAGATATTGTTTGGAGGATCCTTCATGTTAAATATTTATGGAAAAGACTAAGTTGATATTTGGGTGTTATAGTCACAATTATATAAATTTATGTGTTGTTTTTATCTATATTAAACAACTTATGATAAGAATTTTCATTCTGGTAAATATTTAGATGCATAAATAATTACATATAGATAGTATGTTCTTATAAAGTTAATTTTAGTGATTTAGAAATGGAAAATTCATCTTGAATATTCATTTATTAGAGAAAGAGATGATATATATTTGGAATTTATTGAAGAGAAACTACAAAATGGAGTTATTATTATAAAATGGAAAGAAATCAAGTATTTAAATTATCTCATTTTCCTATACTGATAGTAAAATAATACCTCAAATTTATTTAAATAATCTTGAAATAAAAATTCTATACTAATAAATTTATTTTCGATGAATGGATGGACTTTTCACCCATCATAGATTTATGGTTTTGCCACTATTTTTGACCCCTTTAGTCCCTTGTTCCTTTTTCCTTGAATTTCGGGGGTTGTTCTCTCCTGTAGATCTTTTTTTCCTGAATAAAAATTTACATGATGATGATGATAACAGATTTATGGTTTTGTGGTCATTAATGTTCTCATAAACATGTTCTCTATCACTCTATATTAGACTTTGTATTCTTGTTTTAAACTCCATGTATAAATTTTAACATCCCACCAATTTTATCCTTATATAGGAATATGATTAAGTTATATTTTAAGTTACCTTTATATTTTCCACTTTCAGTTTTTAAGAGATGTTTTGTTATCCCTCTGTATGATGTTGGTTTTGAAAAAATATATTTTCAAATATTGAACATTTAATACCATGGATAAAATTATGAGGGATCAATTTATTTTTTGTTGGTGGGAGAATAAACACACAAAAAATTAGTTTAATATAATAATATACTTTATTTCTTTCTTAACACATAATAACAAGCTATAAGTATATTGAGATATATTATAGAAAATATTATTATCAAAATGTGACATATCCATTAAATTGGTGGGAATTAATATTAGTAACCACATTAGTAAATATATTTGTCATAGTACTACTCAAAAAAATTATTTATTAATTATTAGGAAAAGATAATTTAATTTTTAGTGAAGTCGTTTTATGCTGCAAAAATGCATTTTCTTCAAAAATTATTTTTATTTCATTTTCATGATAGAAATTATAATTAATATCTACCACTTTTAGAAATTTTATTTTATCAAATGAAATTAATTTATGAAAATATAATTTTAAATTTATATTAGAGTTATTTTTTGATAATTTTATAAAAATATTTACTTTTTGATTAATAGTGAAAATAGTGAATTTTTTGAAAACCGTCTTTTCGTTTAAATAATTCAAAAAGTTCCATTTTTATTTAAAATGGTTATAAATGTCAATTTAGTTCATTTATATTATTAATAATCTAATTAAGGTAATTTTAATTAATATTATGTTGTATATTAGTATAAACACTTTCCACAATAAAAATACATTTTTTCTATAAAACTAATTTTCATCAGATTTTACGGGTTTAGTTTTAAATTAAATTATAAAACATCTAAAAATTGAATATTAAAAAATGGATTCCATATTTGGAATTAGTAGGATAAAATTTGGTAAATATTTCCATTTTATGTTTTGTCATTGTGAATAGTAACCTTGGAAAATATTCGTTTCCTAGATAAGTGTAAAATGGGTAAAATATAGTTAAAAATTTTGTATAAGGATTTAATTTTTTTTATAAAACATGAATTTATCATATTTTATGAATTTAGTTTTTCCATTCCCATTAAAGTAACAAATATATGACCACTTGGGTCCATTTTCCTTTGACTACGAACTTGATATTATTTTAGGAAATGAATAAATACAAAATGCGACTCTCTTGACTTTAATATACATAAAATCATTACACAAGTATAAGAAGGGGATAATTTCAGTTATAAATGTTTATTATATATATAAATAAATATTTTTTTCATGTTAATTTATTTTTAATTTTTAGGGATTGAATAATTACCTTAAATTCTTAGAAAATACCGACATAGTATTTATTCTATTAACAGAACAATAAAATAAATGATTTTAAAAATATTAAAATTAATAAAATTTGGATGAATTATTATATTACATGAATGTTTTAGATAAATATAACATATTTTGGATGTGTTAAAGTTATATATTCAAATTCTGTTGTATTCTTTTTGTTTCCAATGTCAAATTACAGTAATAGTTCTTAAAATAACATTAACTATATTTATGTTGAATATATTTTATTAAATTATTTAAAAAACATTAAAATATTTCAAGAGGAAAATAAGGATTAAAAATGGTAAATAATGTCATCCATTTTTAATTTATAAACAAATTATAAAATTATAAGTAAAATTACACACCACTAATATTGAAAAATTCTTTTCCATTGTTAAGGTTAAAATTGGTTAACCAAGGGGTTAAACAAAAAATATGGTATAAATGATATATAAACATATAAATTGGTGATTAAAATAATAAAATATCTATCTTATATTTTAATTCATGTCATTTTAATCATTTTACATGTCTTAGAAACATATTATAATATAATATTTCATGTATTTCCAAAAATGACATTAATGATATTTTATAATAAAAATATTTTATTAAAAGACTTAATTTTTTTGAAAATCCTATATTCACTGAAGTGAATGTGATATTGTTTAAAATTTCATCCAAGGTCCATTTATGATCCCATTTTCATTTATGGTGTCATTATTGTCGAATAAATAGTATAAAAGTTTTACTTTGTGGTAATTGTAAAAAGGATTAATGAGGATTTAAACTAAAATATAAAGGAAATACACCACATAAACATGTATAAATTTTATTTTATTAAGTTATTTAGAATTATAATATTTATATATTTTATAAATATCAAAATGTTGTGTCACTTTACTGTGAAAATTAATTTTTATTAATTAAATATTTTAAGTAATTATAAGAGTACCCCTCCCCTCACTTGTAAAACGGAACATATTATCCACTCTTAATCTACTTTTTTGTTACTTATAGTTCAGTAAATACCTACCATAATACCTTACTATGTTATTTCAAAATATCCTATATCTTTTGGTATTTCTAAAAGACTATCTCTTCACGGTTTAAGGTGTAACTTAAAAGAGGTTTCTCAATGAAGAGGTATAACTCCTAACCAAGTGTTTAATTTTTTATTTACTCTTACACATCTAATAAATTAATGGGATCCCTTAAAAAATAATTAATTAAGTATTTAAAAATAATAAATTTTTATTATGATTATAAAATAACAATTATCCACCTCTATTTCATCACATGGGAAGTGAAAACATCACTCACGCGTATGTATGACTTACCATCTCCACATAGCAATGTAATTAATTTTGCGTCACCAATTTACTTGGATGGTTATTATGATGGGTATAAATATTATATATTATATTTATAACAAAATTATCATTATATACTTATAATATTATATCATAATTGTTAAATTCCGAACTGTTGGAAATGATAACATCACTTGTGTATACATGTGGGCTACCCCTCCACACAATGATATGGTTTTTTTCATTTATGATTTACATTAATGGTAATAAGAATGTATTTAATTAATATATTTGATATAATAGTATAATATTGACTCAAAAAAATTTAATTATTATTTATATTTCTTTCTTTTCATCTATTGAAAAGTGTAAACAACATTCATGCGTTTGTAAAACCAAAAGTCTCCATGAACGATATAATTCATTTATCTATTTATAAATTTTCAGGATGAATATATACATATAGTATGAATATATATGATATTAATATCATTATTAAAATTATTTAAATTATAGAACCCTGATCAATGTATATGTACTAGGACTGTTGAACCAAAACATGAATGAAAAACAATATAGTTCTTACTTATAAAATTGTTTTTAATAACAAATTGGTCTTAAATGAGAGAAATGATGTTATAAGTAAATCATATACGGTATGATATATATTATTATGGTTATATATTTATAATAAATATATATTTACTATAATTGAATTTCATCCATGTATGATGAAAAATGAAACTTAAGGTAACCGATTTACATATCAATCACATTTGATTCAAGATTGATTATGCTTGAATTTACAATAATGAAATTATATGATCCTTATAAAATAAATCCATTTATATATACTTATACTATTGTTATTTTTTTAATATTACATGTTTTAATTTTTTTCCTCTCTTTAAGAACACAAGTGATCTGGATAATGTTTTTTAGAAAAAATGAATTTATTTCTCTCTTTATTTGAAAATACATTTTTTATATGTCCATGTTTTATAAAAAAGTTTTGATGTTTTTTTAAAATTATTATAGGATTTTTTAATTTTTTTTTAAAATTATTTATTTTTTAAAAAATTGTTTAATGGAAACTTCTTTTCATTTTATGAATAAGTACTTTAGACTTTTTATCGAAAATATAAATGGAATATTTGTTTTAACTTCCACAACAAGATTCTAATTTACTGACATCATAACCAATTAAATATTTGAATAATCACTTAAATGTTTCCATATTTATTTATAAAAAATAGTTTCCATAATACATTAGAATTATTTGGATTTTAAATAATTAATTTCAAAATTAAAAGAGCATTTTCCTCAAGAAATATTACAGTAATATTTTAAATTAATTTTCATAGATGATAACATACTTTGATGTTAATTATGATTTATTATGGATATAATCCAATGATAACATACTTATTATTTCTTTCAATGGTTTATGATTATGATGATGACATTTTTATGAAACCCATTTATTTTCCATGAGTTATAATATGATAAAATGATGAAATTTTTATGAAACATATTTCATTTTAATGGGGTTTTAAATGATGATATGATGAATGTTTTGCGATCTTGTGGCACAAATATGGATAAATTTCATTACATGATTGGTGGGATTATAATTATATATCCTTATAATTCATTGGGTAAATATAGATTACTCATGATATATATAAGTTATGTGTGAACCTGATTTTATGTTCACAATTTTAGAAATGGAATAGGTTTTCATGTCAATAATATTATTATGAAACCTAGATTCATGTACATATGTTTATGAGAGGATATGATTTCATTTCCTTAACTTTACGACTGATCCTATTTCTATTTATACATGTTCACAATGTCCTAAAATGATATTTTTTTTCACATTCCTATGTAGATGTTATTCTATCATAGACCATTATTGATTATTGATGATTCCTCAGTCATATGAATATTGTTTTTTATCATGATAACATTTTATTACTTGACATATTTTTATGATTTTTGAAATATTGGGTACAAACTTTGTAATTATGATCAAGATATCATACCCTTATTCTTATCTTTTTTTCATGAATAGTCATCGATTAATATCACATATGTTTACCCTTACTAAGAATATTATATCTCTATTTGTTATGTTTTCCTTACATAGGTTAAGAAGAAATGTTTTATGTAGGACACACCATGGAAGTGTTCTATTTGGGAGAAATTGAAGATCATTCATTAAATGGGAGGATTATACATCTATTCTCCAAAGACACTAAACCTATATGATTCTGTAATGGATCAAAATGTTATGCATTTAATATTCATATAATAAGATGTAATATATTTTTATAATTATCATGGGTCGCTATAGCACATGTCTTCTTGAAATATTATTTTGACTTCTCTAATTCATAATTTTACTCCATGTCGGTCCATGTAGTAATAATTAAATATTGGAATCATTCTGTTTTATTCTTCCTTTGGGTGAAAATAATTCCACATTGGAATTTTTTTTTGGAATTCTTCATCATCATCTAGTAAAAGTACTATCACTTTACTTATATTAAAAGTTACTACCCATAACTAAACTAGATCATCAAGGATTATAGAACTCCTTCCCACCGATATGAAATCTTCTCCATACACCCAAAAAATGTCTTTTATGTACAGAGATATTAATATGTTTTTTATTTTTATCTATCCACACTATATATTCATGGGTTTCCCAAAATCTAGCTATAAATTCATCATCTACCAATACTACAACCATACTATATGACACATTGATTGAAAACAAATCCAAAAACAAATATAGGTTTTGGTCAACATTCACCCCCTTGGATTTTGTTGTCAATACTATCCTAATTCTATCCCATGTTATATACTCCAAAAATTTCATGTTTAAAGATTTATGAATATTTTTACCTCCCCTTTAACATCAAAATACAAAGGTCTATTTGAATCCATATTTTACCATCACACTCTCTCCCCCTTAAGGACTCATCAGAGTTGTCTTATATTTCAACTCCCCATTTCTCATAGAACACTATAAGGGATTCCTTTATATATATCACTATGACCCCTTAATAAATAATTACTATTAATTATATTTTCAATGGACCCTTAAAAAAGTAGGTGAATAACAGTTCTCCCACATATTCAGAGAAACAAATAAATAGTTATCCCCCCCCCCTTTCATGCACTTCTTCTCTCCCTTATGATACCATGTGTTGATACATAAAGGCCTTAGGGATATATCAAAAATTTGTAAATATATATCCAAAATAATTGTCCTCCATTTCCACCTTAATCCATATATATAATATTCTATTTTAAACATTACCCTTCTTACCACCTTTCAATCTGAGAGATTTTTTTTATAGCTTCACACCACTGACAGATTTTCAATGAGTAGAATTACTACTTAGAATTGAGCTATAAAAATGTCCTCTAATCCTAATATGTTAGAATTAATTATAAGAAACAATATTTTTATCCATAAAATTCCATTTCTATCTATTTCTCTCACTTAATTATATATATGTTAACAATATAACATTATTTATTTTCTAAATCATCTCGTGATCTCAATCACTCTATCAACAAATAGTTAGTTAATAAGAAATTAAGCACTAGTGTGTGAGACATACCACATTTTATGTCAATTGTCACTTCTTGTTAAAGATAAAATTATTATAAAACATAGTATTCTTGATATTTAATTTGTTATGGGAATCCTTTATTGGATAAGGATTGATAGTCTAGAGTTTTTATCACTAACTCTCTCTGAATATCTCTAGCTTTGGCCTGATACCAATTATTGATACCAATTGTTAGTTTATTCCAAATGTTAAATTATTATTCATAATATAGAGATCACTTGTTATTAACTCTATTTATTTTATATCATATTATTCATATCATGAAAATAGTACATTAATATCTAATTGTTAGAACAAAATAGATAAACATGAAATAAATGAATGTTACTTATTCTCCACCAATATATATTTTCTTGGTGGCTAATACCACTTGAATCGATGTCTAATACCAATGACTGAATATTAAATGAGAATTAGAACCACTAGATCATTAAAATGTGGATTTTACACCTATTTGTCTTTAGACCAGACACTTCATAACTTATTCCTCCTTTTTTTAGTACACAAGGCTCCCAAAATCGAATTTTAAGATAAAAGTTGTTTATTGAAACCACTTGTTGAGACTAAAACTATATATAAATTTCAATAATCTTGATTCTTCTTTCCACATGTATCTATATTCAACTTATTCACTTATTCCCTTTGAAAAAAAACACAACCCAATGATCATATCTCCCAATTAAACAAATACCACATCCAAAATATATTAGAAACATTTAAATGAACGGGGAGAGGGGTACCACCATAATACTCCAATAGATTATTGGGATAAGTTGTTTTCCTGAAACATCCCGGTTCAACCTAAAACCGGTCCCATGAACCAATCCGCGACATGGCCCAAAGGTAATTCTCAATCCCCACAGGCCAGAAACTAGTTCTGAGCATTAAAATAAATCATTTTGGAATGCTTTATACCATATAAAAGGACAAATAACAAGTGAAAATCAAACTGAACAACAAAAATAATCACTCAAAAAGGAATTAAAGAAAACTCTACATGTATCTACATGTAAGCTCATGTGTCACCATCAAACAGAGAACCATGTTTTCTCTGAGAGTGACCCAGAACTTAAGAACCTGAAACTGAAAGGATAGAGTAGGTGTGAGAACTAAAATGAGCAGTAGGAATGTTAAAGATAAAACACGCCCGATTCCTGACCTCTAAAGTGAAATACTTTCTTTCTAGTTTGAAAATAGGACATGTAAAAATAATATTTTACATACTTTATCAGAATATTTAATAGCATTCTATTTTTTAAGAAAAATCCTTTTCATTTTTCTTTCCAATACAATTCCCAAAATACAAAATTCAATTCAATAAATTCTTTAAAAAAACTAGTGGTAGAACACATATTTTAATATAAAAATAAATGTAAAGGTGTCATGAGATCAAATAACCAAAATTTCCACAAAGGAAAATAAGAACATACAAGAATATATTCATGGGTGTTTCTCAAACACCCCTAGAGCGATATATGGACATACTCAGTTTGGAACCACCTAGTGGTTTATAGAGAAACTCTATAGTCAATAACCAACTGGTCACTCTAAACTGACCTATCTAGTGGAACATCCCACCTAGAATCTAAACTAATCCATGGGAACCAACCAGTCTAATCAGGGTTAATAATAGAATATTACTCGATCCTCTAAAAGATACCCAGGAAACCCATGGTAATAATACACTGTGTAGATAAGAGGTCATCACACACATGAATCACCTTACCTCCCACAACTTCACTTGCCTACCCCAAACAATAACACCACCTATAATATAATCCATAATGGGGAAATCCCTAAAATATGTGTCCTTAATATAAAAAACCAATCATAATTTCCAAATGGTCCATTTCATCACATAAGCTTTTGAACAATTTAAAAACCAAGTTTCACTTCCAAAATGACATAAGGTTCTAACTATCCCATTGATACTATCACTATAACATATCATAAAAAATATTCCAAACCATTTCTAAAACAATATGAAACAGAACTTCCACAAGAACTTCCCAGATGTGCCTTTAAATTTTCCAAACCAAATTCAATTTCCAAATCCATTTCCAATTCGATGTTAAAAATATACAACACTATTAAAAAGTTCCAAATGGTCCTTCATGTCATTTAATTTTCATTACACACTTCGAGGTTCCAAACAAGACAAGTTTTATAAAAAAACTAACTAAATCCTTTATGTTACACAAAAAAACACTTCACAAGAATGTAATATTTTAGTAAATTATTCTAAAAAACTTAGGATTCTTCATATTTAAAATAAACTCGTAAATATTCTTTCACAAGTTATATAATTAAATGGGAAACCAATTCCAAGAGGTGCAATAAATTTCTCCAAAAAAATAAATATGTATATATGCATATATATATATATATATTTCAAAAAAATATTAAAAAACACTTTTAAAATAAGAAGAAATTATGAAATTAAAATTAAATGTGTGGGTATAAGGAACCTACCTAAAAAAAGAAGCAGACCAAGTTGAACACTTTGGCCATGAAAAAATAGGCAGTGACCACTCAAAAGTGCAACACACTCACAAAAAAAAATACATCCTTATATATATATATATATATATATATATAATTTAGTCCAATGAACATATTCCCCTTCACATAAGGGAATACACCCAAGGGGGTATATATATATAGAGATATATAGCTATGTATGTGTCTATGAATCACCATGAATGATTAAAACTACCTATAATAATGCTTAGGGACACAATACAACTTAAGACAATAAAATAAATGGTTCAAAACAAAATATTGGGCTTGAAACCTTACCCCAATTGACAACGAAAAGATAAACTGAACCCATCCACCTCTCCTTTAGTGGCAGATGCCAGAATACGAACCCAAGGTTCTCAAGGAATTCTTCTCACACCCTAATACTTGGAGAACAACAAAATCTGGATCAAATCCGAACCTCAAGTTATGGATGAATGAAATACAAAAATAGATGACCCAAAAACGGCCAAAGTAAAGGAGGAGAAGGAGGGAGAAGGACTCACCACAAATATCTGGAGAAAAATCGTGAATAAATATCATCAAATAGACCGACTGAGAGGGGACTAGAAGAGGGGGAGGGGGGAGTCCTGCATCAAAGGATAAGGGGAGGGTGGAATCTCATGACATAGGGAGAAGGGCATAAAGAAAAAATAAATAAATAAAAAAGTGACGAAATAAGAAAAAAAAACAAAAAAAAAACAAAAAACCTTATTTAATAATAATAATAATTATTATTAAAACAATTGATTAAATTTTAATTTATTTCCACATTTAATTTTCATTTTATTTTTTTTATTGTTGAATATTGATCAGGCCGCACTTTCTGTTATACCATGTTTTAGCCATGTGCACCCTACAGAAAAGAGGGGGCACATGCATGGGATGGCTGCATAGTTTCCAAACTATGCATTGACTGTGTTTCATGCCTCTATCTGGTTACAAAACCGAACTACATGGTTTCCACATAGTTTCCTAAACTGTGTGTAACCCATGAACCTCACTACTAGACACCGAACATAGGCCGCACACTTATCTAGGAAAGTCTTCATGGTTTAGCTTAATCGCGCACAGAACGTGGACATACAAAAAACCCATCCAAGACTTCTAAAATTTAAAAATTTAAACCGGGGATCAACCCGAACCTCAAAAAATATCCAAATACTAGAAAGGAATAAAATAAAATAATTTCAAAGGTTGGGATGTGAAAATATTCTCTACCACAAAAACTCTCTGCCCCAAAAAGTCACCTAGTCGAATAAAGAATCAAACTCAAGCTCAAAATTGAACAAGGCCAACACAACCACGAACTTAGTGTGACCATTAATTCTACCAATCACACCTGACCATCTATAAGGGAAACCAAAATGAGAATAACCATGACGTATAGAGGATGGTTATACCCTCCATAATAATGTATATAGCACTTTCCAACCTCGAAACTCCCATACAGACCAAAATCTACCACAAGGGGTCCCAAACAAAAAACCCCAAAGTGAGAATTGAACCAAACCATGATTTATCACCTTCATAGGATGACAAAATATCTAAAATGAGAACAAACAAGAAATAAAAGATTGAATAATACAAGGGATAAAAACATTCTAGAATGATCAAATGATTTAAAAATCAACATTCATATGGACACAACTTCTCATATTACGATAAAACAAGTTCATCATACTTTTTACAACAAAATGATGAACTTACAACAACAAAAAAAGTATAATACGGAATCTTAAAACATTTACATCCCCATATAGGGAAAAAATGAGCTAATGGGTTCACTTCACATCCCAAAAAATTCATGATTATGTGCAAGATTAACTCTGAGACCTATGGCTAGAGCCCTAATGACTGAAGCATCGACTGCCTCACAATCAGGCGCTGACATACTCTATCCAAGAATTTTCCATTCAATGATGCCACTTTCAGAACATCCCCATGTGACCCATATGACCACATTATCAGTAAGAATCTAGGGATTTTTCACAAGATGACATTCAGATGTCCAAACTAGCCATAGTAGAAGCACACAAGTGGTTGACCTGGTGAATGAAAAGTTGGGACTAACAAAAGAAACGTTATTAGGGAAAAGTTCCTCTCTTATGTACCCTCAAAAATATGGGGAAACCTTATGAGAACAAAGAAAAAAAATAAACTTCCAACCACATAAATTTTAGGAACTAAATCGGCCGAAAATACAAAATCCCTCAATTTCCCATACCGATTGTTCGATGATACCTTCTATGAAATGGAAACCAGCTCCTTAAAATGGACAACACATCTCTTCACCATCAGTTGAGCATGTCGAGAACCCACAATCTCAGGAACATTCCTCTCCTTCACTTTCTCATGAATAGAACATTGGATGAAAGTGGCCTTGAAAATTGCCCAAGACATCCCAACTCGTAGTGAGACTGGAACAACCACCTTTGACCTATCCAAAGCCAGACCTCTAAAAAAACTCAAAACGGATGAACCCTCAACACTTCATGAGTTCCTAATAACAATTTTGACTTTATCGACCCAAAAAATTACCTATAAAAACCTTTATCACCATTCAAAATGGAAAAAAAACATGATCCCACCACTGCACTAGGAGTTTGGGGAAGTTCAAAGATTGAAAGACAAAAAAACATTTGGGACCCTTCTGGGATATATATTTTGAAGAAAAAAATAATATAAAACCAAATAAACACCCAACCAAATCTCAACCAAAAAGGGTATCTCAAACCATACACAAAGCTCATAGACCAACACATCACAAACCAAATCAAAGTTGAACCAAATCTCAACCAAAATAAAACCACAACAGCATCACAAAAAAATATATGAATCCTATTTTAAAAATCACCATTTTACAAATTTACGAAATTTCAGATTTAATTCCCCTTTGAAATAAAAAATCATTTTCCCTTTCTAAAATAATTCCAGCACGTCTTCTTAAAAAAATTAAAACACCATCATATTTTTCCCATTAAAACCACAGATATCTTTAGAAAAAATCCCCCTTTTATAAGTCAAATATATAATTTTAAATATTCACCCATGGTATCATATGAAGTATCACATATATGTGCATACCACTTCCTCATATATCATCCACACATATATACAAACATTAAATTTCCACACACACCCACAGATGTGAATATATATAAGGAATACCAAGGGACATACTTACCATTTTACCATCAAAACCAAGATTTTCCTATTTAATTATCATTTTAAATTTTATAAAACTATTTGAAATTCAAAATAGTTTCCCTTCCAGTCTAAAAACAACCCACATTTTTTCATTTTTGAAATCCAACCTTTTAAAATCAAGCCTCATTTCATAACTCAAGAAAGTACCCCAAAATCAATTTAAATCCACACTAATAGAAACCAAACCAAAAACAAAACTTGCACTGAAGAACCTAGATGAGTAACTAGTGGTCATTCCTAACCCATATACATGGTTTAGCAGACCCTAATCCAAGGAAGAACTAACCACTAGGAGTGTCTCAAACTAAAATCTCAGGATCCACATGGGTAGATACTCCATGTAAGACCTCCATGAAACCCCATGTCATTACCTTGGTCATTCCCAATCAACACAAACCAAAACCAATGAATCAAATCGTGGACTACCCCTAAAAACATGAGGATCAGAACGAGAAAGAGTTCATGATTCTCTTATCGTACCTACCTCCCGAGTCCCGAAAGTCCTAGTATATGACTACCTGAAACCCAAACTGATAAGGGACTCCTCTAATACCATTCATTTTTCATGAACCAACATAGGTAATACTTGATCCAGTCACCTGATCCAATTAGTGACAAGGTCCGAAGGTCATTCCCGATCCCCACGGGATGAAAAATAGTGCCAAACATCAAACTAAAGCAGTTGGGAATGATTTGACCCATAACACAAATGAAAATAAAATGAAAATAAAACTGAGAAACAAAAATAAGGACTCACAGAGGAAATAAATAAATTTCTACAGGTACCTCCATGTGACCTCATAGGTCACCACTAAAAATAGAACCATGTTTTCTCTAAGATTAATCCAGGGCTGGAAGAACCTAAAACTGAAAATATAGAGTAGGTGTGAGCACCAAAATGATCAGTAAAAATCCCAAAGATAAACCATTATTGATGCACCACCACTAATTTTAAATCCATTCATACTAATTTGAAAATAGGATATGTAAAAATAAGTTTTCCTCTCTTTTATCAGAATAGGTAACAGGTAGCTATTTTTTAAGGAAAAATCATTTTCATTTCACATTCCAAAAAAATTACCAAGAAACATAAGTTATTTCAATAATTTATTTTAAAAAAAACTAGTCCTATAATACATATTTTAGTATAAAAAATAATGTAAAGGTTTTATGAGATAAATAACCAAAAGTGCCACAAAGTAAAATAGGAACATATAAGAATGTAATCATGGGAGTTTCCAAAACATTCCTAGAGAGATCACCGGATTTAATCGGTTCAAAATCACTTACCGATGTATGGTTAAATTCCATATTCAATAACCAACTGACTTCTCTATACAGGCCAATCCAATGGAAAATCCCACCTATCCTCACAAATAATCCATGGGGCCCTAACCCATCTAATTTGTGTTGATAATAAACCACCACTCTTTCCTCTAAAATACCCCTAGGAAACCCATGGTAATAATACACTATGTAAGTAGGAGTCCCTCACACGTGTGACTTGACTTACCTTTTATTACTTCACTTTCCTACCCCAAACACTAAAACAACCTATATGATAAAAAATAAGGGGAAATCCCCAATAGGTGTGCCCATCATATAAAAAACATAATTTCCATCCAAGCCATCACATAAAATAATATTTTGATCCATTTAAAATCTATATTTCACTTCCAAAATTACATAAGGTGCCAACTAGGACTTTAATACTATCCCTCAACAATATCATAAAAAATATTCTAAACCATTTCTAAAATAACGTGAAACACCACTTCTATAAGAACATTCCATATGGGCATTTACATTTTCCAAACCAAATTTACCTAAAAAATCCATTTCCAATTCCCGGTAAAAAATACACAACAAACTTAAAAAGTGTAAAATGAGAATTCATGTCATTTAATTTTCAAACTACACTTCTAGGTGAAAAACAAGCCAATTTTTAATAAAACATTTAACCAAATCCTTTAGGTGACACAAACAAAAACTTCAAAAGCTAGGAAAATTTTCATAAACTATTGTAAAACACTTAAGGTACCTCACATTTAAAAATAACTTGTAAAATGTCTTTTAAAAGATATATAAATAAATGGGAAACCAATTTCAAGAGGAAAAATCAATTTTTACAAACACATAGATATGTATATATACATATATACATATGTACCACACAAATAAAAAATCAAACTTTTTAAATACTAAATAATCATAAAATTAAAATTAAAGGTGTGAGCATAGGGAACCTACCTCAAAAAAGAAGAGGACCAAGTAGAACACTTTGGAAATTTAAAAATTAAGTGGTGACCACTCAAAAGCTCCCCAAAATTGCACACAAATACACCCTTATAAATATATATCCTTTAGTTAAAAGAAGATATTCCCCTTTACATGAGGGAATACGCTAGAGAGAAAAATATATATATATATACACCTATGTATGTGTGTGAACACCAGAAAGGATGATTAAAAATCACTAAAATCAAATTTAGGGGCTCAATACACATTAAGACCGTCAAATTAATGGTTTGAAACAAAACAACAGACTTAAAACATACCCCAATCGATGGTGGAAATCCAAACAAAACTAATTCACCTTTCCTTGGGTGAAAGATGACCAGAAAAAACCCAAGGGTTTCGAGGAAGCCTTCACACACCCTAATAATAGAAGAATAACAAAATACAGATCAAATACTGACCTAGGGTTCCGAATGAATGAAATACGATGTTGGAATACCCAAAAATGGATGAAGTGAAGGGGGATAAGGAGGGAGAAGGAATCAACTAGAAGATTCAGAGATGATCGTGAAAAAATGGCCTTGAATCGGATGATGAAGAGGGGGATATAGGAGGGGGAATCACACATTAAAGGATAAGGGGAAGGAGGAGTCACACAACATAAGGATAAAGGGAGAAAGAATTTTTTTTGAAAAAAGGGAATAAAAAATAAATAAAAAGAAAAATAAACTAAAACCTAACTTAATAATAATAATAATAATAATCATTATTATTATTAAAAACCATTCTTAAATTTTATTTTATTTCTCTATTTTATTTTCATTTAATTTTTTTGAACATTGATCAGGACACACGATTTGTCCAGGCGGTCTGTCAGACCTTGGGCCAACCGTCCACACACTTTTGGAAAGAGGGGGCACACACATGGGCTGGATGCACAGTTTTCGCACTATGTGATAACTATGTGGAACACCTCAATACAGTTACAGAACCAAACCACACGGTTTATGCATGGTTTCCCAAACCATGTGCAACCCTTGTGCCTCACTACTTGACACCCAACATAGGCTACACTATAACCTAGGCAGGGCCACATGGTATACCCTAACTGTGCACAAAGAATGCACAGAAAAAACCCACCCACGATATCTAAAATTCAAAAATTTAAACCATGGATCAACCCTAACCTTAACCAAAAGATCCAAATCCTAGGAAAAAATAAAATAAAATAATTTCAAAGGTCAGGGTGTGACAACCATGATGAAGAAACCCTTTTCTTAGAGAATTTTTCTAAATCTATATTATAGTGATTATTTTCATGACACTACTTATATAGATTTCTAATCTTATGGCATATTTAAAACATTTATTTATTATCTCGGGCCTCTTATAAATTAAAAATACTGAATGCTATTTTTTTATGCCTCCACTATCATCATACAAAATTCTAGATGATCTGGACATATGATTAATCATTATTTCCACACATTATCAATATTCATTTTTATGTACAAGTTCCCTGGCTTCTTATTCTTCACAACTACAATATTAAGAACCAATGTGAATGTTTTCTTCATTGATGAACCACAAGTCTTCTAATCATACTTTATACTCTAATATAATGACATTTCTCATACCTTCACTAAACACCTCATGGAATAACCTCTGAGACCAAGAAATAAATCCTCATCTTTTTTTTTGTTTTTATCATGAATATGAGTAACCAAAACACTATAATTATAGGAAAGACTTTAATTGAGTATAAATTATTATCAGTCAAAACTAGAGTTTCTTTTCCCATTTTTATTTCATGTTTCATTAACATTATTTACAAGAGGGTTGTTATGAGTGTAACCTAGTAGGTTCTTGGTACACCTTTAATTGAACACTTTATTTTCCCTCAAATAATATAAACATATTTTATAGCATAAAATAATTTATTCTTGTGTAAAAAATGTCCTCATAAGACCTATGTGTTGAGGCCTTCCTTGTGACATAATTTGTATCCTTCATCCTTTAATCCCTTTCTATATGTATAAGTTTAGTATAGATAAAACACATTCTATTAAAAACATACCTAATGTATTCAATTATCAATTGATAATTTGGGGCATCCTGTGTTCTTATTCTAATATTATGCTCACGTTCTTTGAGATACATACTCAAGGGGTGACCTAGTCCTCTAAAAAAATATCATTTCCTGGTTAATTTATTCTAAGAGTATTTGTTCTATTATTTTTTTGGATGCTTCTTCTTATTTGCATATTTATAAATATTATTCCTTTTATTTTATGATATATGATTTGGATCCTTGGATACTCTAGTCATAGATAATTCTTTAAAGGGAAACTCCACCTTCTACATTCCCTTAGAAAAACTATGATTTTCCTTTATATCTCTAATATTTTCACCCTCTTCTTTTTTCTAGGCACTCTTCTTCTTCAAATCATAATTTTCTTCATTTATATAATGACTTGTCTCCTCTATATGAGCCTTGAGTGGAATAATACCTTCCTTCAATTCCTATTCATGATCATTTTCTTTTTTATTTATTGGGATTTTTTAATAAATACAATTTTTTTCATTTTATAACCCTTATTGATTATGTTGATATTTTGTCCCACCAATGCTCTTTTCAGATTCTTATTCTCTATGTGTAGATCTTTGATGATTTCACAGTCTAATTCCTCTATAATCTCCCAATAATCCACTTTATCTTGAAATGTTTGGATTTATTTTTGTTCTTTACACACAACATATCTGAGTTTATGACCATAAATTGTGGGGACTTCTTTCTTTTCATATTTATCATCATTTTCATGTGGTTCATCTTCTCCAACAAAGCCTCTGAAGTTTTTCATTTTTTCAGATTCATCATTGAAGGGATCTAGTAATGTTCATACTTGTGAGATTTTAACTTCTTCACCTAGTTTCTTAATCATATTATTTTGTTCTTTAATAGTGGAATGAAAATTTTTAATCACCTTAGCTTGTTCTTCGACCTTTATCTTGAACTCGACTACTTATTATCAGTTAACTTGAATAAATTAGTAATTTATAAACCCTTTTTAATGTTCTTCCATCTCTTCTTATAGATTATCCATATATTCCCTTTATTCATTCAATAATCTACCAATATTTTTATTTTTTTATTCTTTAGATCGATAATTATTCAATATCACCTTCAAGCTCTATCTCGATATCAAAAACTCCATCAAAGACTTAAATCTCTTAAAAAAATTAGTTATTTATTCTATTGGGATTTAATATTTAGCTTTTGATATGAATTACCAATAAAAACTGACAACTAATTCTTTGATATATCCTCAAGATGGTTAAACACCATGATACAACCTTTGGATTTTAAAGTACTTATCCCAACTAGATCCACCCTGGGGGTGAATTAGGGTTATGGTTGAATCTAACCTTTTCTATAGGCTATCCATATATCTTTTAGAATCTTGTTCCCACATTTTTAGGAACTAATACTAACATGTTGCGCTTTAATGAAAAAATACTGAAACAAACACAAATATATAAGAAATTAAAGCATGAATAGGACACATAGATTTTAGTTGGTTCACCAAAAAGGTCAACGTCCAAGGAGAACACACCAATGATGTGTTTATGTGATAAAATCCACTAATATTAACTTTTTCTATATATATAATGTTTTTCCATGGTTATTGAATATTAGGTGAACTTACTTTACAAGATTTAGGGTTTGGTCACTCCTCACCCAATTGGAACTCCCTCTTGTTAACTTCCATGAACTGATTTGATGAAGGATATTATATAACTTAAAGGATTTTTGGTATCTTCAACCGATAAGTCACATGATGGCCCATCTCTGTTCAGAAAGAGACTCATATTATATTATAACTATTTATTTCATACTCTATTGAATGTTTTCCACTAATAAATACATATATTTATTCCATATGAGATTAATTACACAAAAAGAGAGTTAAGTCTTTTTCTTCCACAATACTATCAATGTAGCACTTCTTCTCAGGATAAAGATAATTCTCCACTATTATTATCCATTTTCCTTCCTCCTCTTCAATAACTAGATGCAATACTCAAATTATTATTAAGAAACACCTTCTTCCTTTAGAATGGATATAGCCAAGATACACAAATTTATTCCTTGATCTCTTGATTAGATTAAAAAACCCACATTATAATTTGATTTTTTCCTTGAATCACTATTCACTCTGTAACCTCGATCACATAACCTTGATTGAATGAACCCAACATGTAATACTGTCATGCTATCACAATTTGATAACCTATTCTATATGACTAAAAAACATAAACAACGGCTCCATATTAGTTCTTCAATATATCTTCAATATACTCAACCACACTGTGTGACTGATTACACAAATGATATTCATAGGGAAGTTTATATGAAGCCACTGTCTTTATCCCAAAACCCTTTCAACACACACACATATATATATATATATATATATATATATATATTTGTCAACTTTTGATAAAATCTCTTAATTATGTGATCCATTCATCATTTATAAGCAAAACCACACTGACATAAATATGAAAAACCCAATCGAATGTATTTTCCCTCGACTTATGTATATGTTTTTTCAAAACTATTATGCCTTATGATCACATGACTCAAGTTATTTCTGTCCATGAGATAACTCTGACTTACGACCATATATATCACCCTTTAAATATGATATATGTTACTTTGAAAAATCCTAATGAGATCATGATTATGAAATCAAAAAAATCCTCCATCATTTACAACATAACTCACCTTACAAAATTTTCATAACTATGTCACATGATTCTTTCATCCATATGTGATACACCCAACACCATAGATTAATACTTTGTAACTCACCCTTTATGTGATCCATAAGGGATTACATGAAAAAATATTCTTTTCAATGGATGTTATGATTTTTTTATTAAACATAGAAAATTATGCCTTTTTTATTCATATTATGGTATTTCACAAGTGTTCATGAAATATTCCCTCTCCTTATTTACTATACAATTTTAATATAAGTTTCTATTGGTTATAATGATCCCAAACTAAAACTGGAATTTGGAATTTTCCTCTGAGTGAGAATAATTTCACACTGGAATCATTTTTTGGAATTCTTATTTATCATTAAGAAAAATAATTTCCACTTTTCCTACCATCCATTATGATATCCATTACAGAAACATATCATAAATTATTATAAACATATATCCTCCAGATATGAAATCTTCCCAAGACATCCTAATATTGTTCCATTATGTATAGATATATCAAGATGATTTTTTATTTTAGTTTTTGCATACAACATCCTCATGGAATTCACAACCACTTTATATAACCCTATCATCTATAAATAATCTATCCTTAATGTATGATAATATGAATGACAACAAATCCAACACATTACATAGGGTTGGGTCCAACAAAAATTAATCAAGAACCCTATAAAATAAGAATAAAAAATTTAGATCAATATATCCAATGATATGACTAATATAATAAAATTTATAGTAATTGAATGTATTTGAATAATGATCTTCATGTATGTTTATGACGAAAAGATGAAAATTGATTAAAATTTTGTATTTCTAGTGAAAACTTATAATGGAAGTAATATTAAATCTTGGATAAATACATATTATCAACTCCCTTACACATAGTCTAGTTCATAACCTTAGGTAAAAAATAACTAATATATATCAAGATAATTCTTAATCACCAAAAAATAAATTTTTTTCTCCAATCAGAGGTATCTGGACTAGTCCACTCATTCATAATGATTTCTAACACAAATATTTACAATAATATCAGGTTAAAAAAATTTCCTTTTCATGAAAAAATAATAATTGAAAAATATGGTCACACAAATATCACTCCACCAATAATGATTGAAATTTATCAAATAAGGTTAATTAATTATCCAAACAAGAGTGATATTCTTAGAGTTTGTATGATCTCTCATCTCCCATTTCCATCCTAATGTGAAAAAAATCAATAGTTGTTTTTAAAAGGGATTTAAATGGAAATGGTATGTTAAGTCATTCAATATAGGGTAAAATAGGTAGTAAAAACATTAACATGTAAAAAATAATGAAAAATTTATGAAATGACACATGATAGGGCTTGAAAAAGTTTTTTTTTGAAAAAACATGCAATGAAAGTTACAAGATTGGGAGAGAAATGAAATAGGATGAAAAGAAAAAATATATAAACGATCAAAAAATATATCATTATTACTCAATAAAACATGATGAAAGTGTTATTTTTTATTTTATTTATATAAATGATTTTATTTTCATTTTTTAAATTTTTTTATTTTTTTATTTTTTAAATTAGTTTTTAATTTTTGGAATAATTTTCAATAAATGTTTTTCAAAATTAAAATGAATTTATTTCCTTACCAATAATGAAAAAAATGAAAACTTCTACCCTACATATAAATAGATACTTTACCTCATGAATATGAATACTAGTGTAAAATCCATAAAAGGAAGTGTCAAATTAAATCCATTCCACCACACATAAATTCTAGAAAACATTGAAACAAAAATAAATTTATGTGTTGGGTGGGACAAGGAATTTGGATAGTAGCATGGATATCAAAAAATAGGTTTTCATAGGATCAGTAGAGATTTAAAATAAAGGATCAAAATATAGGTAAATATTAGTAATAATAAAAGAAACTTCACAATTATAATTAGTCTTACCAAGGTAAAGTAGAAATTGATTATTAAAGAGTATTAAATTTTTACCTTCATGAAATTTCTTCCATCAGAAGTGATTTTCATGGAGTAACTTATTTTTTTTTTCATGTAGTGATTTTAATTGTTGTATGATTCAATTCAAAGATCCTCTAAAACATTAAATTATAGGAAATTATATTCATAAGCTTTTTTGCAATAAAAATTTAATGTTTTAATAAAATAAAATAATTTATATTGAAAATTTAAGTGATTTACCAAAAACAAGATTAAATGGAGACATCCTAATGGATTTTATATATAGATTTTGATATTCCAAATGTGATTCACTAATTTTTTCTGAATAATATTTCCTTGTGGGTTTAATAATTCTCTCAAGAACTCTTTAAACTTACATGTTTGAGAGTTTAGCCAAGACATTTGTTTGGGGTGATATGAAATTGGTGTTTTATGTACAACCACATGTTTTATAAAAGGATACTATATAGTTTAATTACATAAATGATATCCAAATCCCTTATCAAGGCATGATGGGTTCTAAATATCTGGAAGATGCATGGTTTTAGAAACTCAATTAACAATTTGAGCATCATCTTCTCTAGAAGGTTTAGAATTTAACCACCCATAAATATAGTCAATAACGAGAAGGATTTATATAAATCCTTTATAAGGAGATAAAATAACCATGAAATCAGTGACCCAACCATAAAAAAATTCATAAAAGATTAATTTTTTTAGCTAGTTTCATTTATTTTAGAAATTATGAATAATTTATGGAAAGTGGGAGATGATTGATAGAACTCATTTGATTCCATGAAGTGTTAAGGATAAATTAATCCCAAGTGTAAGGGCATTCGATAGGTATTTTATGGTTAAAAGTGTATATCTCAATGGATTGAGTAGTAGAATCCAAAAATTTATTAATTCTCCTCTTCATCAACACATCTTTGAATCACCATTCCAATCCCAATTTTAAAATGTTTACTACCTTACCAAAAATAGTATTTTGATTTACCTTTTAATTTTTCAATTTATTCCATTTAATTTTTTTAGTAAAAATACCAATAAACATGTAATTAAAAATTTGGTCATACAATGGAAATTTTGGAGTGATATATTATATTTTTTCTATGGGAAATTTAGGATAGAAAATTTCAAAATGAGATGAATTTGAAATTCTACTCAAGTAATCAAGAATGTAATTTCATTTTTCTAGGTATATCCTTAATATAAAGGTTATTTTCTTGAATAATTAAAATATATCTTATAATACATAGTTTGAAATAACTTTTTTTATGTAAGAACAAAAAATTTGAATAGTCTATGAAGATGATTATTTTATCACCTAATTGATAGGGACTAAATTTCTCTAAAGACAAAACCATAACTAAGATTTATTTTTGAATGATATTGTAATTGGAATGAGTTTTATCTAATGTTTTTGAGTCATAATATATTAAAAAGTTAATAATTTTTTCCTTTGAACAGGGAACCCCTATATTCATATCATATGTATCACAAATAATTTTAAATTGAAAGGACCATTAAAGCTATTAAATGGTTACAGATTGTGAGTGTATTTTTCAGTTCAATAAAGGCTTTATCACAATACTCTTTAAAACTGAATGGAATTATATTTTGAAGTATTAAAGTGAGAGGAAGTGAATTACTAATGAAATTATGTATTAATCATTGAGAAAAACTGAAATTTACAAGAAAGAATCACATTTCATATATGGATGTTAGTTTAGGAAGTGATTGGATTAATTTAATTTTGGTGGGATCCACTTGAATACACTCATGATATATTATGTTTCATATAAAAATTCCACTAGTAACTATGAATTTACATTTTTTAATATTAAAAATAAGGTTACAATCAATACATTTCTTCAAGATAAAAGAGAGTGAATTCATGTAGGATTTGAATAAATTACCATAAATGGTAAGTCCATCAATAAAACCCCCATCAAATTCGTAATGAATTTTGAAAATATGCTCATAAAGTGCTTCTAAAATTTCATGCGATATTTAAAAAGGACAAAATTCATTATTTTATATGCATATTTTACAAATGTTTAGGTGAATGTATTTTTTTTCTTATCCTTAAGGTGATATTGGGATTTGGAAATTTCCAATAAAGACATCAAGAAAGTAATAATGTGTCTTTTTGGATAATCTTTCTAGTATTTGTTCTAGAAAGGGAAGTGGGTAATGGTCTTTTTTTTGGTTTATACAATAAATTTTATTATAATTAATAAACACAAAACATTTATTTTTCACTCAATTTTGGATCGCTTCTCTATTTTCATTTGTGGAAATGGTTATCCGCCTTTTTAGGAACCCCATGATTTGTAATAACACACCCACTATAAAAAGTATGTTATATAATAACATATTTGAAAAGATTGGTAATATATTCCCTCAAAAGCTCAAGTATTATTGAATTTAGTCTTATTTAATGATGAAAAATGGGTTTATTTGAATCCTCTAGATGTATATGTTTCATATAGAGTGCAGGATTGATTCTGGGCATGTCCTCTAAGTTATATCTAAAATGTATTTTTTGTTTTTCCCTAAGAAAAGGATGAGCATGGATCCCCCTACTAGTAATTAAAGCATAGATGATGATATGATATGGTTTATTATGGAATAGGAAGTCAAACTTTAGGTGTTTAGGAAGATATTTTAGATAATTTCTTTAATTTATATATTGAACAAAAATCTTGAGAATAAATGAAATGCGCTCAGGTGGTTTCAATTAATTTTTGTCATTATCATCCATAGTGGAGTAGAAATGATCATAGGTGACATATGAATTGGGAGATTTTATAAGATTACTTTCCTTAGTGATGAAATGTAAATTTAGGCCTCACCATTAATCCCTATGTTAATGTGGGTGAAAATTTCCCACTCTCTAATCCCATTAGAACAAGACAAGAGAGAATTCATAATATTAACTTCAATATCAGGAGACTTTTTCAGATGTATGGATGGAGAGCATAGAGATATTATTTGAATGGTATAAAATGTATTTGAAAATTTTGAAATTGACTAGTTGGTCACAAAATTCCATAGATAATATGCCAATATGGTCATCAATTTTAGTTTTTTCTATCATAATTAAAGGTCTTCAAAGAATAAAAGGAGACTAGTAATAAGATTTCTAACATTCTATGTCATGGATACAAAAATAAATAGGAAATATTATCTCATTTACAAGAATATAATCATCCTCTATTATTCATTCAGGTAAAGGAGTGCTTTGATTATACAATTGGATGAGTATAACTGTAGGTTATTGTTGAAGATCCTTTTCGTCACACTGTCTAAAAGAATGGAAAGGGAAATGACTTAGCACAAATTGATTCATCCTTTTAAGAAAACATCAAAAATCGACAAAGGCATGAACAAGGCTTCAAAATCACATGTGTCGCACAAGTTCCATCACTGTTGTGCAAGTCCACTTGCGCGGTGCCCAATAGTCGTGCCAGTGACTTGTACACCCCAAAGGATAACCGTTCGGGGTCTTCTCCAGCCTATAAATTGACCCAGTGGGCCCCCCATTTTAGGAGGAATTTTTCCAGAATTCAGATATAGAGATCTGAACGCCCAAGTATCTTCTTCAAGTCCTTCGAACACTTCTAAGGTAATTATTTACCTAGAATGGAATGTCTAAACAATAGGAGTAAGGTCTAAGTGTTAGAATTCACTAACACTTGCGCGCCTAAGGTGTTTTACCCTTAAGGGAAATGAACATACTTGTGCGCCTCTCTTCTGGAAGTACCTCAGGATAATTCTAAAGGTTTTGGTCAAGGATCGCCCAAGTGGTACCCTACTGGTTAACAATCACACAAGTACCCATGTGTCGCGCAGGTATACCTGCGCGAACAGGACTTGGGCTCCCACACAGTACTTGCGCGCCTGCCCGGACTTGCGTGCCCCTACCTTTTTGGGGTGCTTTTCTTTCCCATTTAACCCCTCTAATTCCATTCCACCTATCCTATTCAAGATTCAGTCTTCAAGACACTCTTCAAAGCCATTTATGGCATGATTTCTTGATTTGGATTCCTTATTTGAAAGGAACTCCATGGAACATCTCTCAAAATCTAGTGATTCACACATCTTTATGTCACTAAAGATTGAGATTTCATTCATTAAACCTCATCATTTAAGATGAGAGAACTCTTTTAACCTGGGCCTCCTTTTCAGGAGTAATCCCCAATCATAATTTCCTTTAATATGGGTCTCCTTTTCAGGAGTAAGCCCCAGTCCCCTAATTTGGGCATCCTCCTCAAGAGTAATCCCCAACCATAAATCTATTATCCTGGACCTCTTTTTCAGGAGTAATCCCCAATCTCAAATATGGGTATCCTCTTCAGGAATAAGCCCCAAGTCCCTTAACCTGGGCCTCCTTCTCAGGAGTACGCCCCAGTCTTAATTTCTCTTAACCAGTCCTAATTTACCTTTGATCTGGGATTCCCTCTCAGGAGTAAAACCCAATCATAAGTCCTCTCCTAATTTGGGATGCCTTTTCAGGATTAATCCCCATGTTAAAATATTCAAATCTCTATGAAGCACATATACATTTATGGACCCTATTCCTGGATTTCTTCCCTGAAGTAAATCCTAATATTCATATATCTGGGAAGTTATACATACATAAGCCCCACATTATTTCTTATGATTACATCTTTCATGGCACAATTGTCTGGTTTTTACCAATACCTATTGTTTCTCACACCGAGCATGACTCACGTGAGCTTAGAGTGTAAAAGTAATTACGAAATCCTTCTTTGAGCCATCAATCATAAACATGATACTCCCTTACATGAACTACGTGGGTTCTGATTCCTTGTCCAAAATAAAGAATATGTAGGCAGCCCATCTGCGGGTATGATCCCAACTCTGAAATAATCCATGTCCTTCTGAATGAAAATAAACTTCAAGTGCCCCATTGAGTGGCTTTAAAACCAACATGGTCATCATAATGACCAAGAGACTTCTATATAAATGTGTCGAAGGATACCATTTACCATCAATCTCTAACAAATACAGATGATTCTATATCGATGAAGAACCTCAAATACATATAAAAGATTCTCTAAATTTCTTACATATCAATCATTGATTGTCATATCTAAAGGAAAGCTCATTTTATACTTGGTAATGTAATAAGGATTCATGAACATAACTTAAATATATAAAGAGAGTCCCAGAGTAGATAATAATTCCCCTAAAAAAGGTGTGATGAGTCCGACCTCCCATCCTCTCGACCAATGCAAATTCCTAAGACTCATCAGTCCACAACTAATGAGTGCCTACCTTTGGAAAGTAGGTTCAAATGGATATGGAATCATTGGATATTTCCGGTTCTACGAAAAAACCCGTTAGAAACCGCTTGTAATGTTTGAATCTTAAATCTATGAGGTCATCCCCGATTCCAGAGGGAAACAAAAAATGATGAACCCGACGTGAATCCTTAACCAAGTTAAAATGAGTTTTTACTTATTTGTTAGGCCCCTATTTAAAACTCAATGAGAGGGACAACAAAAACAATCAATGAAATATGTGCTCATCCAAAAGATGTAGTGGATGAATTTATCTTGATTACCTCTCTTATATAAAAAATGAAATCTTTCCCAAGATTATCTCCATTATAAGAAATGGCTGCTCTCAAGTTCTCACCCGTGAATACCGTTGCTGCAAATGCCACCACTGCTACTCTTGCTGGATCATCGTCCGCTCTGAGGATGACATCACCTACTCAGAATCTTCAATGCTGGGTATCAAACACACTGGTTAAGGAGTACTGTCAACATGGTACCATACCAACTCTGGAGGCTGCCCGAAAATCCCTCCAAGTGAACAACTCAAACCGGTCGTCTAGACAATGATGGCCATTGATCAAGAAGCAGGCGGTGCTAACCACTGTCTCCAACCATTTCGGGTCGTTATCCCCGGAACGCAATCACCAGTTTCTCCCTTATTATGGGGAGGTGAATGAGCAGGTCCCTCAGGGCCTTAATTCAAGAAGAAAGGAGTCCTTCCAGAAAGCTCCCACCAACAATCGCCACCAGACTCGTGCGGTAGTGCACCCTAAACATGATAAGGGTACCGACTCCGGGCTTTCAGCTCAGGTTTCTCGAACCCGAGCAGGCAAGACGAATCGCTAGAGGTGAAATTCGGTTAACAGTGAGCAGTTTCTCATCTCTGCCATCTCTGAAGAAGTCCACCAACCTAACTTGGTGGCAAGAAACGAGCGGGCACACACACCTGCCCGTTTTAATTCCGCTGTCCAGCAGACTCGTCTGGCAGCAGTACGCCAATCCCGCCAAGCAATTCCGGTGGAGTACTATAGGTAGGAACATACACCTGTTTATACATCATCAGCCAGTCAGCAGGCTCGTCTGACTACATATGATGGATCCCGCCACCCCAATGTATTGACCACTGGTAAACAGGCAGATACACCTGCTTACACTCATCAATCCTGCCAGCATCCTCATCTGTCAGTGTTGATGGATGTTCGTCAACCACGTTCAGCGAAGTGAAATCAGTAGGCACATACACTTGCTAGTATTGATCATTCCTACCAACAGTCTCGCTTGGTAGCATTCAGAGAAGTCAGTCGGAAAGATTCGATGACAAACAGGAGGCAAACTCAACTCTCTTCCCCTACACTTGAGTACTGTCAGGATTCACTGACAGGAAAAGGAGGACAGGAGTAGGCACATACACCTACTCCAATCACGGAATGGACGTATATCCCCGTTCCAGTAGCTGAAGTCACCAAGCATATTCTATCAATGGTGAAAGAGCAGAAGAAAATCCCTGCTCATATTCTGGATACCTGCCAGGATATTATAACAACTTCAGTGGCATCTCAGGGAATGACACATAAATCTATCCCAACCAGTGGAGTTACACATCAACAGTTCACTCCGGAACAGACACACACATCTATTCCATTCCAATAGGGTTGTGGGGTATACTCCCCATATCATACGGACAACTAAGTCAGGAACATACACCTGATTTCAGTGGAGATCGTCAGACTACCCTGGCCATCTCTCCTGATCAGGCACATACACCTGCTCAGAGTAGCCACTTTTTTCAACAAGTGGTTACCAAGGGGAGTAAGAAGGAGTCTAAGAAAAAGACATGCCCAGAACAGTCAAGAAATCAAGAGCCAATCTATAACAAGGCCTTTCTCAAAGATGGAGTTCTTGAAGCCCTCAGACAGTTATCTGTTGGAATCCAATATTCTACTCCCTCATTTCCCAATAGTGGGAACATTAATTCCGAAGGTCTTCAACAGACACTTCCTCATGAAGGATTGCTTCATGATAGGTCGGTCGATCTTGAAATTTCATCTTCAGATGAGATCTACAATAACCCTCTGTGTGGCCAGAAGACCAAGGAGCAAGAGATCACATCTTTTTCTGTAACCCACCATGGTTGTCCTCCCCATGATGATGAATTTCACTGCGAAAGTCCTCTCCGTAGTAGTGATGCACATTTCCTGAAAAATTCTCCAGTGGACAATGTAGTGCCCAGAAATCCCTCTTATCTTGAAGCACTTGAAAATGTGAAACCAGTCATGTCTGATGCTTTACCATCAGCAAGTGAACTAATTTCTCAATCAGAATATAGTCCGCGGTATATGTCATTCTCTGAACCACCCCTGGGTCATTTATCTTCTAGTTTGATCAGTGGACTCTCTACTAATCCTGTTGAATCTGATGAAGCAACAAGGAAGAACCAGCTCTGGTCAAAGCAGGTAGAATAATCTTCATTGAATGATAAAGAGGAAGTGCTGAATATGAGAAAAAAACTAGCGAAAGTTGAAGTGCCAGTCTTGTTTTGGACTTTGGCTGAATCTCAGTATGACATTCCAAAAGTGTTGATAGAAGATTGTATTCAAGATATTCGTCTCAACATATGGAAAACTCTTTGTCAGTTGAAAAAGAAAATATTATCTTATGATTAATATGAAAATCATGTCAAGATAATAGAAGGGTTACAATGTCATATTGACTTGGCATCTCTATCAGTCTCTCGATATCCGAAGGCTGAAAAGCAGCAGAGAGCCCTTCAGCGTTCATGCCTTGGCGCACTAAGGAGATTGCACCAGTTAATTTCCAATTCCCCATCTGGTATTCATATCAGAGGATGGGGTATTCATGGAGAACTACATTTCACTATTTTCTCCAGTCAGCAAAGCCCGCCAAAAATGGTTGCATGCAATGTTATTTCCCATGGTCGGCCACAGTCAATGGGTTTTGTTTGTAATCAGAAGCTTGCCCAAGAACATGCTTCAACTAGTTCCTCTCAAAATCAAGAATATATAGAACAAGTTGTTGAATTACTCCTGCATCAAGAGAACGAGAATATTGAACAATCCTCTCATATGGAGAAATCACATCATCAACTGACAGAAATGTCAGAAATCATCCAGCGTTTATATGAGCTAGGTGATAAAAGTGGATACAGGTTGATGCATCCAGCTAATTTCCAGACTAAATTCCACAAGATCAGGAGAGATTTTAAGAAATTCTCAGACATAGAATGTCAAGAGCCACCCCAGCTCTCCAGACTGGGGACTCTTTTAGACCAACCCTCGGAATCAACAAATAGGATTTGAGGAGTTGAGCAAAGACAGCAGGAACAGCCCCAGTCCACCAGAATGGGGACTTTTTCAAATCATCAATCCCCTACTCAGATAAAGTCAGTCTTTTCTCGATTAGGGAAGAATCCTCAAGAGGAACAAAGAGCCAAATTACCAGGAGACTCCCTCCAAATTACGGTTCGTCAAGAAGTTCCTGAGGGATTGAATCAATAAAAGGCAATGTATCATCAAAGACATGGAATAAGACAATATCATAGAAATGATGATAGAAGGGATGTGATGCGTTATGAATCAATTAATGTCATCAATGTCGTTGTTTCTTATCCACCAGATGAGGCTCTTTCAGAGGGATCAAATGAAGAGATTCCTACTCAAGAAGTTGTACGCACAGACACAAATAAAGAAGGTGTGCATACAAAAAATCAAAGGTTTACCCAAAATCTGGGCGTTACTTCAAATAACCCACTTCCCCCTCTCCGAAAGGGATAAAACAAGGGAAAGGGGAATAATTAGGTTACATATCCTCCCTCTAGATAGGGCCAATATCTCTCACTAGAGCAAAGATTTGCGCAACAAGAGGAATAAATGAAGGAGTTGAAGAGGTTGAATACAGAGCTACTTCAGGGTAATCTTCTTCCTAAACATGATGGAGTCAGTCAGCCAAGGGAGTTTGTTTCAGCTACTGAGATGGATCAAGAATATCCTCCTTTATCAGTACACCCTCACATGTCTAATCTTACGGGTCAAGTGCAACAACAATTGGCAGTGCTACCATCAGTTGCAGTACCAGCCACCACATCTATCCAAGCTCCAGTCATTGTACCTGCCCAATTCCAAGTTCAACCGAATGTTTCTCAAAAGTTAATAACTACCATTGAGTCATTAATATCTCGGTTAGAGACTATGGAAGGGAAACATGCACAGGTTCAACCAGAAAAGAAATCTTACCCTGAATGGGTAGATTCAATCTCTCCCCCGTCAAGTTTTGGGAACCCGGTATTCCCTATTTTCAATGGATCAGGTGACCCTGAACAACATTTTATGCATTATGTGTCTTTTTGTGATCATATTATGGGAAATATAGAGAAGAAAGAAGTAGTAAAACTCAGATGGTTCGTGCGAACCTTACAAGGACCAGATTTTGTCTGGTATACAAGCTTGAAATCCCGTTCAATTACCGGATGGGAAGATCTCCATCAACAATTACTTATCCAATTCAGCTCAACTTTCCCAAAGACAACAGTTTTCGATCTTACAAACTATAAGAAAAGGGCGAAAGAAAGAGTATCTGACTTCATTTCTCACTATAAGGGATTAACATATTCCCTGAGCTTAGCACTCCCTCAAGAGGAACTGTTTCCAATCTGTGTGGCAAATTTGCGTGATGAATTACGCACGCCGCTGATCCCTGTGAATTACACAGGAGGGTTTCGAGACCTAACTTCAATCGCTCAGAAGATTGAAGATTCCCTTATATAGGCTAAGGCTAAATCTCGTGTAATTCCATCAGCTCCAGGAAGGAGAATGGGTAAAGCAGAAACTACTACATTTATGCTTAAAGAAGCACCTGTACCTATTTCTACTTCAAAACCGTCATCTTATCGAAGGGCTCCACCTCCTGAGTGCCAAAAACAAAGGCCGTTTCATCAATTCGATCAAAGAAATCAAAGATGAAAACAATTTGAGGATTTTAAGAGCAAAACATACTCTTTACGAAATGAACAAGTTCCTGGTTACTTCATTTCAGCTCTGGAGAATAATTTGGTTCAGCTGCCAAGGCCAAAAGGCCAAACAGGGAAGGAGATGAAGACCGTCCCAATTATTGCCCATTTCATCAAATGTTGGGGCATCCCATCCAGGAGTGTTTTGTCTTTAAAGACCTCCTGCAAAAGATGGTTGACTCGGGACAAGTCAAACTGAAAGCCTCTTCATCCTAGGTAGCATGTGTTACTGCTATAGTTCCAGAGGAGGAAGGCGAGTGGGAAGAAGTCAAAAGAACAAATGCACAAAAATATGATGATTGGATGGTCAGAAAGATGATCAACCGAACTTATGCTATTTTGAAAACACAATTGAAGAAACCAATTGTACCTTCTGCTATGAATGTCATAGCAAAACCCTCTTAATCAGAGGGAAAATACTCAAAGAAACGGCATGATTAAAAGAAAGAAAAAGAATCAGAAGAAGATGAGTACATGTCAAAGCCTAAGTTGTCTTTGACCTTGGCAGACTTCATGCCATCTACTTCAAATCAACGAGAACCATCCCACCAAACGGAACAGCCTAAACAAGATAATCAGGCAAAATCTTCATCGGATGAAGAGTTGATTTTCGATTCTATTAATATGATTCAATTAACAGATCCATATTCCAGTCGCAGTTTCGATTTCGATGTGCCTGAATTCCCTGTATCAAATAGAGGAATCAGAGGAAGTTCTAGAGGTTCAGGATACATGGGAAGACGTGGATCTTTCAGAATCCACTATTTCAATTCTACCCCTGCTAGAACTATGTACGCAGCAGAAACTCGTGGTAGAGCCCTTCAGAAATCTCAACAAGAATAAGCAAGTTCTTCTAACAATAGCAAACTCAGTCTTAGAACATTTATTCTGTAAGACCAGTTGAAGGTTCCATCTTCTTCATCTCAACATGTAAATGGATCTAATTGATCTAATCTTCCAAAACCAGGAATATTGCCAACTCTTATCCCAATACAAGATGCATTAACTTCCAAAGAATCTGCTTCCAAGGAACCTGCTAAACTACATATTCCTGTTGGGAATCACAGACCTCTGGATCAAAAGTATGATGTATTGAAACACTTGGCCCAAGTACCAGCCAATTTATCAATTCTGGATGCTTTGAATCTGTCAAAAGATATTCGGGAAGCACTCATCGAGGCTTTGTCAAGTCCTCAGGAGTTTGAAACTGAAATTGCTGCAGCTGAAGTCCATCACATAGAGAATAATCTTGCAGAATGCCATAAAACAATATCTTTTACTGATGAAGATGAAGATGATGTTGTGCATGGGCATATTAGACCTTTGTACTTATCTGGAAGGGTCAATGGCGTAGACATCCGAATAGCTTTCATTGACAATGGTTCAGGAGTCAACCTCATGCCCATTCTTACACTTCGTCAATTGGGCCTCACGAAATCTGATTTATCTCCTTCTACCATGATGTTACAAGGATATGATAAAAATAAACAAGAACCACTGGGCGAAGTGACACTCAGAACTCAGTTTGGAGATCTTGTATCCAATTCAGATTTCATGGTTGTTGATCAAGACTCAGCTTTCAACATCTTGCTTGGAAGACACTTGCTACATCAACATGCGGCTATCCCTTCATCATACCATCAATGTATCAAATATTGTTTCGGTGGTCAATTTGGGACACTATATGGTGATAAGGCCCCGTTCAAGACATGTGAGTCTCAATACATTGAGGCGGAATTCTATCACATGAAGGGAAGGTAGAAATCCACAACAAACAAGATTACCAAAGTTAATGCTCCATATGGTTTGGAGAAGATTCCAGTAAATCCATTTACACATGTGAGTACAAATTATGTGTTGCCTATCAGTCAAATTGACAAGATAGACCCAAATCAAAATACTCTTATGGAAAGATCTATAATGTCAATTACGAAAATTGAGCCAGACAACATGGGAGAAATTGGTAACCCACCAAGCAGTGATGAAAGCATAAATGGTGACGTCTTCATTTCATCTGCTAAAATCCAACAAGTCTATACTTCACCAATTAGTCTAGAAAATGTAATAGCAACATCGGAGGTGAACATTGATGTCGATTCTCAATCCATCATCTCCTCTTCATTTCCCAAGTAAGACCCTTCATCATCAATCGGGTCGGAAATGGAAGCTTCTTCTTTATGATGTGCAAATTTTGACATCTATTCTGATCATTAAAATTATGATTCATCATCTATTATGCATGTAGAAACAGAAGAAATAACACATGATGAAGAAGAAGAGGGAGATCTCAGAGATGCTCCTCCAGCATTTGAAGAGGGTATCTCTACCACCATGGATGAACTCAGTGAAATAAATCTGGTTACAAAAGAAGATCCATGCCCCACTTTAATCTGTGAGGTCATAAATCTTAAAGAACAAGAGATGTATATTTCCTTTTAATGAAAAATTGATACATATTTTCTTGGAACTATACAGAGATTCCCGGGATTAATCCTAATGTTTCTACTCATCATTTGGGTTTACCAGAAGAACATCGAGGATTTAAGCAAGCCGTGAGAAGAACACACCCATCTTATGCTTCCAAAATTGAAGCTGAAGTGGATAAGATTTTCAAATCTAACTTCATGAAAGAAGTTAAATATCCCAAGTGGTTGGCTAATATTGTTCCTGTAAAGAAGAAGAACGGAAAAATTAGAGTTTTCATCGATTTCAGAGATCCTAATCGGCATTGTCTTAAGGATGATTTCCTAGTTCCGATTATAGAACGTTTAATTGATGCAACAGCTGGCTATGAAGCACTTTACTTCATGGATGGATATTCCAGATATAATCAAATCCTAATGGCCCCAGAAGATGAGGAATCCACAGCCTTTAGAGCCCCTCAGGGTGTGTTTTTCTACCGGGTAATGCCCTTTGGCTTAAAGAATGTAGGTGCAACATATCAGCGTGCCATGCATAGTATCTTTAAAACCATTTTAGGGAAGTTTATTGAATGCTATGTGGACAATTTAGTGGTCAAATCCAAACAACGTTCTAATCACTTGGCTTATTTGGAATTCATATTCCACAAGCTTCGACAACATAATTTGAAGATGAACCCCTTAAAATGTGCTTTTGGGGTAACATCATGAAAATTTATCGGCTTTGTTGTATGCCATCGTGGTATTGAAGTGGATCCTGAGAAGAAAAAGTCAATCCTTGGCATGTCACCTCCTCGAAATTTGAAAGAATTAAGAGGGATTTAAGTACACTTAGCCTATATTCAGTGTTTCATCACCAATTGGCCGGAAAAATTTTACCCTTCACCAAATTGATGTAGAAGGGAGTCACTTACCAGTGGACTGAAGAATGTCAAGAAGCATTCGATATTCTCAAGAAATACCTCTTGAGTCCGTCAGTACTCATGCCAACTGTTTAAGGAATACCACATATCATCTATGTGACATCTCTAGAGCGATAATTGGGTACCTTTATTGCTTTAAAGAATGATGTTGGGAATGAAAACAGCCTTTACTACCTCCGTCAGACTATGATTGAAGCAGAAACCCGGTATTCAAGTATTGAGAAGTGCTGCCTGGCATTAATCTTTGAAGTTCAGAAGTTGAGACACTACCTGCAACATCACTAGGTCCAATTGGTATCTCTCAATAACCCACTAAAATTCATCCTTAGTCGTCCAATTCTTACAAGATGTATGGGAAGGTGGGCAGTTATTTTGCAGCAATTTGACATTCAGTATGTGTCTCAAAAGGCAATAAAGGGCCAAGCTATGGCTGATTTCCTGGCTGAACACCCTTCAGTGGTAGACACATCTTCAGATATTGAACTCCCTGATGAGTAAGTATTCTCTATTCAAGAAATTCATCAGGCATGGGAAATGTATTTTGATGGTGCTTCCAGATGTCCAACAGGGAGGAAAATGGAAAATCCTAAGTTCAAAAAAGGTGGCTTAGGAATTGTGATCATTTATCCAGAA
This sequence comes from Viscum album, assembly GCA_963277665.1. Classification (NCBI taxonomy): domain Eukaryota; kingdom Viridiplantae; phylum Streptophyta; class Magnoliopsida; order Santalales; family Viscaceae; genus Viscum; species Viscum album. The sequence goes on from OY728123.1 coordinate 208,428,371, forward strand.
AAGGAAGTGTTACCTTATTCTTTCTTATTGTGGGAAGGTGGTACCAATAATGATTCAGAATACCAAGCTCTCATCGCAAGCTTGGAATTGGGACTTCAATCACAAGTGAATCACTTAAAGGTGAAAGGTGATTCCGACCTGGTAATAAAACAAGTCAATGAGGATTATGCCATTAGAAAAGAAGAACTAATCCCTTTGTATGATTACGTCAGAGAATTAATGGTGGAATTCCCTTCGGAACCGACAATTTCTTATGTCCCAAGATCACAAAATGCTCAATATGATGCACTGGCTAATATAGCCACAACTCTGGAAGATCCAAATAGGGACGAGACAACCATCAGTATTGCCCACCGTCGTGCAATTTCACCTTATGTTTCAGAATAGAGGAAATTAATGAAATTAGTCCCATTCCTGAACTATATGGTCATACTACAGGATGGATGTCACCTATTAGGGAATACCTTCAAAATGGAACACTTCCACCTGATAGAGCCGAGAAAGAACAAATCCAGTTATGTGTGGTCAATTTTACTCTTTATTATATCCCAGATAACCTAGAGAAAATTATCTACAAACGTGGTTTTGATGGAGTTATCTTCAGATGCATTGATGGTGAAGAGACAATGACTGTCATGAAATAAGTGCATGCAGGAGTCTGTGGTGCCCACCAGTCTGGACATAGATTGTCTGATCAAATTCGAAGGCTTGGATACTTTTGGCCTTCAATGATACAAGATTGTGTTGATTTCACAAAGAAGTGTCATTCATGCCAAGTACATGCCAACTTCATTTGTAACGCCCCGACCCCAGCTACCCAGAGTCGGTGCATTACTTCGTAACATTGGCATCATCACAAAAGATCAAGTCTCGAAAGACCGATTAGTTTAGTAGCCTTGGAAACACTAGATACATTCATAAGTCTTTCATTACATCAAAAAGTAAACAAACTACAATAACATGGTCTTCATAGTCCACACTCATATCCCTTTCCAAATACCCCTGCAGGTCATTCCTAAAATACTTCTTCACATCCTGAAAAAATATTAAAACATTGAAAGGGGTGAGCTCAGATGCTCAGTAAGGATAACAATATAGCGGAAGATTTTATCAATAAACATAAACATTTAAGGCAATGTATAACTAAAACAAAAGCCTTTTAAACTTGAACTTCAACATAATATGGCAAAAGTAAAATGAGATATTTCCATTCACTTCTTCACATGGATATTCTACTGGTCGAATAATCACATGCAATATCAATAACCACTTTTATAATGAGGGAATGTATAATGCCAGACATTCTGAAACATTTCGTTAAGGCCTCAGCCAAGACGTCTAAAATGATTAAGGCCTCGGCCAAAACCATAAATAAAATTGGGAAAGGGCCTCGGCCAATTCCACGTCTAGTTGTCTCATGAGACCTACCAATGCATCGAGGAGCTATAGCGGGCTCCACCCGTCACTTATTAAGTCCAATACATTCCTCATATGAATAGGTTTAAACATATCATAAACCATAACATAATCGTATCACATAAAACATGCATAAAGGAAACATAACATTTCCACATTTCAATCACAAGATATCAATACAACACATTGATATAATAAAAACGCATTCAAAACCATTTTCAATACCAAAATAAAATAAAGTTAAAACTTTGTATTTATTTTTCATTAAAAAAAATGATGGCCTGTAGAGGAAGCCGAAACTCAAATAATGGTCACGGCAGTGGAGAAGTCGTTGTCGCCGCATAAGTATGGAAAGAAAAACATTTCCTTTTGTCGTTTAGCAAAACGCTTTGTATAAAAAGGATTACTTTTGAATAAATGTAAAATTCAAAGGGGTTTATACACCGTATAAAAGAAAGTTGTGTATAAAACCAAATATGCCTCAATGAAAGGGGATTGAGACGAAGTCCTTAAAAAGATCATTTTTTTAAATAAAGTACATATATAATGTGTATTCACTATAAGTACACATAAATAATGTAAAAATACAAGATAGGACATAATAATATCATGACATAATTTGAAAGTAGGAGATTAACCCAAAGAATAGAAATTGGGTTAAGAAGTTCCCTTACCTCGTGTCCGACTTGACTCAACCATTCATTAACCTCCTGAATAATAAAATAGAGTTAATATCTACCTTATTAAGAACCATTTTCAATTTCATTATCCTTTTTATATCACTTATTACAATGATATGAACATTCTGTAATTATTTAAGTTAATAACGGTCGTTTTGTCGATCTTAGGTACTTGAGTCAAAAATAAACTTCTTATAATTACAAGTTGTACATGTGGTGAAATATCCATTATGTACAGAATTATATTCATGATGTAGATATCAAATATATCATATATATACAGTATATACATTCATTTATAATATTACGTAACATTTAGAGGTAAGAAATGAAATGCACCGTTCATGGAGACGGTAAGCCGTACGTACGTATGAACGCTACTTTCATTTCTATTTCGTATTTAATGGAATGAAATCATAATGATATAAATGTATAATATAATTCCAGTATAATATAGTTTATAATACCATTTACTCCATCCTTTATACATCCCACATATGGCATTAACGATTCAAATCACTTTGAGGGGGTGGTAGTCCGCACTTCCTAAAATGAAATTATCGCGTTTACCCATAATGGAAATCATAAAGTATGCTATAAATGGGAAATACAAAAGCATAAGTAAAACATAAACATATTATATATCATATATAAATATAGTGACATCTTAATGGCCACCTTTGAAGGTGTTATATGAGTGTTGAACAATCATCATTTCATGAGGCAGGAATTCACCATCCACAGAAACCGTATGTTCTTTAACCATTAGATGTAGGTGTGTGTAAGTGTAGCTCGAATACTTCTTATAAAAACATCCTAGTATATTTAGGATACTGGTGTTGTTATAAAAGAAATGAATAAAAAGAGTTTATGGGGTTGGAGAAGAAAAATAAAACAAAATAACATAAGAGAAGACATTACCTTTAAATCGGGTAACTCTTTTGATTGGAGCCAAAGTCTTCCTTGGGAAGAGTTCTTCCCAAAGTGAGGCTTCTAGGAGTAAGAGGGGGAAGTTGGGAGAGTATTTTGGCAGAGTTTGGCCGAGCCAAATGGCTTGAAAGTGTGAATGAGGTGGTAGAGGTGGGGGCCTTTTATAAGAGGAGAGGAGGGGCACTCTTGGAAAGTAAGGAACTTTTACATTATTATACAATGCTTTTCGGATTCTAAAGGTCCCACACTTATATAATTCGTGGATAAGGTGATAAGGGTTCGAAATATATGCATCCAATAGTCTTTGGACAAGTTTAGGCCTTGGATTGTACATTATCTTTTCATTTTATTAAAATCTTTAAATAATGAGGTCATCGCTGCATCATAATGATGTCATAAATAATTTAATTTATTTAATGTCTAAAAATTATAAAAAAAATACTATGATGTAGGAAATCGTTTTATATTTCCAATGACTATTTATAGTCAAAAATATGACTTGTATAACCCCATGTAAAATTTTTTTTATTAAAACATTTCATGTTTGTGTCATTTTTTACTTTAACATTAAATAAAAGGTATTTATGTCATTTTCCAACTAAAGTGGCTCCATGGGGTCCCCAAGTTGACCCATGGATTGTCTTGGTCGGCCATGACTCATCCAATAGGAGTAGGACAAGTGTCAAGCTCATCTCATATTATTAAATCATTATTTTTACCTTAAACTACACTAATTACCTCTAATCGCGATTAAGAACTTAAAAGTTACTATTCACAAAAAAATTATTTTAATCTCATTGAACCACATTTTACTTCTTAATGACAACCATGTATGTCGGATTTTTGAAAATAAAATCACAGAAGTGGTAATATTTCATTTAAACGAAAAATCAGTTATTTAACTACCACTTAGTGGTTTCACTATTCATCAAAAATTGAAGTTTTTCAGAACAATGCCAAAATTTCACCCTAAGCTATAATTGATATTCCGAATTAAAAAATGATGTCTATTTTACAAAATTCCAAACATATAAGTTGCATTAATTAATTTTATAATTAATTCCCGCTGTCACAACAAATAGCGTGTTTTTAAGAAACAATTTATATCAAAAGATTGGCAATTGTTTATGTCCAATTTCAATGTTAAATTAATTCTAATGACCACCATTGCATAAAATGGTAAAAATATATTCTAATTATCCTTTAAAACCACTAAATAGTATAATTTATCATAATAAATTATTTTGATTAAAAAAGTTGTTTTAAGTATTTTTCACTATTCATAAAAAATTGGAAGTTCTCAGAAAGTTGCAAAAAATTCAACTTAGGATAATTTCGATATTACGAATACAAAAATGAAGTGCATTTTGAAATATAAAATTTCTATAATTTTAAAAAGTGGTTATTACTATTCAAAACGGCTACTTTGATTAGTCATGGTGTGTTAGAACTTGAACTTGCGTACAATGCAAGCTATTGCATTATTGAATGAGAAGCGTATCGTGGAAGCTCGAGGTGTTACATCATTCATCAACCTCCAGAGTTTCTTCATACAACTAAATACTCATGGCCATTTTCCACATGGGGAATGGATGTGGTGGGACCTTACCCTTCGGCTACAGCCAAGCAGTTTAAGTATATTCTTACTGCTACTGAATTCTTTTCCAAATGAGAAGAGGAAATAGATCTCAAGGAAGTTAGTTCTAAATGAGTTGTTAGCTTCATCAAGTCTAACATCATTACCAGATTTGGTGTCCCACATACTATATTTATGGACAACGGACCAACTTCTGTTTATCCGAGGTGAAGAAGTTGTATCAATAATACAACATCAAATCCAACCATTCATCTTGGTATCATGCAGCGGTCAATGGCTAGATATAAGCCTTCAACAAGACTCTTTCAAATATACTACAAAAGATGGTGGATAAAGATAAGAAGTCAGGGCCTGATAAACTCTTTCATGCTTTATGGGCTTATCAGACCACCACCCGCACTACAACGCGGTCAACTCCATATTCATTGGTATATGGAATAGAAGTAGTCTTTCCAATTTAAGTTCAACTAAACTCACTAATAATTTCTATTTGTGATCAATCATCTACGGATGAAAAATATCAAAAGCGATTGAATGAATTGGAATGGTTAGATGAGAAACGATTGTGCACTTTTCATCACTTGGAAGTCTATCAAAGTCGAATAGAATGAGCTCTTAACAAAAAAGTTCATCTTCATTCATTCACTCAGGGAGAATTGGTATTAGTTCTAAAAACTCCAATGATACTAGGAAAGAAACCTCCCAATCTTGAGCCAAAATGGGAAGGACCTTACTCAATACATAGAGTCTACTCCAATGGAGCTTATTCTTTAATCTCAATGGATGGAGAAATCATCACTACTCCAACCAATGCCAAATTTTTGAAGAAGTATTTTTTATAAACAAAAAATATATCATCCATGGTCTGGTATGACCTTAAACTGCACCACCATCCAGCAAGATGTTCAACTGCATCATCCATGGTCCGGTATGACCTTAAACTGCACCAACGTACAACAAGACGTTAAACTGCACCATCCACGGTCCATACATATGAACTTAAACTGTTTGTATCCTTTCGTCCCACACGACGTTAAACTGTGACGTCCTAACTACATGACACTAAACTATACATAAGTCTCTTACATCCAGCAAGACGTTAAACTGCATCATCCATGGTCCGGTATGACCTTAAACTGCACCAACATCCCGCAAGACGTTAAACTTCACCATCCACGGTCCATACATATGACCTTAAACTATTTGTATCCTTTCATCCCACACGATGTTAAACTGTGACGTCCTAACAGCATGATGCTAAACTGTACAGAAGTCTCTTACGTCCAGAAAGATGTTAAACTGCATCATCCATGGTCCGGTATGACCTTAAACTGCACCACCATCCAGTAAGACATTAAACTGCATCATCCACGGTCCATGAATATGACCTTAAACTATTCTTACTTTCGTCCAACATGACGTTAAACTGTGAAAAAGTCCCTAATACGTCCAACATGACATTAAATGGTGTACTCTTTTGTTCTTACTACATGACATTAAACTGCACAATCTTCTTTTTGTCCAACATGACATTAAACAGTGTTGTCCCCATTGTCCAAACTACATGACGCTAAACTGTACAGAAATCCCTTCTTTATGTCCTACATGAAATTAAACTATACTTTGTCTCTTCTATATGACACTAAACTATGAATCACTTATAGTCATAACTGCAAGACTTTAAACTGCATAGTCCCTTCATATGTCCTACATGACATTAAACTGTGCATTGTTAGGGTTGTTGCTACCTCTTGTTTCTCACACTGAGTATGAATCACATGATCTTAGAGAAAACTTCAACCATAACACTCCCTATGGGCTACTAACCATGTGTAAGTCCCAACACCATCACTTTTTAGGTCGTTGTCCCCAAGAACAACTTGATTATTAATTCATTCTTTAATTGAACTACACAAACTTTGATCCTTGCCTTCCAGGCTGGGTACGTAGGAAACCTCCCAAGGTTCAAGCCCAAAATCAATCTCTTCACATCAGTTCACCTCCATCTCATATGATGTTGATTCGTGAAACCGCCCCTAGAATCAATACCTTTACATTGGTTCACTTTCATCCTTGCTATACGACGTTAAACTATACAAAACTTTTGTCCAGTATGACAATAAACTACAATATTCTTTGATACCCTCACCTGAGATGGAATCATTATTTACATTGATTTTCCAATCATGTTTCATTTCAAAGACTATGTTCATACATGGAAATTCCCAAACCGTTTATCTTGGGTTAAACCATCATTGCACTAAAGTCCCCTTTCACCCTTCACATGTACGAACCAAATTTGTAAAGAGGGTAATTCTAGAACTACATGGGATTGATTCCCATCCTTATGGGATATGTAGGAACGTTCGAGTGTCCCTTCAATCTAGCCCCAAGTCTTTAGGCCTAACCTGAAATTCCTCTTTCAATCCCCTGGCTGAAAAGTCCCCATGAAAACACACACTGTATATTTCTTACAGTGGTCCAAGATCTATGACCCTAAAATAAGATCTCTAATCCTTTTGTCCCACATGACGTTAAACTGTAATTTAAGAACTACGTATGGATTGATTCCCGTCCTTATGGGATACGTAGTGAAGTCTAACATTTCCATTCAGGACCCAACCACAACATGATTATGGTCATCATTGATCTGTGTATCTCTGTATACATTGGAAAATACCCATATTTATGTTTCATAATCCTAACCTTAAATATTTTCAGATCATTATAAACCTTTTCTTGACTTCTAGTCACAAAATTTCAAACTTTTGAGAGTTATTTTGCCTGACTGTACAGTACGTGCCCTTAGGCAGCCTTGCATAAACAGTCTTCATAACAGATTTGTCAGCCAAAAGATACTATTATTTGACTATGCATCCAATGCCCTTAGGTGGCCCTGAATAATTCAACCCCCTAACGGGTTTGTTAAATACTTATAACTTCATTCTTGGGAAGAAAGCCTCTTTTGTCATTGTTGGTCTTAAATGACAATATGTAGGGATCCGCAAAAGTATCCATCCTTAACATATTTGTCCCATATCCTTTTTCATGATCGGAAAGTATTCAAGTCTATGGTTTATATTCTCCTTCCCTAAGTTTGGGTCAGGCCTTCGTAAGAGTGATATCCATCCAGTTCTTTGATAATCTTGTTTGGAAATATCTTCTCTATATTCAAGTACCTCTTTCCATACAGAAAACTCTATACTTTGGAAAATTTGAATCTCCATAAAATTTCACTGGCTTTTTAGTACTAGGAAAGAAAATTTCTGAGAGTTCTTTTTCCTGACTATGCAGCACATTCCCTTAGGCGGCCTTACATAAAAAGTATACATAACAGACTTGTTAGCCAAAAGATACAATTTATTTGACTATGCATCCAATGCCCTTAGTTGGCCCTGCATAATTCAACCCCCTAACGGGTTTGTTAAATAATGGTAACTTCATTCTTGGGAACTACTTCTTCTAATGCATTTTAGCTCTTTTTCATATCATTCCTCAGATCCGAATATTTTTAAGTCATAGTTTACATATTTTCCCTCATACTTGTGTATGGTAATATGTTTTCAGATAAATTGTCAAGGAATTGAGTCAATTTTAATTCATTCGGTCAAAGATATTCCGACCTTAAACAATAGCATCTTTATGTCCGACGTGCATGACTTTAAACATCCCATAAAAGACAAAGGAACTTTGAATAAAAGTCAAGTTCCAACTCACTAAACATACATTTTGTATGATTTAGGTAACATTGAGAAATTAAAAGATTCAAATTTTGTAGGGTTATTTACATTAATCCTAGTAAAAATCAAACTATGCTTACTATGCCCATTGTCTTAGGTAAAATTTAAAGCAGGTAGCAGGAAAATATGTGCACAAGTGATTGAAGATGAAAGCATTCTTTCCATTTGATGCACAAGAATTAGAAGGACATCCACAGATTGGAGTCTCTTCTCTTTTCCAAGAAATTACAAAAGACTGTCAACATAACTCTTCATTTGATTTACAGCATCCCGAGCTTCATCAGCAACCACCTGGAATTCATTCATTCAATCAGATACAATAAGAGATGCAGTGATACCAGCTCTTCTGGGAACAATTGTAAAAGAATGTTCTTGAGTGCGGTTTGAGAAAATTTTCTGTTGATCAAATAGTGACTCTGTTTCTGTCCAAGAGAATTGGAATATGGATACATGGATTTGAGAATGAAGCATTGGAAGTAAAGATCCATTTGGAGAAAGTAATCTTTTTAGATATTTCCCTAATGCCATGTTTTTCTTCTCTCCACTAACCTGCAGCGGAAAACATTTCAGCACATGGGTTTTCCATTTTCATATCTGCAAGGAAATGGAAAGCAGGTAAAATTTGAAAGTTCATGCCAATGTTGTTTCTCTTAATGCACAACATAACCGAAATAGAGGAGTAGCAGTGCAGCTGCATCTCAGGCATATAGTTCTTTTCATCTTGAACATTGACTCCTTGTAGATAACCATGACCATATAGAGGTAGTTAGATGCTCTGTGGGAAATTAATATGATATTTCTTCAAGTACTTAGCCAAATCTGGGAAAGTGCTGTCGTAGATATCATAGTAATCAGGGCCAACAATGTTCATTATGTCATCAATCCACTTACTATCCAATTCATCATCCATTACAATTCTCTTGGGAGCCATTGGATCTGCACAAAAGTTGAGTAATTAACTTTTAAAGTAAGTTAATTTTTCATATAATTTGTGAAGGAATTTTAAAAAAATGGCTAAGGCATTAAGGCGTGCAAGTATAATTTTGACGCGCAAGTATGCATGTGCCACGCAAGTTTTTGACACACAAGTATCACCGCGCAAGTCTAAATACCTATACCGCAGGGCGACAGCAAAGAAACATCGGAAAACAGAGCAACTTGCGCGGCAAAGGCAACTTGTGCGGCGAGAGCTCGAATGTTTGAAATCTGGATGCTTTGTACAGAAATAGGGCCGCATATTTATAGGCCAGGCCGCACCCTTGCACCCTGATTCCTGCGCGCTCAACACTTGCGCGCCACCCTTTGCGTGGTGAACACCTGCACGCCTCTTTCCCTTTGGTTTTCTTCTTTTCCTCAGAGTCACGTCCTTATTCTTTCAGATCCAACTCTGAGGGGGGACTCTTGTTGATGCTCATTTTCATCACATTGTCTAAAAGAATGGAAAGGGAAATGGCTTAGCAAAAATTGATTCATCCTTTGAAGAAAACATCAAAAATTGACAAAGGCATGAACATGGATTCAAAAGCACATGTGCCACACAAGTTCCATCACTGTCGTGCAATTCCACTTGCGTGGTGCCTAATGATCGTGCAAGTGACCTGCGCGCCCCAAAGGATAACTGCCCGGGGTCTTCTCTAGCCTATAATAGACCCTCTGGGCCCCCCATTTCAGGAGGATTTTTTCCCGAATTCAACTATAGTGCTCTGAACGCCCAAGTATCTTCTTCAGGTCTTCCGAACACTTATAAGGTAATTCTTTACCTAGAATGGAAGGTCTAAACAATATGAGTAAGTTCTAAGTGTTATAATTCACTAACACTTGCGCGCCTAAGGTGTTTTACCCTTAAGGGAAATGAACATACGTGCGCGCCTCCCTACTTCTTCACCAAAACTTGCGCGCCTCTATTCTGGAAGTACCTCAGGATAATTCTAAAGGTTTTGGTCAAGGATTGCCCAAGTGTTACCCTAGTGGTTAAAAATCACGCAAGTGCCCATGTGTCGTGCAGGTATACCATTGCGACCAGGACTTGCGCGCCCACGTAGTACTTGCGCGCCTGCCAGGACTTGCGCGCCTGCCAGGACTTGCGTGCCCCTACCTTTTTGGGGTGCCTTTCTTGCCCATTTAACCCCTCTTATGCCATTCCACCTCTCCTATTCAAGATTTAGTCTTCAAGACACTCTTCAAATCCATTTATGGCATGATTTCTTGATTTGGATTACTTATATGAAAGGAAATCTTTGGAACATCTCTCAAAATCTAATGATTCACACATCTTTATGTCACTAAAGATTGAGATTTCATTCATTCAACCTCATCATTTAAGATGAGAGAACTCTTTTAACCTAGGCCTCCTTTTCAGGAGTAATCCCCAATCATAATTTCCCTTAATCTAGGCCTCCTTTTCAGGAGTAAGCCCGAGTCCCCTAATTTAGGCATCCTCCTCCGGAGTAAGCCCCAACCATAATTCTCTTAATCTGGGCCTCCTTTTCAAGAGTAAGCCCCAATCTCAAATATGGGTATCCTCTTCAGGAATAAGCCCCACGTCCCTTAATTTTTCAAGTCCCTTAACCTGGGCCTCCTTATCAACAGTTAGCCCCAGTCTTAATTTCTCTTAACCATTCCTAATTTACCTTTGATCTAGGATTCCTTCTCAGGAGTAAAACCCAATCATAATTCCTCTCCTAATTTGGGCCTCCTTTTTAGGAGTAATCCCAAGTTAGAATATTCAAATCTCCATGAAGCACATATACCTTTATGGACCCTGTTCCTGGATTTCTTCCCTAAATTAAATCCTAATCTTCATATATCTAGGAATTCATACATACATAAGCCCCACATTATTTTTTATTATTGCATCTTTCATGGGACAATTGTCTGGTTTTTACCAATACCTATTCTTTCTCACACCGAGCATGACTCACGTGAGCTTAGAGTGTAAAAGTAATTATGACATCCTTCTTTGAGCCATCAATCATAAACATCATACTCCCTTACTTGAAATACGTGGGTTCTGATTCCTTTTCCAAAATAATGGATACATAGGCATCCCATCTGCGGGTATGATCCCAACTCTGAAATAATCCATGTCTTTCTGAATGACAATATACTTCAAGTGCCCCACTGAGTGGCTTTAAAACCAGCATGGTCATCATAATAACCAAGAGACTTCTTTATAAATGTCTCAAAGGATACCATTGACCAAGAATCTCTAACAAATACAGATGATTCTCTATCGATGAAGAACCTAGAATACATATAAAAGATTCTCAAAATTTTCTACATGTCAATCATTGATTGTCAGATCTAAAGGAAAGATCATTTTATACTTGGTAATGTAATAAGGATTCACGAACATAACTTAAATCTATAAAGAGAGTCCTAGAGTAGACAATAATTCCTCTCAAAAAGGTGTGATGAGTTCGACCACCCATCCTCTTGACCAATGCAAATTTTTTAAGCCTCATCAGTCCACAACTAATGGGCACCTACCTTTGGAAAGTAGGTTCAAATGGATATGGAATCATTGGATGTTTTCGGTTCTATGAACAAACCCGTTAGAAACCGCTTGGAATGTTTGAATATTAAATCGATGAGGTCATCCCCGATTCCAGAGGGAAACAGTTACAAGGAAAATAAACCAACAATAGAGAACATATAATTGGTGATGGCATTTATTGAGTCACCTAGGTAAATGAGTGCAATATCCATGTTTTTCCTTCTTATTTGTCTTGAAACTGTGAAGGTACTGATTAATTTTTACTTCATGGTAATGAATTATTGAGAGGAAAAGTTTTTAATGGATCAGAGTAGCCATTTATGTGTGAATAATTCTTTAAGTATCATTACATATTTTTAGGAACTTTTTTATTGTATTTAGAAAAGTAATATTATCTTTAACATATTTGAACATGTCTATAATTTTAGGATTAAGTTTAAGGGCTTTATTAGGATTAGAGTTGGATTCGGTAAGGGATTAGGTTGGTAGTTAAAAAATTTAATGAGGTTATGATTCATTTTTATATTCTTTCATCGTCTATTTATCATTTTACTATTCATGTTGAGTAGTTTTAATTTTTTAGGTATCAACAAAAGGTATTATGTCATTCCACCCCTATATATGTGAAATTTTACTTACATTACCCTTAGGTATGGGTAATTGTTGACAAAGAAGATGGGAATAATTATTTTTTTTGTTGGCTCAGATCGAAAGTGAATTAGTCCATTTCATATTCAATGTTCTTTATAATTAAATTGGTTAATGATTCAAATATATCCATGAAAATTTAAAATCATTTTTAGAATATGAGGCATACACAATGTTTGTATTTTATTGATTGTTATTCTTTGGGGCTATATTATACTAGTTTAGAAATTGGTAAGAGTCACAAAGGTGTTTGAAAACCAACAAGAGGATGAGGGTTTATCCTCTAATGTTAAATAATAGATGGATATAATTTTTTGAAGATACTCACACCTTGATCCTACTACAATTGTTTTATATTTGCGGGGTTGGGGAAATTGAGTGATTTAAGATAAAAGATTTCTAGAACTCAATCATTGATGGTTCTTCCATCATGGATTATAGTGAAAAAAGAAAGGATAAAAATGGGTATGGTTCGAATTTCTAACAAAATGACTTGGTGTTTGATGGTTTGAGTTCCACTGAGAAAATGCTACATTGATCTCCATTGTTTTAAATAAATCCAATGGATCATCCTATAATTTTAGATGAATATCTATTGGATGATAGGATGAGTTGTCAATACATATTTTTTATTGGATCTAGGGAATTTAAATTATAGATAATAGGTGGTTATGGATTTTATATCCACTTCTAGTTTTCATATTATAGCATACCACTTCAAACACTATGAAGAAGAGGTGTGGTTACTCCCTAGAAATCCCATGAAAACGAGGAAGAAAATGAATCAAAATTGATTTCAGTTTGAAATCAGGCTCTATATTTGGTTATTGAATACCAATTGGTAGGTAAATCATATCAAGGGAAACATGTTCTTTCAATGTTTTTTCACTAGTATTGACCATGTATTTATCAATTATATGGACAAATAATTGGTTAGGTATGTATTTATTATACCTAATGGTCCTCATAAGTCAGTGAAGGGTCCACTTAATTTTAGTGTACTCCAAATATGAGAGATTTTTCATGAGACTATGGGGTATTCACACATAGTCCATTGTTTTGAAGTAATGATATGTTATTGGATATGGAAAATGGGTTTTATTTATGTAATTTATTTATAGTTTTTTTATTTAATTTTAATATTTAATTTTCTTTTAAAGACAATTAAGAATAGATGATTCCTTATAGCACTATCACTGTAAGTAACACCATTTGAATCATGATTGATTGTCACCAATCAACTATCAAAATTCTAGCACTTTATTATAATGTGTATATTAGTAGTCGGGTCGAATCCTTTTATATGGTACTACTATTTCTGGAATATCTTGTTTTTGTTTTGTCTTTTGAATGGGGGTATTTTTCTATAAATCTTAGGTAAAATGAATAAGTATTTTACACTAATTTAACTATTTAAAATTGATTAGGGTGAGTTAATTATTTAGTATATAATATTATGATATTATTAATCATTAAAATATATTATATTAAACTAAAATCCACTTCACAAGATAATTCTAATCAGAATTCAATTTTTTTTAGGAATAAACCCATGACTATACTATGGTAGTGATCTTAATAAATTCTTATTGGTAGAGGATTTATAAATCCATTAACCCTAGTTTATTTATTTTCCCCGTAATCCATGGAATATAAATTTTAATGAAAACATTTCATTAACTCGTGATATATCTTCTTTAACATACATGATGTTCATTTAAAGAAAATTACATGCAAAAAAACTCATAATCACCTAACAACCCCAAATAATGACTCACTATAATGGGATATGTACTTATCCATTATGGTGGTAATTAATATTGTCATATTTTTGAGGATGATGTAAATTAAAAACAAAATGAATAGGACATGAAATTTTTTCCCTAATTACCACACACAATGTCTAAAAAATAACACATGAATGAGCTCAATTTAAAATGGTAAAGAGGTAATGGATTACATATTAATTTACACCATTTTGTGAATGAAAAAATTACACAAGATAATGTGTATGAGAATAATATAAGAATAAAATGCTTACATTAAAATTGAAATGAAATTACAATAATACTTAAATGATAAAAGAAATCAAGAAGAGAAAAAGTGTCAAAGAAAAATGGAGAAGTGGATTATCAAGTTGAGTAATAGAGTTTTGGAGTCCTTTCCAGCCTATAAACAACGGATTTTCCATTCCAAATATACTCAAATAATTTTGTAATACGAATACTTTGTAAGAATAATAGGGGCATGAATTTGTAACCTAAAGGGGAGGGTCGATTTTACTTAAAATCTATTCAAAAATTTAGACACCCCATTTGAGAAATAAGATAGAAAATATATAGAAATGTATTCTTCTAAAAAGATTTTTATCTATATATTGAATATCCATATACAGAAAATATAAGCCATTTTAATTTTCTAGAAAATGATATGAGTATTTTTCTACACAATGTTATGTTTTCCTGGATGATTTTGAATTTTTCTAAAGACTAAATGTGAATGAATTTATAAATATGAATATTCCACCATATAAAAATAAAATATTATAAAATTTTGTTCTCATGTGTCTTGAATTTCCAACCCTAAATTCATTGATCAATTGGAAAAGTTTATTTAGAGAGAAGTCAATATTTGTGATCTATCATTTAATCACAGAAAGAATTACTGGTCTATGTTTTAGGATTTTAGTGGGCCACTTAATATTTAAGTTGGGCCATTAAATTTTTATCCAAGATGTTTAGGAAATTTAGACGATCTTTGTTGAAGTTCAAACATATTTTATCTTTATTATTTATCTTATAAAATAAATCACCTCGGTTTCTACAATTGTCATGATAATGTCACTAAGCCTTCTTATGTGATCGAGATGTCCATTCAAAAGGATAAAATAGTCAATTTACCGATTTAATTAATTATTTTAAAATTAATAAAAACTGTAAAAAATAGTAATCAACCAATTTGGTTCAATATATTGAATTTTATGATCAATATTGTTAACATTATTACAATTGAATTAATTTTAATAATTCCATTTATATATTTTTACAAAGAAATTATAAATATTGATTTAAAATTATGTATTTTTTTTGTAAAAACCTAGAAATGAGAGAAACATAAAATCATGAATAAATATATAATATCAAAGACCCTTTGTAAATTCACATATATCATATTGGGGGGATTGGTGACCAACCCATAATATTATCAAGGGGAACGGTGACCCTCCATAAAATCATATATATTATATTTGGGGCAATTAAACCCACCAAGTAATACCATCAATGGGAATGATTCACCTCCATAGAATCACATGTGTCATATTGAGGGGAATGGATCTCACCCACTAATACCATCATGTGGATTTCTATCCCTACCTAGAATCAGATATATCATATTAGGGGGAATGAATACCCTATTTGGAATCACATGTATTATATAATCACACATAAAGGGAAACCCTCTCTCTCTAAGACCATAACATAACATACACATTGGAGGGAATCATGGTCCACACCACAAGCTCACTAGATTAACCAGGGTTCCTATCACCTGAAGCCTAACATTTTATCTCAAAGAACATCTCGTAATACAACTATCCTAATTGGTTGATCCCCTAAAAATCATCTCAGTAATATTATAATACCAAATATAACCGATCAATATTGTCATCTCTCCGACATGTGAATCGACTACGGTCCTTCATACATATCTCAGTCCCCACTCATTAGAACCATGTTTCATTTAACACCCTAAGGGGTTATCTCAAACTGTAGGCATTTTCCCAACCCTATATTTAAGATCATGGTTAGAATCCTCATCGAAATCCCATTTCACAACTCAATCCTTCTATCCAGGTACCCTCTTAGGCTACTTGCACCACGACCCTTGACATCCCCATGCCATGTCCAACAAACAATTCCCATGACCCTCACTCAGGTCTTATCCCAAATATCCCATAGAGATCTCCCAAACCAATCATTTGGGTAACCATATATGTCAAACCTATTATAGCTTCAAAGGGATTATTCTACTCATAGTGAATGGCAAGACATAATCCACCCTCAAAAGGGTGCTCCCTATCAAGCATGTGACATACAAAAACTTCACCTATTCCCAAGATATACGAATCCAATAATGGACCAAATAGACCTAGTAAATCAACATAGGATACTCATAACTCATCCTAGATTATGATATCAACCTGATGTCTATCTTAACTCAACCGTAACCTTCAATCCTTTGTGGGGTGTCTATGATTCCATTAAACATCACAGTTCCACCTGCTCTAAACACAGAAGGACCAAAGTGACCCTATATCTAGGTCTAATGTGTCTCTTAAAACAAATTTAATTTATACCAATCTACATCCATGTGTCACATAGGATACATTTATATTAAATCCCCAGGTCATAAATTTTCATGGAATCAAAATAGTTTTCAAGGGAATATCATGGTCCAAGATACTTCCTTTTATTTCAGGGGATATTAAAAAATACAATCAATTTTTAATTAATGTTTGATCACACATGGCGGTGAAACCACGTATCACATGCACATAAAAAATGTAGAATCATAGTGAGTTATTAGAGGACCACCTACATTATTTAGACTTATCCCCCCTAATCAGAGCCTGAACACCATTTCTTAAGCTCATCCAATAGTGTACTATCCCTCAAGATCATATATCATGACATCACATCAAAATAATTGATTATTATAATTTATAATGATTTATTTATTTAAATTCATAATTAATAATTTCCAATAATGTCCAATTTTTTTTAATGATGATGAAACCATGATCAAGGGTGTGAGGTCCATTACTATCATTCACCCTGCCATAAACTATAAAAATGGCCAGAATTATTCAGTTAATAAATTTCCAATTAAATCACATTCACAAAAAACCCAAAATAAAGAAGTGTAGTGAAAAAAATCTAATGAAACAATGAAATAATATTTTTTTATCCTATTAGGATCTCCTGTATCCACCATATACTAAATCCCCCATCGAATCAGGATGATTTCCACCATGATCTAGTGAAATTGTCACCAAAACCCTAACAGAGGATTGCAAAGTTATTGGATAATGAATCAAAATATGAACTGATGTGATAATGGTAAAATATAGTGATTATACCTTTAATAAACATGTGAAACACCCAATGATTATACCTCGAAAGGGTGATCAAATAGAAGAATATATGGGAAGGATCTGGTGAAAATGTTCCTCTCTCATGCCTTACTCAACAAAAAAATAAAGTGGGTCTGAACTTAAAATGAAAATTTTAGCCCTATTTTTAAAAACTAGAAAATGGAATGGTCAAAAAATATCCTAAAGGGCTCACAATGTGATACCCTCTTCCAAGAACCCATCACAATGTGGTCTCTTGGTTCATAGTGTGACACACCTATATCAAGAGGAACCCAAAGACCCCACATCCTTTCCTCATGACAAGACTCCTCTAGTCAAAGCATTTAATATAACTCTATGTTATAACAAAAATACCATGGAACTATCATCCAAAACATTTCCTACACCCTACATTATGTGGAATTCTCTTCCCATTCACAGCCTCTATACTCCATGGCATGACCTTCACACGATACACCATGATTCCTCCACATGGAAATACATCATGACATAATCCTTCTAGTCATGGAAGGAATTTATTTATATACTAAATTTAAAAAGTAAAAATATAAAAAATCCATAAAGGAAATAAATAAAAATCAATTTCATTGTGCGGTACCCTCAACCATGGAATGACTCCGAAATTTAAGAGTCCTTACCTTAGGAAAAAATCCTTCAAAATTTTTACACTATATGACACCCATTTATCATGATGTGATTTATTACCATAATATATTTCATCATATCCTTCACATTTAAACCATTAAATGTAACCCCTTAGTTATGGTGTGACCTCTAGCCTCTATTTTGTGGCTCAACCCTAGCCATGGTGTGATTCCCCATCAACACGTCATCAAAGTAAGGCCTTCCTCTGTCATGACTTGATGAGCTATATTTAATATAATTTCAGAAAATGGGTTACCCCAATCCCTCTCCAACATCCATCCATGAACCTTTAAAACATCTAGATCCTCCAATAACATCTATACACATCACATTAAGATATTCCAATCCTTGGAATTATAATCCAAGTCCCAATTCTTGAGTATTCCACTACATTGGGATCAACAATTCAATTTTCCCTGAATTTCAAAACCCATAATGACATGGATCATTACACAATAAAAACGATTCTTCATAAGTTCAACAATTTCTCAAACTGATGATCTTAATGGAATAATCCCCCAGATCCATATAATTAAAATTCCTTTCTAAACCATATAATAAAACTAAATTCCAAAATATTTTATTTAAAGAAGTTCTAAACAATCTATACATATTCAATAAAACCACATTATTAATTATAAAAATCCCTATATAACTATTTGGATTAGAGTACATAGACTTAATTGAGTATCATGGCCCTATAAAACTTGACAAGACCCCATGGTGACGGGCGATTTTTAAATTTAAAAGGAGAAGTGTTGAAGAATGAAAAATCAACTATGTGGAACAACCCTCATGTTACTTGTCGTGGACCTATTCAAAATGTCCTGAAATTTGAATTTAACACCTCATGAATGGGAATGTAAATATTTTCTACTCTATGATATTAGAAAGTAATCGATCCCTTTTAATAATTTATATAAAGTAAATAGAACATGTCACACTATGTACCTTTTCCAATCTAATTGAGTCCCAAACCATTGATAACCCTCTCTCAAAATTTTCATCACTACTAAATTTGAATAGAGATATTAAATAGGAGAATATAAATATCATCTCTTCTATTTATAAAAATTTATATCTAATTCCTTTATTAATTTTCCATGAGACACTCTCACAACAAATGGGTTAATATTCTGCATATCTTCACCATCATAATCTATATCTCTCTGCCAAAATTTCATAGTCAAGACTTTATTATAATAAATATTTATTTTATAATTATATATATGGAGGAACTCAATGAAAAAATTCAAAATATTTAAAATTTCATTAATTATAGAGAATATAAAACAATAAATTCCATTTAAATATTCAAATCTCAAAAATCATCCGCCCTATTCCTCATATCAAATAATAAATTAATATTCCATCATACATATATAAAAAATATCCCCCTCACATTAATTTAAATTTATGGAAAATTTCATATTTCTCATTAAGATTATGCTAAAATAAATAAAAAAATATATTTCTCCACATGCATTAAATAAGCTCAGAAAAACACATATGTTACAATTATCTCCATTATAAGTCATTTTATCCTTGAAAATTCACTATGTATCATTGAAAACCACATACCAATCCTTTTTTATATAGGATTTCAACAAGGTGAACCTTCCTTTTCAGGAGCCTACCTGATTAGAACTCCATAGTTAAGCTTACTTGTCCTGGAGTAGTGATCAGGATGGGTGACCTTCTAGGATGTTTTCCAGGTTGTGTATGAGTTGTTGTACATCTCGTTCCCCTCGTTGTTTGATTTTCATGATCACAATCACCTTCTTATTTATCTAATATTGTGTTTTAAGTGTTGTGGATGATAGGCAAGAGATTGCCAAAGGAATGGCCCAAGAAAGCATCTCAAGTGGACTGAAATTCAGTCCACCGGCCAACCGGTGTTATGGCACCGGCTAGCCGGTGGACCTGGCAGAGGCATTGCCCACTGCCAGGTTCCACCGGTCAGCCGGTGGCTCTGTCACCGGCCAGCCGGTGGCATCCAGCCCCAACAGTGAGACCTACTGTCTCACCACCGGCCAGCCGGTGGCTCCTGGGCAGAACAAGTTTCCATTCTCCAAGGCACCGGCCAGCCGGTGGACCTGTACCGGCCAGCCGGTAGCCCAGTCAAACTAGCCGTTGGGTTTGACCAGTCAACCTTCTTTTGGCCTCCAACGGCTCCGAAGACTTCTCCAACGGCTTCGAAGCCTCCCCAAGGGTTCCATGCCTATAAATAAAGGCCAAGGAAGCCCCAGACACTAATCGGATCATATACCAAGCGCCCGGACACATTGTTGCACCTTTGGAAAACCTCCGGCGCTCCACCTTCAAGGATCCTCAAGTGCTCCAATCCAATTCCCAATCCAAGGAGCACCTCAAGAAGCTTGGGAGAGCACGCTACATCAACTCCATCATACCTTGGCGCCCAAGTCTTCCTCACATACGGGTTTTATTGTTTTATTCTTTTTGAGCTTTAAATTTGGGTTTGTGCCTTCAAACCCCAAACTCCTTTTCTATTCCTCCTTCTTTTGGGTTTCACATCACCACTAAGGTGTGAAGAGGTTCACAAGCTTTTCCTTTAAAAAGCTTGAGACATAGGTGAGCTATCCTTCACCTGTAAGAAGGATAGTGGGTTCTTGCTAAACCATTAAAAGCAAGTGGGTTCTTGCTTAACCACAAAAAGCAAGCTGTAATAGGTCCTAGTGCTACCTCAAAGCCTAGTGGGTTTCTTGCTAAAACCATTGAAAAGCAAGCGGTAGGAATCTCTCAACGGTTGAGTTGGGAGCGGAGACGTAGGCCGGGTTGTTGGCCGAACTCCGTTATCAATTTTGTGTGTCTTGCCTCTTTCTTTCCGCTGCATTTCAACTTTGATTTTTAAATTGTTAATCATTTTTCAAAAAGGCAATTCACCCCCCCTCTTGCCATCATCTCCCGTTTGTTCCGACCCAACATGAGTGAGGACTAAACACACTGTAAATTACATGTGTTGTTTTAAGGGGACATTAATTAGTCAGATGACTTGATCAGGCACGTGGGTGGGCCCAAGGGTGGAGACCATGTGTCTGCGGGGAAACTGGTGGTACCTAAAAGGCCAGGATCCGATGCCCATGTTAAGGCGGGGTGTCTGTGCTATCACTGGGACCTAGTTGTCACATTTGGTATCAGAGGTGGTACCTAGCCTTAAGTGCGGTGCACTATTTGGGTTGATATTTAGGGCCCAAAACAAGGAATTTGTGCTTTAAGGGGGGGGGGTGATTGTAACAACCCCAAATGATAAAGGGTTAAATGGCTAAATGATATGACTCATGTCAACAAGGTGCACCTTCCCTTTCGGGAGCCTACCTGATTAGAACTCCATAGTTAAGCATGCATGTCCAGGAGTAGTGATCTGGATGGGTGACCTTTTGGGATGTTTCCCAGTGTGTGTGTGAGTGAGTAAAAAACACACTAGAAAGGACATGTGTTGGCATGTAGAGACATTCATTAGTCAGATGACCCGTTCGGGCATGTGGGTGGGCCCAAGGGTGGAGACCATGTGTCTGCGGGGCAACTGGTCATACCTGGTGGGCTAGGACTCGATGACCATGTTATAGTGGGGTGTTTGTGTGGTCAGCGGGACCCAGTTGTTACATTATACCACTTTGTCTTGACCTGTCCCCTGAGGCCCATTTCGTGACTACCCAAATCCAACCTTCCATAGGCCAGGGGTTGTCGAATAGCACCGAAAGGAATATTCCCCCAAATGGGAAGGCACTGCATTTAAATCTGTAAAAACTCACGGTCTGAGAACTCAACATGTTGAAACTATGATGTAAAATTCTCTTATAAAAGTGCACTGAAAGTAAATGGGCTAGAATACAAGCCCAACTAGAAAAGTTCAAGTACAACTGAAAAGTTCAAAACTACTGAAAGGTGAAAAGCTTCTCCTGGATCGTCCAACACAGATCCTGATATGGTCAAAGTAAAGCCTCTATTATGTGAATCTTGGTATTTCAGATTCAACAGTTCCCTCATATTTTTAATCTGATCACTGGTTGAAAATTTAGAAAAATACACTTGGGTGTTTACGAAATGTACCCGAAAAAAAGTTCAATAAATTATTAACATTAACCCTTGACCCGCACCGGTCAAGGTTAGGATCCGACTAAGGAGAACACGCCCCAAATAACTCAAAGGTACTCTCAGGATTTTCAATCTGAGTTACCGTTTAGAAGTTATTGATTTTACAATAAAATAATTTTCACTTAATTATTTTATTTACAGCCAAAAACTAACATTCACTGGTGGTGCACATCGACCATTGTTAGTAACTTCCTAAAGAGAGCATAACCTCACAAGTTCAGCAGTGGTCTCATATTTGTAATCCGTGTCACTGTTCGTTAATTATAAGCATTTGAAAAATAAAATTACTTTATTTAATTATTTTTTTACGGTTATTCCATTTTTGGGTTTTCTCACATGAAACATGTTCCGACTAAACTTAAGTCGCACCTATGGTAAACCTGCTATCCTAAACGCAATAGTGCCCTCATATTTCTGATCTAGGAAACTGTTTAAGAGTTATTCCATTTTTTCAGGAAAACTGCTTACGCGTGCTAATTAAAGCTTAACAAAACTTCAACGGATAATTATGAGCACTCTGGGCCTTAGAATCACACGCCGTCAGATTTTTCGGTCTTGAAATAATTCCATAAAATTTTTTGAAAAATTATATAGATATTCCAGGACATTACATTCTCCCCACCTTAGGGCTTTATGTCCCTAGTGGGCTGGGTTTACCTTGGTCGGGTTGGACCTGAGTCGGGTCGGGTCGACCCAGGTCGATTCGGGTGGGCCCATGCCGAACTGGGTCAGGCCGGTCTGACTGAGGTGGATCGGACCCGAACCCAGTACCATCTTGTTACACAAAACGATCCCTAACTTCTAAACCAAACGCAAGTTTGATGAACCATCTATGCGATTGGGATCCTTAGGACAAGACGGTCCATTTGAGACTCCACCTAATTTTTGGAGAATTATGGGGCACAACTAGGTTGGATCGAATAAAAATCCAACCGGTTCCTCGACACTAAAACGCTCATATCTTGCAAACCGTGCATCTAGTTGATGAGATGTTTTTATATTTGGGACTCTCTTGAGGAGAAAGATCTTTTGGAATAGTTTGTAGTGACTTATATGGATATCAAGATGTGGAGAGTTGCTTGAGGAGTGGTTCTATGAAGCAGACTACGTATGGAAACCTGCAGTTGGTTGAGACCTGAAGACTACTTGATGAATGGCCTAGTGGGAAGTGGCTCTGTGTGACCCAACTTTCCCACAGTGGGGAGTGTCTCTATGTGACCCGGTAGACCCATGGTACTCGGCAGGAGGAGAAACTCAGTTTGGCCAAGGTGAGAAGCCGCTCTGTGTGACCCAACATACCCACGGTGGGAAGCAACTTTGTGTGACCCAACATGCCCACGGTACCCATCAGGGATGGGTACCACAATAGTTTAAGCTTAGTGGGAAGCGGCTCTGTGTGAGCCGGTAGGCCCACTGTACTCGATAGTGGAGGATTTTTCCAGCAACAGAGGAGTTTGATGATGTGATAACTCTTCTATCCTTGACCTAAAGTGATACCTGCTCTGAGTTCACTTGTGTTGTGAAATTTTTCTTCATGATTTATGGTTATTATTTTGTAGAACTCTAGTAGACCTATGGGGGTATTGGGGTCCCTACTGAGTATCTTTATACTCACCCCTGCACGAGCTTTGCCCGCACCTTTTTTTGTCTGGTGCAGATGACATAGAAAATTGATTGAGGCTGAGGGAACTAGGACTGGGTGGTTCTTGGAGCGGGACCTTTTTGGAATTACGTGACATAGGGACTATAGATTAGAAGTTGTACCTACCCTTCAGGTAGGATCCGTAGTGGAGGATCCAGGAGATTCCTTTCACTTTTCTGCTGTTTTTTACTTTTTCAGTTGTACTTGTACTTTTTCCAGTTGGGATTGTATTCCAACCCCATTTACTTTCAGAACTCTTTACTACAATATTTTACCTCACAATTCCTTTTGTTTCGTTCTAGTATGTCTGGTTTCACCTTGTTGTATACCACACTTTGAGTTTGTACATGTTTGAAGTAAATACCTTTCTGTTTTAGGGATATGTCTTTCCGGTGCTAGTCGCCAGCCCCAGGATTATGGAATTCATGTTTGGGGTAGTCATGAAAGGGGCCCGGGGGATGATTCATGAAAATGTGTTATCATAGGAGAGGTTCTCCCAAGAAGACTACATATGGAACCCTACAGTTGGCTGAGACCTGAAGACTGCTTAACGATTGGCCCAATGGGAAGCAAATCTGTGTGACCCAGTAGGCCCATGGAGGGGAGCGACTCTGTGTGACACGGCAGACCCACGATACTCTATAGGAGGAGTGCCTCAGTTCATCCAAGGTGGTAAGTGTATCTATGTGACTCGACATGCCCACAGTGGGAAGGGGCTCTGTGTGACCCGATATTCCCATGGTACCCATCAGGGATGGGTACTACTGTAGTTCAAGGTTAGTGGGAAGTGGCTTTGTGTGATCCGACATACCCACTATACTCAATAGAGGAGGAGTTCTCCAACAGCCGAGGAGTTTGATGATGTGATAACACTTCTATCCTTGACCTAAAGTGATATCTAGTGTGATCTCACTTATGTTGGGTACTTTTGCTTCATGATTTGTGGTTTTTCCTTTGTGTAACTCTAGGAGACCTATGGGGGTCTCGGGGTCCCTACTGAGTATCGTTATACTCACCCCTGCACAGGCTCCAACCGCACCTTGTTGTGTCTAGTGCAGATGACGTAGATCATTGATTGAGGCTGAGGGAGCTAGGACTGGGAAGTGCTTAGAGCATGACCTTTTTGGAGTGACGTGATGCAGTGATTGTGGATCGTGAGTTGTACCAACCCTTAAGGTAGGATCCGTGGTGGGCGATCCATGAGCTTCCTTTCACTTTTCATCTATTTTGTACTTTTTCAGTTGTACTTTTACTTTTTTCAGCTGGGCTTGTATTCTGGCCCCCTTTAATTTCATCACTCTTTACTATAGCAGTTTACTTCACAGTTTCTTTTGTTATGTTCTGGTCTGTGTGGTTCCCTCTTGTTGCGTTATACTCTGTGAGTTTGTACCGGTTTAAATGCAATGTCTTCCTGTTTTAGGGATACGTCTTTTTGGAGCTAGTCGCCAACCCCTCACCTATGGAATGTGGGCTTGGGGTAGTCATGACATGGGCCCCAGAGGATGGGTTGTGAAAAAGAACGACGCATGATTTTGAGGCTCGGCATGCCCGGAATGATCCGTCGAAGTTTTGTTAAGCATTAATTAACGAATGTAAGAAGTTTTCCTATAAAGTTGAAATAAGTCTTAAATGGTTTTTCGGATCAAAATTCTGAGGGCACCATTTTATTTAGGATGGCGGGTTTACCCTAGGTGCGACTTAACTTTTGTCAGCATAGGCCTCCAGTGGGAAAACCCGAAAATGGAATAATCGTAAATAAAATAATTAAATAAAATTCTTTTATTTTTCAAATGTTTATAACTCACGAATGGTGACTCGGATTAAAAATCTCATACCATTGCTGAACTCATGAGAGTATACTCTCTTTAGGCGGATACTAACATTGGCAGGCATGGGCCACCAGTGAATGTTAGTTTTTTTCCATAAACAAAATAATTAAGTGAAAATTATTTTATTGTAAAATCCATAACTTTTAAATGGTAACTCAGATTGAAAATATTAGAGTACCGTTGAGTTCTTTGGGGCGTTTTCTCCTTAGGAGAAGCCTTACCTCGACTGGCATGGGTAGAGGGTGAACATTAATAATTTATTAAACTTTTTTCAAGTACGTTCAATGAACGTGTGAGCGGCATTTTCTAACTTTTGAACCGGTGCTCAGATTAAAAATATGAGGGCACCGTTGAATCCACATCACCGAGATTCATTTAAGTGAGAATTTACTATGATCGCAGAAGTTCCAATGAAAAAGTTATGTTTTTTGACTTGTAAAAGAAAAGAAAAGAAATAATTTTATTATTTTATCTTTCTTTCTTAACCTCCAATGGACAAGCGGTTTTTGGGTCCAGCGGTGTGTCAAGCCATTAAATGGCTTGACTATTGAATCCTAAGTAATGATGTCTTTGGGGAATTAGTAAGGTTCCAAATTTATGATCCCCCATTAATTCCCCACGTCATTACTTACCCTCCCCCTCTCCTATATATATGGAGCTTGGGGAGGGGTATCAGCATAGCTTCCCTAAGAAACTAAGTGCAGAAGGAGCTCCGCGATGCCGTAACCTTAGAAGATGGAGCCAAAGGCAGTAGAATGTGACATAAGACACTGAAACATGAACCGAAGGATGATGTACAAGTGGCGTCATTGGTAACTGGTTGCGGGAACGAAGAACACAATCCACCTTCAATTCGGACACTCTCCAATGGGGTTTCTAGGTAGGGTGTATATTCGTTTATGCATTTTGAATGATTTACTTATCCCCGTTCTTGAATAATACAAAGAACGCAGACCAAACGACCAATGGTTTCATCCACGATTCATTCATTCCGGCAGGAGGTTTTTTCAAGTTAACTTTGTAGGGGTTTTGATTGGTGTTTAATTAAATTGATTATTAAACCTTTAACCCCCTCATGTCTTGAGGTAACGCGGAGGGCGGGGGCCTAATGGACCTGACCCGAACCATCCACCACTTTGATAATTTTACACCCTCCATGGAAGACCTACAACTCATTGATCCCGACCGGCTACGTGGGGGATAACACGTCGATGCACGACGCAAGAGGAGGATGTGACACAAAGCCGCGGCTGTCGTCGGATCGGCCGGAACTGGCCGGCCGTAGAGGAGGTCTGGCACGCCATCGCCCGCCGTCGATGAGAAAGAGGTTTTGGCTAATCCTCCGCGGCATACAGAGGAGGTGACTGGCTCATCGGTCGACCACATATAGGGAGGAGGCACGACCAGCGTGCCGCCAGCGAGCGGAAGGCGGCGTGACCAGCACGCCGCCGGCAGGAAGATGCTGCAGCCACAGGGTGACGCCCATGTGGAACCACCACTTCAAAGTCTGAACGGACTTTGACCATTCGGGATCTCGGGGGAGTGGCTCCCCCGAGTGGCCTGGAGGAAGCACCGCAGGATGCTCCCTTCACATCCGGGTTTCCCTAGAGGGCCGCCACCCAACCACGCCACCCCCTTGCAGGCCGGGGCGCCTCTTTGAAGGCCACCCTTTCCGGACACTCTTTGCGAGCCTCCCTTTGCTGGCCACCCCCCTTATAGGTCGGGCTAGATGTCGGCCCAGCAGGCTGATTCCGCTGCAGTCGAGCCCAGACTGGGTTGTGTTGGGTCGGTCCGATCGGGTCGGACTTTACCCGGGCCCTACCGGGCCCAGAAACACTTAAAGGGCCTTATCTCAAGAATCAAACATCCATTTGACGAATCATATGTGGCGTTGGGATCCATGGAGTGAGATAATCCTTTTGAATTACTCCATGAGAGTTTTAGAGAAATTTCTAGTATGATTGGGTTGGATCACACCCGAATCCAACGGGGCCCTTGGCACCGAAATGCCAATAACGCCCAGACTGGGTGTCCAGCTGACGCACCTTCTATTGCGTTGGAATCCTTATGACGCGAAAAATAATCAGGTTACTTAATTGTGAGAATTTGTGCTTCTTTAAATAGTACTGATGGCCTGGGTAGCGGTTCACCCAAGTGCACTATGTACGGAACCCTGCGACTGGATGAGACCTGATGATGGCGGTCTTTTTGACTCGACGGCGCATGGTACGTGATGGGGAGGAGTACCTCATCAGGCCACGGTGGGGAGCGACCATGGTACACAATGGGGAGGAGTACCGCAACAGGCCACAGTGGGGGAGTGGCTATGTGTAACCCGACATACCCACAGTACACGATGGTGTGGAGTACCTCAGCTGTTCAAAGTTAGTGGGAAGTGCAACTGTGTGATGCAGAAGGCCCGCTGTACTCATTATAGGAGTCAATTCTACTGAAGAACTAGGGCTCTGATCTTTTAATGTAGTAATATTGTTAACTATTTTGATTGTGGTTTTTAGTTTGTGGAGTCCAGTATTGGTGCAGCAGCTGACATATCCATACACTGGGACCCTAAATTATGATTTCTGACTTAATGCATAGAAACACTGATTGTGTGTGTTTTTGAAGAGTTTTTATTGTGATCTATTTAGATTCAACTCATCATGTATAACTTAATGACCATGGAACACCTCTTCCTTATTAGGATTCCCCCACGTAGACAGCCAACTATGATTCCCGAGATAATACACGATGATGGCCCACCGAGTGATGAGGCTCTGGTGCAGGGCCCTCTTACTGTGTTGGCACCTTCGGGTGGTGTACCAGCAGCACCACCACCCATTGGGAAGCAGTTACAACTAGCCGCATTTCCAGATGGTGTACACCCACTGAGCGCGTTGCATAAGTTCTAGCAGTAGAGGTCACCGATGTTTTGAGCCGTGAAAGATTCCCAGGCAGCTGAGGACTGGATGGAGGTTGTGTCTAGTGTTTTCCTCGTAAATGAGACATAAATAGAGTAGATGGTGATCTTAGCTGGTAGTCTTTTTCAGTGAGTGACCATGAGGATGGTCTACATAGTGATGAGGTTTCGGTATGTAGACCGTTGCCTGAGATGGTACCTTCAGATAGTGTTCCAGTTATATCACTACATGTTGGTCAACAGTTATAACCGGTGGTACCTGTAGAGGACACATATAGGTTTAGTGTCTTACATGTGTTTTAGCATCAGATACCCCTCATGTTTTGAGAAGAGCCCGACTCACAGGAAGCTAAGGACTAGCTTGGGGAGGTGGCTAAGAGTTCCCTAGAGCTTCTACAGCTTCAGCAGGACGACATGTTGGGAGCTGAGTATTCATCAAGGCATATCGACCATTCTTGGTGCTCGATGAATACAATACGATTAGTGATTTGGGGATCAATCTTCTGAGAGAGGCGTGTTTAATGACATCTGAGCCAACACTATTCCACTATTCATTCCTACCTATGTCAGGGTGCTAGAGAGAACCTTTTTGGTTGAATGTTATTTGGCTGGGTGAATACATCCAGTGAATGTTAGCGGTGGGAAAGCAGGAAACTGGTTCCATTTTTAGAGGCTTCGGCATGTAAACTGTTTCATGAAGAGGATGTGATAGGGACAGCTGAATCTATAGGGCTGCATACATGGAAGCATAGCTAGGAGAGTAGAATGAGGTGGTGTACATTTAGAGATGTTACAAACCACCCCCTATGTGGTCCCCACGAGGCTTGGGGATCTAGAGTTTATGGGAAGGGAGTAACAGCATATGGTCAAGGAGTGTGACCAAAAGGCCCTAGGAATGATTCGAGGTATGATATGTGTCTACTACTAGCTACCATCTTAATATACATAGGAACCAATCATTACTACCTTCCCTGAATATTATCCAATACCTAGAGATTCTGGATAAACTGTTGACTTGACCCTCACGTATGGAGATACCATTGGGAGGAGACTTGATAATCACACATACACCGACAATGTGATCTAATCCTTGAGGCAAGAGTTTCGGTTGGAACCTCTTGGTGGCAGCGTCGAGGCCTTAATAAATTAGTTTGGGTATGGGATGGAAATCCACAATTCATACTCAGATTGACTATATGAGGAAAAAAGGTCTTGGTTTATCTACAACATTGGAATGAGGTTTTCCTTGGTCAGAGAAAAAGGAAACCCAGGTAGCACAAGATAAGATCATGTATAGGAGGCTGCAACTGATCACTCTTGAGTCGGTTAGACTTACCCTCATGGAAACAGGAGTTTTGAGTTTTCAGTTCCCAACAAGAGTGACAAAGTGTGGGGACATATTTTCAAAAGATGTTTCCAGGATTACCTCCTTGAAGGGAGAGGGACTTCTATTTTGGCTGGGTACTACCGAAGATATGTGAATGAATTTTACAGAGTTGCGTCACCCTTGTCAGCATTGATGAAGAAGGGACATCCCTTCTTGTGGATAGAGAGATGAAATCAGAGCTTTTAGGAACTGAGGTAGAGGCTGACAAGTGCCGAAATCTTGAGGCTACCAGAAGAGGGTATTGGGTATGTAGTCTACTACGATGCATCAGGGACCAGACTTGGGTGTGTCCTAATGTAGGAGTGAGCAGTGATCACATATGGATCACGGCAGCTAAGACAGCATGAGAAGAACTGTGCTACCCATGACCTGGAGTTAGCAGCAGTTGTGTTCACCTTGAAGGTGTGGTGACATTACTTGATGAGTGAACATTTTAGAGTTTACTATGATCACAAGAGTCTCATTAATATCTTCCATCAGAAGGACCTGAACCAGAGACAATGACGATGGATAGATTTCCTCCAGGACTATGACAATGAGATAGTCTATACTCCTGGGAAGGGGAATGTGGTAGCAAACACACTCAGTTGGAGGTCTGGCCTACAACTTCTAAGTGAGGCGTTAGAGAATCTAGTCGCTCTGCAGATATACTTCGTGGATAGAGATGGAGCAGCTTACCTCCAGTCTATGACTGTCACTCCCCCACTCTTTTAGCTATTCAAAGAGGTGAAGCTTGTGGATATTGATTGCGGGGCTTGACGTGCTCAGATATCCTCAAGATAGACACCTTATGGATGTTATAAAAGTGGGGAGCACGTCATCCTCTTTAGAGGATGTACCATGGTACCAATGGATTTATGGGATGATGTGTTGAGGGAGTTCCACACGTCCCCTATATAGGTAAATCTTGGTGTGTTGAAGATGTAACTAGACCTATGATGTCAGCACCAGTGGATAGGGATGAAGAAAGTAGTGGAATAGTTTGGTTCACGATGCCTCACTTGTTAGAAAGTGAAGACTTCATAGATCTGGCAGAAGTCTTATGTTGATAGGAGGAGGTAGGCCATGTCTTCCTACGTGTCTCACCTCGACAAGGTTTGTGAAGATTTTTCCAGGGTGACAAGTTATCTTCAAGGTTCATCATACCTTTCTAGATTCTCAGTAGAGTGGGAGAGGTGACATATCGTCTATCTATTTCCCCACAGATGCACTGGGTGAATATTGTTTTCCATGTGTCATAGCTGAGATGCGTGAATGAACCATCACACATCATCGACCATGGTGAGTTGGAATTTGACGATGGGGTGACCTTTACACAGGTTCCAGTGGGGATAGAGGATTGACATTAGTGTGTACTTCCTGGATGGTCTATCCCTCCAGTGCAAGTTTGGTGGCATTACAGGAACCTCTAGGAGAGAACATTGGAGTGGGAGGCACAGATTCGTGTTCAATACCCTCTTTTGTTTAATTTTCCTTTGTTTTGGATTTTAGGGATGTAAAGACCTAATGTGGGGAGAATTTAATGTCCTATAACATATGTATAATGTTTTTAATTATATGGAATTATTTCGAGACCGCAAAATCTGACAGCACGTGATTCTGAGGGCCAGAGTGCCTGAAATGATCCATAGAAGTTTTTTTAAGATATAATTAGTGTGCATAAGTAGTTTTCCTAAAAAGTGGAATAACTCTTAAATAATTTCCCAGATAAGAATTCTGAGGTCACTGTTTCATTTAGGATGGTAGGTTTACCATAGTCATGACTTAAGTTTAGTTGGTTCAGGCCTCCAGTGGGAAAACCCGAAAATGGAATAACCGTAAATAAAATAATAAAATATAATTATTTTATTTTAAAAATGATTAGAACTCATAAATGGTGACTCAGATTAAAAATATAATACCACTTATGAACTCGTGACGGTATTCTCTCTTTAGGCAGATACTAACATTGGACGGCGCGGGCCACTAGTGAATGTTAGTTTTTGGCCACAAATAAAATAATTAAGTGACAATTATTTTATTGTAAAATTCACAACTACTAAACTGTAACTCAGATTAAAAATCCAAGAGTACCATTGAGTTTTTTGGGGAGTGTTATCCTTAGGTGATGCCTAACCTCGATCGGCACAGTTTGAGGGTGAACATTAATAATTTATTGAACTTTTTTTGAGTACGTTCACTAAACGTGCGAGCAGAGTTTTATAACTTTTTAACTGATGCTCGGATTAAAAATACGAGGGTAACGTTGAATCTGCAACGCCATTATTAGATTAAGAGAGACATTACTTTGAATGTAGTAGGTCTGGAGAAGAAGTTAAGTTTTGTGAATTTTAAAAGAAATGAAATAAACAATTTTATTATTTTATCTTCCTTTCATAACCTCCAATAGACAAGCGGTGTGTGAGGCCAGTGGTGTGTCAATCCATTAAATGGATTGACATTCCAATCCCATGTAATGACATCTTTGGGGAATTTGGAAGGTTCCAAATTTATGAGCCCCCATTAATTCCCCACATCGTTACCTACCCCCCCCCCCCCCCCTCTCATATATATATGGAGTTTGGGGAGGGGTATCGGCCTAGCTTCGCCAAGAAACGATATGATGATGGAGCGCCACGATGTCAGACCCTTAGAAGATGGAGCAGAACCCAGTGGGAGGTGACAGATAACAAAAAACCACGAACCGAAGGACGATGTACGAGTGGAGTCGTTGGGAACTGGTTGTGGGAACAAAGAAAACCACCCACCTTCAAGAGCAGGCGGTCTCCAATGGGTTTTAGAGGTATGGGGTTTATTAGTTTATGCATTTTAAATGATTTACTCTTCCCCTTTATTGAATAATACTAAGAACGCGGACCAACCAACCAGCGGGTTGATCTGTGATTTATTTGTTCTTATGAGAGATTGTTTTAGGGTAACTTTGAAGGTTTTTTTATTTGTGTTTAATTCAATTGATTATTAAACCCTTAACCTCGTCATGTCTTGAGATACTGTGGAGGGAACGACCCTAATGAACCTGGCATTAACCCTCCACCACTTTTCTAATCTTACGCCCTCCATGGAAGACCGAAAACACGGAGATCCTGACCGACTATATGGGGGATAATGTGTCGATGCACACCGTTAGAGGAGGCTGCGACACAAAGCCACAACAGTCATCAGAGCGGCCAGCACCAGCTAACAGTGGAGGAGGAGCGGTGCCCCGTCGTGCGCCGCCAGTGAGTAAGAGGCCACGGCTCGTCAGCTGTGGAGGATGGAGGAGGCGACCAGCTCATCGGCAAGCCGCAGATGGGGAGGTGGCATGACCAGCATGCCGCCGAAGCGACCAGGGAGTCGCCAGAAGGCAGAGGCCTCGGTGAAGGAACCCACCGCATGAGTTCCATGCCAAACGGGTGATGCCCATGTTGCGTCGCCACTTCAAAGGCCGAACAGCCTTTGGCCATTTGGGATCTCGGGGGAGCGGATCCCCCGAGCCTCCTGGCGGAAGCACTGTGGGCTGCGCCCTTCATAGCCAGGCCACCCTAGCAGGTCATTTCCCAACGGGGCCACCGCCCTAGTGGGGCGCCTCCCCAGTGGGACGCCGCCTTTGTGGCCCCCACCCTTGTGGGGTGGTCCGCCCCTTTGCAGGCCACCCTATACGGGCTAGGATGCCATTGTAGACCGCCCTTTGTGGGCTGCCCATTGCAGGCCGCCCTTTATGGGCCACCCTTGCGGGCCACCCTTTACGAGACACCCTTTGCGGGCCTCCCCACTTAAAGGCCGGTCTGGATTTTGGCCTAGTTGGCCGAGTTTTCCATGGCCCAACCCATACCACGTTGGGCTGAGTGGGTCGGATTGGGTCGGACCGGACCTGGGCCCCACCAGGCTCAGAAACACATAAATGGCCTTATGTTAAGAACCAGACGTCCATTTGACTAACCGTGTATGGAGTTAGGATCCTTGGAGTGAGACAGTCCTTTTGACATAATTCATGAGAGTTTTGGATAAACTTAGAGTACAGCCGTGTTGGATCAGACCCAAATCAAACTGGACCCTCAGTAATGAAATGACAATAATGCACAGACCGGACATTCGGTTGACGCGCCATCAGTTGAGTTGGAACCCTTCTGATGCAAAAGATCATCAGGTTACTTATTTTTGAGACTTAGTTCTAGTTTAAATATGAATAATGGCTTGGGGAGCAGTTCTCCCAAGCGCACTACGTACGGAACCTTATGGCTCACTACGACCTGACAACTGCGGACTTTTCGACTCAGAGTGACTTGACGGCCCACGGTACACGATGGGGAGGAGTAACATAGAAGAATATGGTGGGGAGCATCCATGTTATGTGATGGGGAGGAGTACCTCAGCAGGTCACTATGGGGGAGTGACTCTGTGTGACCCGGAAGACCCACTGTGCGCGATTGGGAGGAGTACCTCAACAGTTCAAGGTTAGTGGGAAGCGCCTTTGTGTGATGCGATATGCCCACTGTACTTGTTAGAGTAGGAGTTCTCTAGAAGCCGAGGTGTTCGAAGTTGTGACTAGGAATGTTACTTGTTCCTAGGCCTAGTAAATCTGTGGATGAATATCAGCATTCATAGCGATCCTGTGGGAGTTAGCATCATAATCTTATTTCTCTGAGTTGTAAACCTGGTTTTTACTGAGTCTTACCTGTGTGGTACTTTACCATCATGGTGTTACCTTCATTTTGTTACCATTGTGGTTATTCTTTTGTGGAACTTTAGGAGACCTATGGGGTCTCAGGGTCCCTAATGAGTATCGTTATACTCACCCATACACGGGCTTCGCCCGCACCTAGTTGTGTATTATACAGATGACGTAAAAAATTGATCGAGGCTGAGGGAGCGTGGACTTGACGGTTCATTGAGGTGGACCATTTGGCGTGATGTGACGTAGGGACTACTGATCGTGAGCTGTACCTATCCTTCAGGTAGGATCCATGGTGGATGTTCCGAGAGCTACTTTTCACTTTTTAGCCATTTTTTAATTTTCATTTGTACTTGAAATTTTGAAATTGGGCTTGTATTCCGGCCCCTTACTTCCATCACCCCTTTTTCTACATCAGTTTACTTCACAGTTGATTCTTGTTATGTTCTCAGACCATGTGTTTGTATATATTTAAAGGCAATGCCTTCCCTTTTAGGGAATACGTCTTTCGATACTAGTTGCCAGCCCCTGGCCTATGGAAGGCGGGCTTGGGGCAGTCACAACACGGGCCCTGGGGGACGGGTCATGACATGTTCATCCATTGAAACATAATTAACCCGGATATATAAACATTATTCTATATGATTGCTTGAAATACAGTCGTGGAGTCACCTTCCAACCATAGATTTGACCAACCCCACTTTTTAGTAGTACTCACCACATTTATGACTCCAACCATCTCAGATCAAGGGAAAACGTAATGCCACTAGAACAATAAAATAAGCTGGGAACGTTTCCATTATGATCCCCAGAAATGGAACCACACCCTAAGGGATCGAGGTTACCTTTGGATTCAACATCAATTTTAACTTTATATAACCTATATAAGAAGGTTTTCGAACAATTACAAAAGTGCCTCTAGGAGGACTAAAATTACCAAAAAATCCATGTCACCTTAAAAACCTGAGGTCCTGAATATATTTTTGGATGAAAAATAATTTAATAGAATTTAAATCTATAATAGAAGAAATAATATTGGAAATAGAGTTCTAAATATTAATTTTGGATTGATCATGAATGAGAGCATTACAACTTCTCTAGATGGTGTGGATTAAGTCCACCATAAACACATAAAAATTCTGAAAAGATGGTTAGACAACATCAAACCAATGAAGCCATTGATCTTGCTAATAAAATTCATTATTATATTTAATTCAAAATAATCTCATTGACTAATATGGGATGGATCTATTTTTTAATTTCTTAATTGTGAAATATGAAATTAATCATACACTATAACTTAATTTAGTGATAAAACTAAATGAAAATCCACATCCATAATTAACTCAATTATTTAAAATTAAACCACATATTGAGGTTTTGATATCTCATTATTCTTGAGTCATCGATGTATCAACAGTAGTTAAACCTATTAAAGGGATCAATCCTAAATAATAAAATCCAAAGTTAGTCATTAATGGATAGTATAATAATTCTTATGAGTTTGATCTATCATTAACATATTAAAAATTAGATAAACACAATATATCATGTATTGTAAAAATATAAGTCTAAGTACATAATTATATCCCACTTCATCCAAAAAATAAAAATGAATAACAAGGCCTTTTATAAAATGATTCAAAAGGATCCATCCAAGTTGATTATTGATAAATAATGTTGTAAACAAACTCTAATAAAGGAAAATGATCCTCTTATGATCACCCATAGTCAAATACATAATTTTGAATCAATTATTTTAAGTATGTAAATTCTATTATTATTTATTATCTATTCAAGGGTGATGTGATTTATTGATCATCTACCAAGTATCCATAAACTTTTGAATTCCTCTATAGAATCTTGAAGTAATATTTAGAATCCATATCTAATACTATAGACTAAGGAATTACATGAAACATTACTACTTACTTCATATAAAACATTATCAATTATTCAATTGAAATATAACATAATGGGTAAAGAGTTTTTTTTATCATAAGTTGTCAAAAAATCACCCAGATAGTGTCATAGATCCATGGTTTCTTTGGTAAACCAACCAAAAATAATACATTTTTATATTCTCTAATTTTCAAGGTTGTATAGGAAAATATTTAAAATAACATCAAATTATTGATTTTTATCCTTCAATAATTAAAAAAACAAATACTTAGATAAAAACTATAATTCCATAGCCTAGATTCCAAAAAACATGTTCATCAATCCGGTTCCCCATATAACCTTGGACATGACTCCAATACACCATAGGTACCTGGTTATCAATGAGGGCCTACTGAGCAATGTGGGTATACTCTAACCTATTTATTAGAGTAATAAAACATAATAAATATTAAGAAATATAAATAAATGACATCCAATATTAATAATTATCAATAACCACACATCATATAACCAAATCTGAATCATGGGTGAGTGCCAACAAACCGAGAAAATAAACATTCCTTGTCATAATAGATTCAAGTGTTAGGGAAGAACAGTAATAATGAAATATTAACAATATAAAAAATAGGTATTGGAATTAGGCACAATACCCTCATCCATGCTCCACCCAAATCTTGAATCATCCATCTATCATAGGGACTTTTCCCTTATCCTAACATGAATCCATGAAATATTCTCGGGTACCCATGGAAGCTCAAGTAGGGTGTGAGTACAACTCAATAGAAAACTACCATTATTTTCTAACGAAGTATATAATTTATAATAATAAAAGTGTATGTATTAATAGAAAGTTACTAAAAAATAAGGTAATAAGTGAATCATGTGTCAAAATAGATAATTATTTGTTTCCACTTGGGCTCTTAGGTTATATTGGGACACCCTTCCCACTAAACCTACTTCAGCCATGTGGAAATCATAGACCAAGAACCATAAATCATTGGGGTTAAACACTATAAATAAATGTGGGATTAATTAATTTATTTTAAATCATAGATTTCAAAGAGAATATAACAAATTACCAATACCATATCAAATACCTTAGTTCCGAGATCATCATGTTGACACCCTATCGATGAATAATGAGTGCCATGTAAAATTTCATTAGTTCCCATATCATTATCCTCACACCCTATGTAATAATAAGGAGTTACATGCCCATAACATCAAGCCAAATATGTCAAGAATCATATCTACCCATCCTATATTAGGGATAATGAACACCGTGCCCACCATCATTACACATGGGTTAGAAATGTCATTTCTATAAAAAATAAACATTTCATCATTACAACATTTTCATGGTCCTACATACTTGAAATTTTCATCACGGATGTACCCATTTCATCATTCATTAATTACCATGGTCTTTTATATTAATCATATTTGGATCATTTAAATACATAATCCTTTTGACAATTTATTCAATTAACACAAAAATTAAATTCTCAATAGAACCATTTAATAACATGAACATGGAAATTTACCCATTCCCAATTAAATATATTTTTCATATCATAACACATTTATTTTCTATGTTATTACAAACATCCCTTGGCCATGATAACATACCAAATAACAAATATAACTGGTTTATTCTCATAAATTATATATTCCATCATTTTCAATTTCATTAAATCACTTTAAATGGTTAAACACACACCATGGTTAGCCATAAGATCATTATTAAATCATCAATTGGACCAACGAGGATACTGAAGGGTCTCACACCTCAATTTATGGACCACTTTACTTTTCCTCATAATGGAGGCCAAATATTTAGAAAGTCGGTGCAATGATGACAACACATACATAAGAATAACCTCATAGTGATGGGATAAATATTATAGACCACCTACCATATGATTATAGAAAAACTATCATCCAACCTTGACCCTTTATTCAAGATCAAATAGTCTCAAACACCAAAATTATGGACTTCCTTAAAATAGAGTTTATGATATTTATAAGAATAGGAAAAAAAGATAAATAACCTTCCATAAAATACAATGAAATTGAGTTAGAGACTTACTAGGTCTTTGAATCACATTAAAAGATATCCAAAAAACGCTATAAATTAATAATAACCACTCTTAGTGGTAGAGGGTTCTTTTATTTCACAACCCATGATACTAGGGAAGAAATGAGGTTAAAAATCCGGCTGGATTGAATAGTGGTGGGAGAAAAAATCATCAATTTTATACATTTTAAGGGCCGCATTATTATTCCACATAGTTTGGAAAATCATGTGCCAACTGTATAGTATCCTTTTTTCCATCGATGGCATGGGTGGAATGGTTTGTCTCCACTACCTACATGGTTTGACAAACTAAGTGGTAGCTGTGTGGTTGCCTTAGTCCAAGGGGTATTAAGCCACCTTGTCTCCTTGGCATCCTCATAAGATTTATTAATAATTTCACTCCCTCTTCTATAAAACCTGAATTTGATTCATGGATAGTAATAAACATGTTCCAAACATGTTCCATGCATAATATGGATTGTTTTCCCACTTTTCAAAGACCTAAAACCCCGAGACACTCCCAAGACTATACCTACTCCCCAGAGGCATCCTATTAACATTTTATTAATTTATTTTAAAAAATATTAATAAAAAATACCTAGTTAAAGTGATAGGATCTTAAAACCTCCCCACAATAGAATAGATAATTCTTGATATGAACTCCCAAACATCACTAAGACTCTAGGGTAAAAAGGTCAGGCCATTAAGATCACATATTAGCTTCTCTCTCCCATGTTTCCTTCTAAAACCAACCATGTTGCTAGAACACTCAATATAAAGGAAGAACGTTACCTTGTATTTTTTTAATCATGATCCAAAATATGAATCATATGAACCTCAAACAGCACATTCACCTCATGCTCGACATTATCAACATCAATCACATGATGATGGTTAGAGTGATATTGGAAAAAGTTTTAAACATTAAAAACACTTTTCATTACACTATACCATTATAGAAGAGCCAACTCATATGCTATATGTTTGATCCTCTCTATAATCTTAGAGTACCTAACATATCTAGGCAGTAACATTCCCTATTTATGAATCATATTGGGACCCAATCTTAGTGACACCTGAAGGAATGCACGGTCACCCACTATAAACTCAAGAGGTTGAAAATGTTGATAAACATATGAATATTTTCTACTCTAGGATACTTCCATAGGATTCTGGATCAAATGTACATGATATTATGTCTCCTTCATAAGATTTGGTCCCAATAACTTTGATTCTCCCATTTCCATCCAACAAAAGGGTCATCAACCTGGCCTACCATAAAGTGCCTCTTATGGTTAAGTCTAAATAGTCTCCATATAGATGTTATTGTTGGTGAACTATACAGTAATTAAGTGCTTTTACCATGCCCCCAAAAAATATAGAACAAAGTATCTCAACCACACCTCTAACAAATAGATAGTATATTTTGTTTTCCTATCCATCTATGTGTGAAAATATGTACTAAAAAACACAAAATTTACAAGATCATTTTACAATACTTCCTGGTAGTGTAACATAAATTAAGGTTCCCTATAAAAAATTGGTATAGGGATCCCCATGGTTACATAATATATTTTAAACATAAAATTCTCCTAATAGTTCAATAGTGAAAGTCTCTAAAATGGTATGAAATGGGAAACTTTAGTCAATTAGTCCAAAATCACTCAGATCACATTATACTTTTAGGATTTCAATGGAAAACCAACTATGTAATCCATAGTAACATCATCCCACTACCATTATAAAATGGGAAATAGCTACAAAAAACTATCATGCCACTGTTACTCATCATTCACATACGTACAAGTGTACCATCCTATCACAAAACGTGTGATATCATTATTCATTCATAGCGACCAATATTATCTATTAAGGTCACAATACATTTTAGTCAAATAAGGGTGTATCAACCACATTAATGAATGAAACTCCTACATAATCACTTCACACATACAAGTAATAAAAATAACGTGACCATGAATATGGATAACCTCTTCTTGATCGATGGCCCAGTTAAGTGGTATCTCCCTTAAATCAATGTTTTCCCTTGAGGAAAGGAACATTGTATTTTTATAATACCTCATCTTGATCTGTTTAAGAAGAGAAAACCCAATGGATAAGGACACAAGATTCATTTGTTCATTCTCCCCTAGACACCTTGATGCATCTCATCGAACAATGACATAATTTTTCACTCAGAACTTGAATCTTGGAATCTCTAAGTCTATGTCCTACATTTCAAATCATTATCAACACTCTTATCTTTTCCTAGATATTGGGTTTCTAAAAATTAAAAAATTACATTTACTCATCCCATATCTGATTTAGGATATTTAAATCCCACTAAGAATATATATATATAAGGGTAATATAGTTGGTATACATAGTAAAATTAACAAATGGGAGATAATTATATAAAAATATTAAGGTATAAACCATTGTGATCAACATTAGATTATTTATTGGATAGTTCCATTTATGTGGATTCAACTATCGTGATCCATAAACCATGACTTGATCTCACTGAATCAATCTCACTCCATGCCAATCTCAGACATATCATAATAAAAAGTATACTACTTACCTGATTCGGATAAGATAATAAATATAATGGTGGTAAAAATCCTATTTAATTACTTGGAGACATTCTCGCATTCCCTAGAATATTCAAACATCAAACACTTATTACTATGACCCAAGGGTAGCTCTTACATGTAATAAAAGGATCTGATGAACCATTAGTAACAACCCACCAAACCCAATAATATTTGGATGTCAAAATCACTTTTTGAATTCTCCCAGGATATAGCTACTCGAACCTTCTCAGGGTCGAATAACACACATTACTCTGAGTTGATGTAACCCAATAAGTGTACCTTGTTGATACAAAAATTAAACTT
This sequence comes from Viscum album, assembly GCA_963277665.1. NCBI lineage: Eukaryota > Viridiplantae > Streptophyta > Magnoliopsida > Santalales > Viscaceae > Viscum > Viscum album. The sequence continues at coordinate 208,470,099 of OY728123.1, forward strand.
AGATAGTTTTTCATGTATTTAATTCTCTCCAAATGTACTCAAAATGATATAGATATGTTTGGAATGATTTTCACGAGTCTTGGAGTACACTAAGATTTCATTAATAGAATTATCCACACACTGATCCAGGTATGGGGGAAGAATTTGATTCATCAAGGCCTTAAAAATAGAAACACAACAAACTCATAAAAACTATATCATTTCCTCAAGGAACATTGAGGTATATATGAAGAAATCAATCTTAATTGATGATACCCTAATAAAAAAATCAATCTTGGAGAACATGTAGGTAATCCTCACCTAGTCAAAAAGATCATCAATATGGTGGATTGGATTTTATTTCGTAACAGTCATCCAGTTTAACTTCCAGAAATCGACACATAAGATCAATATTCCATCAAAAGTTTTGAAAAAATAGAGATCCAAAAGGAAATTTTTATTTAATGGATTAACACCTTAGCCTATAATTCCTCCAGTGGAGCCCTTAAATCTTGAATCTCAAGTGGTTCTTTTGGATAAGGTGTAATATAAACTATCTTATCTCTAGGAATCAAATTAATAATAAAAATAGTTTCTATATTATGTGGAAACCCTAATAACTCCATAGAAAAAAATTCCTAAAAATGATCAACCATAGGTGGGAAGAAATTATTCTACAATCTCTCATCACAAATTATATGACTTATAAACTAAGCTATAATCTCCTCTAACAACTGATGAACTGGCCCTACATATCTTTCCTAGATATCCCATTTCCCACATTGAACATAAGTTTCACCTTTAGGTGGTGTAAAAATGAAGCTTCGATGATAATAATATATGTGAACGTGATAAGAATGTTATGATTAAATCCAAAATATCATGTCAAAACCTGACATATCAATCATGAAGAATCCCCAAAGGACATGGTACCCACAAATATTGAGGGAACAATCCTTGAAATGACCGACACCCTCAGATCGAACCCATAAAAACCTGATTATTGATATGAAAACATACAAAAAATCCATTGTGAAAACTAAACCATTTATAAACCAAGAAGATATAAATTAATATGAATCCAAAGTAAAAAATAAAGAACCAAAAGTGTGGAAGATAAAAGAATCATAAATTCAATAGTGGACTGCCCATCCATGGCACTGTAAACTATAGACTGAACTACATATAGCTGAATTATCCCCCTACCATATGCTCTTGTCTAGGTCTCATGGACTAAACTGCACTATGGATACAAATGTGCTTTACATGGAGAATATCATCGTCTACCCTAACTATTATAGATAGAATAAATATAATTTCAAGATTGATATAGGGTATAAAATCCACTACCAGTGCTAAAAAATATCCTAGATCCTCCATCACAATCCATTGAATGAGGGTTGATATAGGATATTTCTTGGTGTCCCATACCACCACAAGCTCAGGACTATACTAGTGGTCATAGGTATTAACGACACATGTGAACACTTCTATTATGATAGAAAACTAGATAACAACTTCCCTAAGAGTTTGATTCTTTCCATAGTCTACTCTTCCCACCACTACATTGGAGAAAAACCTCATAACATCACTTCATACTATAAAAAATGTACCACCCAACCACCCAGATGAAATGATTTATACACCATTTGAAAATTCATTTAGATTTTCCATAAAAATTAGTGTATGATTCACCACCTCAACAGACTTATTAAAAAAGAATATATTCACATAGTACTTTATATCACACCTGAGGCTATCCTAAAAATGTTTGTCTATAACTACCTCATCACAAAACATTACTGGAATGAATTGATTCAATTAAGTGAAGTGGCCAACATAATCCATCAATTACATATTCCCCTGGGTAAAACACTCCATATATATCTATTTCCTTAGGGTATCATGGTATAAATACTCCAATAACATATCTTGGAATTCATTCTAGGACATACCCTATGAATGATCCTCTTCAAACTGAATATCCCAAGAAGGATTCACTTTTCTACACAACATGTAAGTTGCTAACTTATCCTTTTTCTCTAGATGATTCTATAAGTGATAAATAATAATTTGTATATAATCAATACATAACTTATCTACCATAGGTCCACAATCTCTAGAAAAATCTAGAGGATGTGGCAGCTGAAACTCTTTAATCTCTTCAAACATAATTACTATATCCTAGACTAGGTATCACTCCATAAACATCATAAACAAGGTAAATACCTTAGGGAAATTATTTTTTCCCATATCAACCAGAAATAACAGGTGATATAGTCACAGTACTAGAGATGAATTCTTAGTAATACCATCCTACCTCCTTAATGGTATGAATTGTTATGGTGGCATGCCTCCATAATTCCAAACACACATTTAAGGGAACATTAAATATCATTTCCATAGTTATAGAAAATTTGGGTCACAACTCCCCACTAACAGCTACTCTATATACACTATTAACATGGTCACAACCATAACACTATCACTACCATCAAATATCCCTATTATGGGTCATGGATAACTCATGGTAATCCAAACATAAAAATTATAGCTTCCTTTTTGACACTGTTTTTAACATTTAGATTTATACCTTTTAGGATAAAATAATTATAAACTCTTTATTAGGAACTATTTACGTAATATTGAAAATGAAACATAAATCTATTCTCTTTTCCCATAACCCAAATGTAAATGTTTTCCCATGCGTTCCAAACATAATGCATGTCACATAAATCCCATAGTGCCTAAAATGATGAATGTATATGAAATATCTTGTCATACCATTCAATGAGTAAAATATAAAAAATCAGTAATATCACACCACAAGCAATTCACCCATGATGAAATAAAATCCAACCATAACAAGAGAATATCAAGAACAAAAATCAAATCATGGGAACTTGGGTTTTCACCAACACATGGTTTATCTACTCCCATTCATAAGATCATCACCAAGGCACAAAAAATCATATTTTCTAATATACCTTACCCAAATAGTAATGAAAAAGAAATGAAACTCTCAAAAATCGATTTGTAATCCCCTATCATTGATTCCACTAATTCAGTGCCCCAATTCAATTTTCCACATAATCTCATACACGACTCCCATTACACTAGAGTATAACAACTAGAAGCAAGGGTACACTAGGGAATATAGAGAGACTATACTATTTTTATTAGAGTAATAAAACGTGGAAATAATAAGAAATATGAAGAAATAATATCCAATAATAATATTGATCAATAAGAATTATTCTTATAATAAAATCCAATACCTGGGTGAGTTCCCACAAAATAACAAAATAAAAATCCCATGTCATTATAGTGTCACGTGTCAGGGAAAAACCAAAATAAATACCCATTAACAATCCCTAAAATGGATCCCAACATCAGGTGTCGTCCCCTCATCCATTCTCTTTCCAAAATCCTAACTTTTCCATTTGTCATAGAGCCTTCATCAATATCCTAAATTCCACCATGAAATAAACTTAGTTACCCATGTTGGTTCATGTAGGGTGTGAGTAAAACTTAGTAGGATACAACCACTAGAGTCTAAATAAATTTATTTTCTATTAAAATAATAGTTTATGCATCAATATAAAGGAACTAATAGACAAGTAAAGAAAAGAATCCTGTGTAAAAATAAACAATTATTAGTTTTATAATTGGGTGCTTAGGTTCCATCGGGACACCCAACCCACTAAACCTACTTTAACCATATGGGAGTTATTGTCCAAGAACAAAAAATAATTGTGTATAAACACTCTAAATAAAAAATTTCATTCATTTATTCATTTTAAATCATTGATTCCAATTATTTTTTTACCAATTACTAATATAATATCAAATTACACTAGTGTCTGAATCATCAGGTTGAAAACCTATCCCGAAATAAGGAGTTATATGTAGAATTATATTAATTATATGATTTTTATTGTTTCACCCTAGCCAAGAATAACGAGTTCCATGTCCATCGCATAAATTCAAGGATTCCCAAACTTTTATCGAACCATCCTATATCAAAGATAAGTAACACAATTTCTAACATCCTTACCATAGGGTTGGAAACATAATATTTATCTTTCATAATCATTTCATCATTCCCTAATTTCCAATATCCAACATACTTGACATTTTTTTTAATGGTGAACTCATTTCATCATTCCTTATTTCTCATGGTATCATATACCCATCCTCTATGTATCATTTATATATATAAACCATTTCAAACTTAATTCAATTATCACAATAATTAAATGTTATTAAGAGTCATTTAATAACATAAACAGGACCCTTTACCCATTTAACATTAACTCTCAATGACATATTATAACACATTGTCGTTCAAATAAAAGCTAAATTTCCCCTTAGATCATGATAACATACCAAATAAATACTAGAACTGTTTAACACTAATAAATTATTTATTTCATCATTTTCGATTTCATTAAATAACTTTCATTGGATTAGAACAACCCATGGGTAGCCATAATCCAAACATCAAATCATAAATGGACCCAAGTAGGTCTATATAGGGGATCTCACATCAATTTAAGGACTATTTTATATTTCCTAGTCAATTGCATAAAACAATTATGTTAGGAAGCACAATTACATAACCTCATACACAAGAATAACCTCATGAATATGGGAGAAATATTGTATACCACTTACTTTATGCTCATAACAAAAACTATCCAACCATGACCCTTGATTCAAGAAGAAATATTCTAGAACACCAAAAAAGAATAACTCCTTAGAAATAGGGATCATGAGAAATAGAAGAGGAGGAATAGCCATAAAATAATTCTTCCATAAAATGAAATGAAATTCAGTCATAGACTAACATGGGGATTCAAATCCCAATAAAAGACAACAAAAATTCCCATGAATTGAAGGAGAACCACTATTGGAAGATCTTTTGGTTCACAACCTAGGATAATGAGGAAGAAATTAGGTTGAGGAGATAGTTTTATCATATAAATATAATAAGGAAAAAACCTAAATTTTCCAATTTAAAGGCTTTCCTAGTTAGGCCACATGGTTTGGAAAAACCTGAGCCAACCATATTGTCTCTTATATCCATATAGGGCATGAGTCACATAGTTTTTCTAGGATACCAACATGGATTGAAAAATATGTTGTCTCCGCTGTCTAAGGGGTATCACACTGCATGGTCTCTTGGGCATACATGAATATTTTTTTTAACCAAGATCTTCCCCCCTCCATGCTTCATGGTTATGGTTAACAGTTAGTACCAACCATGAACAATTCATAGTTTGTCCCTTTACCCTTATTTTCCATGTCTTGAACCCCTGAGACACTCCTAACACCTTCCCTACTCCGAAGAGGCATTCCATTAACCATTTATAAATGAGTTTAACTAATATTAAAAAAATACACCTTTTCAAAGGGTCGAGATCTTACAATAACTGTCCCATATCTCTCTTCATTTCAACCCATTAGAAATTTAATCTGTTTTTTTAGTGCATCTTTTTTTTATGAGAATAAATATCCAACAATATTTTTTTAAATCAATAATAACATATTCTTTCCAAAATAAATGAAAAAATACTCTACAACTAAAACTAATCATCAAAATATACTATATAGACCACCCATAACGGTTCTCACCACTATTTTAGGGATCATTAATCATCTTACATCGTGAATTAGATTTTTATCTCTAATTTTCTTGATATATAAAAATAAAAATCATATTAATCCAACAGTAAACCATATGGTCTCTCGACTCATAACTCTATAGATACATAAATAAAATTCAAAATGATGAAGATATTCAACCCATATTATTTTCCATAAGTTCGGATCTCACTAATAGAAAAAAATACTTCATTTCAATGAACCTCTCACCAAATATGTAATGTATCATTATCTTAAAGGAATGAACAAATACTTCTTGATCAAACTCATGTGTTGGATAGTTCCTCTTGTGTGTCCATAATTTTCTTGATCCAAATTTTATTACGTTCTCCCCTTATATAACCACACATCACAAAAAATATATGGATGCATGATAATATATTTAATAATCATTAATATTTTCAAGAAATATTAATAATGGAGTAAAATTCAAACTTCTATTAATCTTGTCACAATCTATTTAGTAATTCACACTCAAATTTTACTCCAAATCCTTCAATATCGACAACAGTAATAATTATTCTAGCTTTGATAACTCTTTATTAAACAATGAGTAATATCCATCCAACCTAATAAAATTCAAAATCTCAAAAAAAATCTTGATCTGATCCCATGATATCATTTTTTAAATTTTTATGTGTCAACTAAGACACATTTTGAAAATATTACATTCACCTAAAACATTACATGTCAAATAAAAAACTATAATTTTAATATATTTGTATACGATAAATGGTTATTCTATATATATAGTACAATACTTAAATAAAATTCACGATCTTCCTTAAATCCCAATTAAATTATGATATCACTGAAAAACATCAAAATGAATGAGAAAATTAATTTATAATAGATATGATTCATTAAAGAAATGTTTATTAGTAGCCCCAAACTATGGATAATAATGGGTTGTAGAATCAATTTTATATATGGATATTTCCCTAAGGGGTACAGATCTTATGAATAAACATTCCCCATGGGGGAAGGTGAGAGGATAATTCTTTCAATAGATAAATTTTTGGGGATGGGTAAATATTGTAGTTCCCTTCCTCTTATATCCCTACCCATATAATTTGTAATTATATTTAAAATTTATATACTTATTAAACATATTTATATTTTATAGAAATTTTAGTAAAATTTATTTTTTATGTTATATTTTTAATTTAATTTTAAATATAATTATATATACATTTTCCATTTTTAATTAACAAAATACCAAGTCGTGTATTATGTACCATTACATTTATAATATTATATACAGACTTCTCATATGAATTATTTGGATTTTAAGTTTATATTTCTATTTATTATTTTTACCTACTTTTGCTGTAAATTTATATTGAAATATTGTATAGTTTAATATTCAGTTCTATTAATTATTAAATTTTTATAATGATTTAAATTTTATACATATATAATTATTTTTCAATGAGTTATTGAATTTATGAATTTTTTATAATACTAATTGAGTACTAGATTTAATGTTATTATTGATTTTAAAAAATTATTAGTTTTTTAATGATTTACTAAATTATTAAATTTTATTGTAAGGAAAAAATTCCATACAATACCATATTAATAATTTGTAAATGATTTATGTTACCCTAAAGTTATGGTTAATGGAAATTTAGGGGTAGAATTCCATTCTTTTAGTCTAGAGAAATATTTACATGATTTTTTATTTTCTCACCCCATTTCCATCCCTACCCCAAACAACATAAAATAAGACATAATTTTTATACATACTTATGAAGTAAATATTTAGAAAATAAAATTTATTAAACTAAAACTAGTGATATCCCAACCTTATTTGAATATTTTAAAACTACATAGAACCACTGTACAAGTAAAATAGAAAATCATTGTGGGGTAATGGGTACATTTTTTTTCCATTTCTACCTGATTTTCCTTATGGTAGTTAATGCATAAATAAAAATTAATTTTATATTTGTTGGAAAATAAATCATGAATAACTGAAGATGAAATAATATATTTAATAACCATGTTTCCCTCAAAATATTCAAATCGTGTATTCAGTTCTTATATATTTATAGAATCCGTGTGATAAAATGTCAAATATGTTTGAATTATTGCTTAGAAAAAATCAGTAAAGATTTTACATATCTCTCTAGTGGAAACCTAGATAAGTGTTCAAGAAACACATCAAAGAAATATTACACCACCACTAACTTCTAAAATTTATTTCATGATTCTATATATAAAAGTATTAATATAGATAAATTGTACATCAATATTCTGTGTTATCAAACAATAGGCCCCTCTTGTATCACAAGAATGTCTCACAGTCCCTAATAGTGTAATTTTTTTTATTAAGTGAATTAAAAGAAACTCTATAACTATAACATTGAATTACAGTCTTAAATTTATCCATCAAATCGACCCTAATTGTGAGATCATATCTTCTCATCTATAAGACCATGAACTCCTATAAGATATTCACATTACGAATCAGAGTGGAATAAAAAAACATGATAGATTATCGGTGTGTTATTACATGAAAATGTTTAGAGTCTAATTATATTTATTCCTATACCATATGAAGGTTGGAATTCATAAATAATACGAAAGAGGAAGAAGAACGAATTTCACTATATAGTTTTTCATAAGGAGATATTGATCTTGAACTCATCTCAGGGGAGGATACAACTTTGTTGTTATTAGCATAGTAGTATGATAAATCTAATGTATAATAATCCCAAGAAAAGTTATCAGTGTGAAAATATTATAATCTTGAAGAAGACTTTTAGGGATTATAGTATTTGAGATTCCAAATAGATATAAGTATCAAGGATTTTATCTAATACATCAAAAAAGATACAAACAAATCATTTTTAAGGATAAGTTAGATTCCTTAAGAAGGACATGCTCAAATCCTTCAAAGGAAGTTCATTTATGTTTAACATACCCCATATGAATATGAATTAGGGAATAAGATAATATGGGGTTCTTTTCCTATGACCATAAATCCCACCTAAGATTCATACGGTTGATGTTCAACGGTAATAAAAATCTTTTGATTTACTTTAGTCTCTCCCTATTGGTGATTCCCACTTATCATTAACAATAATTTATCTTTATGTTTATTTCATATATTTGTTGGAATCCTTGATTCTTGCATCTAATTAAAATATCCAACACTATATTCCATAAAAAACTTCTTAATTTTTCAAATATTTTCAAACTGATGAAATTTATTGGATCATTAAGATAGTACCTATTTAGATATATCATGTTACCAAGCTAATAAAACCCATTATATCTCCCCCGTTGAGATGAGTTCAAGTGCGTCAAACAATTTTGACTACCACATTTATGAAATCAATTCGTCTTCCTTATATATCTTATTGAAAAATTATTAAATTCACTTGGTGGTGGAAGAAATGTACTATCAGTCTAATAATATATCATATCTACCACCAAATATATAATATTGCATCCTTTAGGTTTTCATTCATAGTAAAATTTAGTGTAGAGTTGACTGGACCTGCAAAATTAGTGACGTACATTAGCACTATTACATTTCCCTATTCCAACTCTATGAACTCCCAAGATTTCCTCAGATTTGGTATCTTAAGAGAGATAAATAGAATATAAATATTCTAAAATATAACCCATGTCAGTATCTCATATATCTCTTCTTCTATATCTATCTCCCACCACTTATGAGTTTCTCCCTCTAGCATGCAAGTAGATAATTCCAACTATGACATCATAGGAGTATAAAGGAATTGAAGGATCTAGTCAGCTGTTTTCAACTATTCTTTAGCTTATTTCACTTCACCATATCCTATGACTATAAAATTATTCATCTTCTAAATAAAATCATTCTACTTTTGTGTTTTGAATTACTTTATTAGGCACCTATTTATCCATTTTTCTCCTAAACAGCTAAATTATTTAGTCCAATGAACCAATAAGCTTAAAAACTACCATTCTTCCTAGATTTCTACTCATGGATTGTCCCTTCGCATGAATTATTTTATATAATTACATGAAACTAAAAATTAATTTATTCACTATATAGAAATTATATATCTTCATACAATAAGATTTCTAAAAAATCAAACAACAAAACTATAGTAATGAACCATGTTTTTATGTTTTTTTATGTTTTTCATGTCACCATTAAGGGTCAATTAAAAAAATTAATAAAAAATATAATTTCATGGAATTTTTAAAAAATTACATTAAAAGATATTGGGAAAATATTACTCAAGGAATCAATGAATCATTTTTGAGGTGATTGTGTTTATTGACAATGTGGGCCTCCGTGTTTTGTTTGTTCACAAAGCATACCACGATGTAGAGTTTGTTGAAAAAGTGGGTTTACAAGGTGATTTGTTGGGTTCAAGAGATGTTGTTGGATATCCATGTTTGATTGAAGAAACTCGACAAATGAATGGATGATCTGGAGGTGGTACAAAAAGTGTAGATACAAGGTGGCACCGTTTTCCAGTGTTTGCCAATTTTTTGGTCTTGAAAATCGAAAAATGGGGAGATGTGTTTTTGGAAAAGGGAGGTGTGGGAAAAATAATGTGGTGCATGGAAAATTATCGCGGTGCACAAAAAATATAGTGGTGCATGAAATATTATCGGCATGCATGAAAAATGATTGTTGTGTGTGAAATATTTGCGTGGTGCACGGAAAAACAAAATGGTGCGCGAGATATTAGTGTGGTGCGCGAAATAGAGGATTGATATTTTTCGCGCAAGAGGTGTTTCGAGATAAATAGCTCTAAAATTTGAAAAGGCATGAGGTGAGCGAAAAATTGGAGCATGGTGTGAAATACAGTGTTGCGCGGAAGATGTGTTTTTCGCACTCAATGAGGATTACCCGTGGAAGGAGGGTTTTTCGCGCATGGGTTGATTTTACCTATAAATATGAAGTGAACCTCATCATTTATAGTACCTCAAGGATTTGATTGTATCTGAGATCTAGCACATGAAATTGGAGTGCACAAGGGAGTTGCATGAAAACAAAAAGTTCGGGCGTAAAACAAATTTTTGCGCATAAAGTAGAGGTTACGAGAAAAGAACACTATTGTGTGTAAATCAGAGGCTTCATGTAAAAGAAGGCCATTGCCCATAAATGGAAGTTTTGCATGAAAAGTTAATTCCACGCAAGAATAGAAAATTACTCGTAAGGCAGTGTAGAGGTTGCACGTAAAAATTAGTGGTTGTGCGAAAAGTGGATTTTGCGCAAGGCAAGGGAATTACGCGCAATGTGCAGTAAGGGCTGCGCATAAAAATTGGGGTTTCCCGGTACACACGCTGCAAAGCGAGATTCATCTTTGGGTGAAATTTGAACTTCAACAGAGCATATATCAATAGTTAAAGATGTAGATTTAATTAGTGGTAATGAAGAGACATGCAGGTCTATAAACTGTGAGTGGATCATCTGAAGAAGGAGTGAGCTCACTTCAGTTGAGAGAGAAGTGAGTTCTCAAACTATGAGAGGTTTTAAACCAGAAGGGACAGTGATTCTACTTAGAACATGTAAATAGATGTGTGATTATAGTGGATTTGGTACATCGGCACATTGCCGATGTATGATCCTTGGGCGTAGCCCGATTAGGGTGAACCAAGTAAAAATCGTTGTGTCTTGTGCATGATTTAATTTCTGTTTATACTTTTCTATGGGAAATAGAGAACAAAGTGTTTTTCTTAACATCAAAACAAGATCAATAAAGACAGTTTTTTAATCTTTTATACCCTGATTCATCCCCCCTCTCAGGGTATCTAACCTAGTAGTCCTAACAAAATATTTTTTTGAGTCAGTTTTAGAAAAATGTCTTAAAATGTAGTTTTTATATATTTAGGGCTCTTAAAAAAGTTTCAATGAAAAAGAATTGATATTTTATGATGATTATACTTCAATAATTTTGATCCTTAATTCAATTACATAAGACAATTTATATTTATTCATATCTTAGAAACATGAATTATTTAGACAAGTGAACCAATCTATTCAGGAACACTACCTAGGTGCGTTAATTTTTTTCTTCCATTGTTACACATTTTTTTATAAATAAAAATAATTTATTTTATTTTTATTATAAATGAGGGGAGAAGTGAATATGGGAACATACCCATCCTCATTATTTTACTTTCAATTCATTATTTTTCTTATGTGTCAACCAATATAAATTTCAACCATTAATAAGTGACTCTACTTCATTTAATCCACCATGTTCTCTAAATATAAGAGTATTATACTTCTAGAATTTTGAGTATTGATTCACTTACATTGGCCATTATTGATGGATTCATCTCTATAGAACAAAAATCATTTAGACAAATTAACAAATTATTTTAGCTACACTCTCCATATTCCCGTCACCTTGATCGTGAATTATCTATCTACATTGAGAAATTCCTTCATTTCCATGAAACAAAAAAGTAACTGGTGCACTATATTGAAATGATATCTACACGTACCATGATATTATAAAAACTCAAAGAATAAAACAAAAATAAGAAAAAATATTTTTTATGTTTATTTTTTAGTTTTACATGTTTTATTTTAAGTGAAATTAAAAATCGCAACATTAAAAATATAATTTTTTCATTTCAGTTTTAAAATTTGATATTAAAAAAAATTGAGTTTATTTTTAATTAAACTAACGTGAAGAAATTATATCAATTTTTATGGATGTTTTTAAAAAAAGATGATGTAAAATATATATAATAATTTAAATTAGTATTTATTTATTTATTATAATTTTTTATTTTAAATATTTTTTTCTTTTGGGGGTTTTATTTACTGTTTTAATAAATTATTAGGATTTTGATTCTATTCATCAATTTTCTTATTCATTTTTTACTAATTTAAATTTAAATGAAAATATTTGATTTTATTCTACCATTAATACATGGGGATACATTGATTGGGAAACAAACCCAACCCCATGTTTTTCATTTTTCTTTCAACTTTTTAGTTTCTCATGTAACATTTTATGTGACATTTAATATTTCATTATAGAAAATCTATATTTTAAATATTTACTTTAAGTCCTGATGTTATTTTTTTTTCAAGTTCAATATAAGAAATTTGATTGAAAAAATTTATGAGTTTAAAAAAAATATGATGTGAAAATGATATGAAAAATTTAGTTAATGATTAATGATTAATTGTTGTTTTTATTGTACATATATGTTGTTATTTAGGGTATTTGTATTTTTTAAATAATTTATTTGGATTTTGTTTCATTTCATCAAATTTTTTATCAGTTTAATTAATATATTGTTAAATATTTGTATAATATTATTTATCAATACATTAATATATTATATTTATATTGTTAGATACATAGACTGATATAATTAGAGACTTTTGTGGACGGGGTATTTGAGTGACAACCATTTGGAGTCACTATTGATCCTATTATCGACCACCAAATGGTAGTCCCTAGCATTTATTCATTGGGAAAAAACCCACACCAGCCCCATTCTCCCTCCCTCCCTTCCACCTTGATGGTACATCATCTCTCATTGTGAGAGTTATCATCCTCCACCTCCACACTATCATCTTTTATCAATCCCCAATCCAACATTGTCCCCTAGTTGGTCTCCACCTCCTCATTATACCGTGCTTCCTCCTATCACCGTCGATCCCCCATCACACCCCCTCGTATCCCAATCGTCAATCCCCCTCCCGCACATCATCACTACACCATACCGCCTCCCATGTTGTTGAGCACCCATCCTGCACCACACCTCTCCCTATCTTCGATCCCCCCACCTCCTCACAGTACTGCGGAACCTCCCCGAGTCATCAACCCCCACCCCCCCATATTGAGGTCACCCTCCATCGAGACCCCCTAGTCACCGACCCTCCCCTGGTCATAGAACCTCCTACATGCGGTGAAATTAGTGTACCTAATTCCTTCCAAGTGACTATTCTTCATCAGATCCTAGCCCTCTTATTAGCATAAATCCACCTAATTCCATTTCCATAATTTTCTCCTTAATCAAGGTATAATGTAAAATTTTAATTCTGGAAACTCAATATTCTTATTTTTATTACAATTTATCCTATGTATCTTAATTATTTAAAATTGAAAAAATTGAAAGAGGAAATTGGTGTTCGATGTTATTATGGAATTATTTTTAATATATTATATTTTCAAAAACTCCATATATAATGTTTTTTTAATTCTTAATGAAATCTAGGTATGTATTGAATTATTATTTTAGTTGAATAATAATTCTGTAATTGGTCTAGAATTTTTATGAAACTGATCTATAATTGATCTATAGTTTTTAATTGACTTGAAAAAATAGTTCTACTGCAATCGTATTTATTTTTTCAACAGTTCTATAATTATTTTTATCTAAAATTATTGATTCATTGTTCTGCATTAATTTTTTATCTGACATTATCCCTTTTAAAAAAAATTCTCAATATCATTTGTTTTTTTCATTTTATATGGATGGTGTTTCTTATTGCACTACTACCCAGATTTATTATTTTATTAAATAATTTATTGTAGGGATTTCCACTATTTTTAGAACTATTTTTGGTAATTTCATTGTCAAATTTTCTAATATTGTTAAATATGAAACTTTTGATTAATTACTAATAGTTTAAGACATTCAATATCATCTTCAATGATTATTTTTTGGGTTAAGTTGACTAATTTCACTTTTCATGATATCCTGGTTTCTTTTTCTAGCTTTCACCATTACAGTATCTCACATCATTTGGGATGTGATGTCATTATTTGGTGAATATGATTTTTTTTAAAACCAGGCTACAATTTCCTCTAATGATTGGTGAAACATAGACAACACCACTTACTATAATCACAACATACATTAGATTCTTATTGTATATAAACACCCAACTTCACTCCTTATGGAACCATAATGTTCTTGAAATTTCCTTAAAAAGTACAAATAATTCTACTTAACTCACCAAAAATTCTCTAAACATTAATATATTAAAAATAATGTGTTTCAAAGATGAGTGTGTAGAGAGAATATAATTTTTTGTAGATGGAGATAAGATGTAAAAACCAATTGGTTAATGGATACACACACTTCTATACCTTGTAACATTAATCACATTACCTATGTTGGGGAAAATGATTTTATGTATCTTTCTAATAGTTGTAAACCTTTGATACTTTGAGATGATTTGTAACATAAATCATTAATTTATTATTTTGAGTGTATTGTGGGTGCTTATGTGAATCATGTTTAAAATTTTCATGGTAATTAATTAATTAATTCTATTTATTTATATATTCTAGGTTTAGAACCAAATACAAATGATTTTTAAACAATGGAGTTAGACCTGTTTTTTTATTTTATTTCATAGGATTTAAACATTCATTTTTTATAATATATATTTTTTGTTTGAAAATTATTCTCATGTTCTATATGATTTTTAAAAGATACCGACTAATAGTGTTGTTGAAAGATGGTAACCTATTTGTGTATGTTTTAACTACCTATTTACTATTGGTAATAGTCATTGATGCATTGGTAGGTTTCTTCCCATTTATAATTGACATGTGATATTGATATCTCAAATTCATTATTGTTTTATTGGGATCCTATAAAACAAGAAAATGTTTTACATATTAACTTCGATGACATTATGTGTAGTGGGACAAATCATGTTGTTTTATGGCCACAAAACAAATGTTTTCCTCATAAACCTACTTTATAATATTCTATTTATTGACCATGTATTACTAAATTTAGATAAATGACATTTTTGATGATGTTTCTAAAACATTTCATGTTCTGGGTACACAAGTGGATCCATAGGTAAAACAAATATAATTGTACTCATATGGAATTTTATTGATATGTTTAAGATATATAATATTTATATATGTTTTAGGCTATAGATACAATTAGTGGACATTTCCTTGAGTTCATTAGTGATCAGGATGAGGACACACCTCATGCATGGGGTTATTTATGTTACCATTTAAATATATAACGTTTCATTTTAGGTTAATAATTTAAATGTGTTTTATTTTTCTAAAACCGTTATAAGAAAGGGAAAAAATGTTTCTTGTATTATAACATCATATTAAAACTTCAATAGATGATCCAAAATGATTACGATGTCATATGAAAACAACTGTAGAGTGATTTGTGAAATGGTCGAGCATACATAACATTAATTGGAGGTGTCATTTTCTAGGTTGACCCAAAACACATTTTTACTATCACAAAACAGTAAAACATGTATATAATGGTCAAAACCCTAAAAAACTTGGAATGAGTTTTAATAATAGTAACACCATCATGGTATTATTTTTGACATGTATTAGTAGATGAGACATTAATTGGATGTGTGATATTCCCAAAATAACATAATGAACTATTTTTAAAGGGATTCCACCCTTTTAAAAACATGCATCAAGCGGTCAGAGGCAAACGATAGATATTGGAATGTCATAAAGTCATAGAAAAACAACCATAGAGTGATATGTGAATTTTCAAGTGTAAGGAATGTAAATATGAGTTTCCCATTTCCTGAGATGACAAAAAATACATGTTTACTGTTTTAAAACACTAAAACTTGCGTTTAAGGGTAAGATCTATAACAGAAAACCTTGAAATTAAGTGAATTCATAGGATAACGATATTAGTATTATTGGTTACATATAAACATAGATGTAACATAAATGAGACATGACGTCTTCCTGAAACAACTGAATAAGATGTTTTAATGGTCTGAAATGTTTTGGAGTCATGCGTCAAGGGGTCAAAACCAATCAAATGATATATGAATACCATTAAATAACATTGGAACAATATTAAACCTCTTTTGAAATTGTCAAGTAGATATAACATTAATTAACGGTTTCATCTTCCCAGGATGAACTAAAACATACTTTCACAATTTTAAAACACTAAAATGTGTATTTAACAGTCATGTACATAGAAAATGGTTTCATTATTACATGAAATCATAGAAAACCCATATTAGTATTATTTATGACATGCATGAGATGATGAAACTTCCATCATAAAAATCGTCCTCTTGAAACAGCCTAATAATCTATTTTTAATGGTTTGATTACCTTTAAAAATATTTTATAAGGCTCAAAAGAAATTGAATAACCATATAAAGCTATGAAATCATAGGAAAAAACAATTCAATAATTTTTGAAATGGTTGAGTAGAAGAAATTTCAATCAATGATGATATTTTTTCAGGATGACTGAAAACACACATTTATTATTTTAAAATACTAAAATTTGAATTTAATATTAATATCCATTAAAAAATACCTTGGAAAGAGGTGAAATCAGAAATAAACTATCTTATTATTATTTATGACATGTATGAATAGATGTAATTTCAATTAGACATGTGGTATGCTTGGAATGACTGGATGAGAAACTTTTAAATGTTTGACGCTCTTTAAAAACATGTTTCTAGGGGTCAAAACTAATTAAACAACCTTAAAATGTAGTGAACTAACACTAAAAAAATTGTATAGTGATTTCTAAAATGGTTGAGTAGATGGAATGTCAATCAGGGTTCTTTTTTAATTGGATGACTAAAAATGCACTTTTATTGTTTTAAAATAACAAAACCTACGTTCAATGGTCAGATACACAAAAAACAAATTTATAATGATGTAAAATCATATAAAATATATCTTATTATTATTATTGATGTGTATGAGTATACAAAATTTCAACCAGATGTGCAGGCTATCCAGAAAGACCAAATAAATTGTTTTTAATGATTTGACACCCATTATAAATATGTGTTAGGGGGTCAACCACAACCAAACTAAATCTGATTGTAATAAATTTAGAAGAATGTTTTTACATTGATTTTTGAAAGGCTCAAGTAGAAGAAACATCAGTCGGAGGTGCATTTTTCTTGAGATGATGGGAAACACACTTTTATTATTTTAAAGCACAAAAACAGGCATTTAACGGTCAAATCCATTGCATATGGCCTCATAATGACATGAAATCATAGGAAAAATGTATTTATATTATTTAAAACATATATAATAATATGAAATTCCAATTGGAGGTTTTACTTTCCAAAAATAATGGAATAATGTTTTTTAAAGGTTTGATACCCGTTAAAAATGTCCACCCATGGGGTCAAAACCAACCGAATGACCTCTTAATGCCATGTAATTAGAAGTTAAAAAACATAAAATGATTTTTGAAATGATTGACTAGATAGAACATCAATAAAATATTTTTTTCCTAAGATTACTAAAAATTGACCTTTTGTGGTTTAAAATAAAAAATAAGTGTTTTATTATCAAATCCATAAAAAATGGTCTCAGAATGACGTGAAATCATGGAAAAGTCATCTAATTATTTTTTTTCTATGATTGTGCTATTAAAATAAAAATTTTATGTGTGGAATAACTATAATTATTGTATAATAAGGTTTTCAAGGTTTCGTATCCTTTAAAAACCTGTATGTGGGGGTCTAAACCAACCTAATGGGCTTCAAATGCTATGAAATCATAGAAAAAAACCATAGAAAAAAACCATAGAAAATGGATCACTGATGGTGAAAAAACACTAAATTCTACAACTCCCTTTAAAGAATCAGGAAATATAATAGACCTCTTTCCTTCCTGAGATATGGGTACAACCACTTTGATAATGAGAATAGCGTTTCCAATCATATAGTCTCTTATTTTGAAAACATATTCAATGGTCCTGCCACTATCAAGGACCTTCTACCTGATGTCATCCCGGTTGGGGTCAATGATAAGGATATGTATTTTCACACTAGCATACCGATTGATCATGAGATCAAACACACTATCTTTAGTTTAAATCCTGATAGTGCCCTTGGCCCTGATGGTTTTAATAATGGGTTTTATCAGCGATTTTGGGATGTCGTTAAAACTGACGATTGTAGGCTTGTTAGGAATTTATTTTCTTATGATTGTCTCCCTCATGGGTTGAATTACCA
This sequence comes from Viscum album, assembly GCA_963277665.1. Taxonomy (NCBI): domain Eukaryota; kingdom Viridiplantae; phylum Streptophyta; class Magnoliopsida; order Santalales; family Viscaceae; genus Viscum; species Viscum album. Next base: position 208,488,699 of record OY728123.1, read on the forward strand.
GTTTCTCTCCTTGATTCCAAAAGTGGATAATGCCACAGAAATCCACCAATTCAGCCTAATTTCTTTAATCAATACCATTTATAAATTTATCACCAAACTTGTTGCCAATATACTTTCTTCTCTTATCAATAAAATTGTTTCGTGGCATCAATTTGGCTTTTTTAAGGGTAGGTCCATTCAAGATTTTATTTTTCTTTCCTTTTAATACACTAACCATTTAAATAGAACCAACAAGCGAGGTAATATTTCCATTAAGATTGATATCTGGGAGGCCATAAATACCATGTATTGGAGTTCTATTTTCAAGGTTCTTTAGAACATTTGGTTTAATGATTCATTTATTAGCATAATTAAAACTATTTTCAACTCGGCCAACATATCCATCCTTGTTAATGGATCTTCTAATAGTTATTTTAAATTCACCAAAGGTGTCAGACAAGGTGACCCTCTCTCTTCCATTATTTTTTCAATTGCATAATATTACCTAAGAAGATTTATCACACGCCTTGTCGAACAAAACAAGATTAAGCCGCTAAAGGATTCTAATAATTTGAATGTTACGACACAACTTTTATATGTAGATGATATTGTTCTTTTTTTACATGGGTACAAAATGAATATCCAAAATCTCAAATGTTCCCTCTCACAATATGAATAGATTTCTGGTTAAATAAATAATTGTAACAAATCCTTTACTTTTTTTGGGAAATGGGTTCCTGCTAATAGAAAATCCAATATTATTTCTGATTTAGGTATTAAAGAAGGACCCCTTCACTTCACCTGTCATGGTGTTCCCATATTCTAGGGCAGACCAAAATCTTGTTACTTTTCTAATACTATTGTCCAAATCCTCCACCCACTATCATCTTGGAAAGGAAAATCCTTTTCTATGGCTAGTAGTATTTGTCTTGTCAAATCCTAGATTGTTTCTAAAATTGTATAATCATTTATGATCTATAAATGGACTTCTAGTCTTCTTAAAAAAATTAATGTTTCCATCAAAAACATTGTTTGGAGTGGAATCATGATTGAAAGGAAACTTATTATTATTCCTTGGTCTACTTTTTGCATACCTTTGGAGAAGGGTTGCCTCGTTATAAAAAATCTCAAACTCTTTAATGATTCCTTACAAGCCAGACTCACTTGGAACCTTTTTTATAAAAACTATGACTCCATTGCCTTCCCTAAAATAGATTTATTAGTAAAATGAATTATGGAAATTTCAATTACATGAGCTCTTCCATTCGGACTTCCATTAAGAATTATTTTTCCATCATCATGTCTAACTCTATATGGATCATGAGTAGAGAATCTTCCATGAATTTATGGCTTGAAAAATGAATTGGTTCTCCTCTCATTTCTATGATTTCACCTAATCAAACTTCTGATTACACTAATAATACTATCAAAGAGTTATTTAGTTCTCACAGCCTTAATTTTCCTGACAACATCAATCATGTCATTGACAACTACCCTTTTTGTAGCAGTAATGATTTTTTAATATGGGAACTTTCTCATAATGGAATTCTCGAATCAAAAACATTTTATAGCCATGGTTTTATTAATTTTTAAAACAGTCTTAGTTGGATTAATTTTTTGATAAATTATAGTTAAAACCTTTGTGACTCACTCTGATTTGGTGTATTTCTCACAAGAGGATTTCCACTAACACTTGTATTCAATCTTTTGGGATATATATTCTCTCTAAATGTCATTTTTTAACCACCGTCATGCAGACATTAACCAAATTTTCTTTCTTGTGTTACTGCTACTTCCATGTGTAATTATGTGATTGATCTTTTTGAGTGCAGTTGGTTTCTTAATGATTCAATCAACTCTCGGTTACAAAGTTGTTTGGATCTTGAAGACTCTTAGCAAATAAAGATCCTTTTAACTATTTTTTTGAACTTATTCATGTACTATGGTATGAAAATAATGATATTATTCATAAAAACTAATCACTTATATTACATGCAGGTCAGATATGGTTCCACATTGCTATTTAGGAATCTAATTTGATACAAATGGTATTTTGCAACGACACAGTGAGAGACTTCGGGATTCCACATTGTCTTGGGGTTAATGATATTTATCCTCTACCTACATGCACTTTTGAAGTGTTAGGGGAAGCTTCGCTCCCAAGATGGATTAAAGTTAATGTTGACAGTGCTTCTAAAGGCTACCCGAGCCCTTCGGGTTGTGGTTCCATTTTTATAAATCACTCTGGGAAGATTATTGGATGATTATATGGAACTTGTGGCATCTCCTCGACTCTAGATTCCGAAATAATGAGGGTGATCTATGTTATTTCCATCGCCAATAAACATGATTAGAAGAGTATCTGTATTGAAATTGACTCAATTATTATCGTCCATTCCATCTGGAATGGCGTGATGCACCTCACATGGCCTCTTAAAACATGATGGACGGACTATCTTCATTCACTCATGGAATTCAAATAGATTATTACACATGCCTTCCGTGAAGAGAAAAAGGTAGCAGATGGTCTTGAAAACAAGGGAGTCAACCATGTCACCACATGGTTGGATGAACATCTAGTTTAATTACGACCCCATTATGATAGATATTGTAAAATTAGCTCATCATTTAAACTCATTTAATCACTTGTTTTGATAATAAATTTTGTGATTTGGTCTTTGAGAAAGTCACAAACTTTAATAAAAAACAACACATTACAGTTAAAACCAACCAACTGGGACTCTATCACATGCTTGAGGAGTGGAGGAGTCATCACCATCAACTAAAGAAATGATGGAACATCTTTCTCAACTAGGGTCAACTGTATGAAAATTTCTCAGATTCCTCCTACAAAAAAAATCTGAATAAATAATTATAATATAATCATCCACCATGTTTCCATTCATAGGATTATATACCATCTCTTTGTCATATTATTTAAGGAACTCCAACTATTTCCTCTATTTTAGGTACAATTCTCTCTGCCTCAAGAAAAACCTAAGACTATGTTTGTCTGAGTAAACGATAATGTGCTCTCCCAGAAGATAGTTCCTCCACATCCTTCGAATGAAGACTATCATTTTCATCTCTATATCACAAGTCACTTAGTTATACACATTGGGTTTCAACTACCTCAATCCATATGTTTAATTTTCCAGTCTCTATATCAACACCCGGTTGAGACCAACTCCTGAGGGATCACAATACACTACATACTTCACTCCTCCTCTAGTAGTCTAAAAACTGGATCACTCATCAGCCATAGCCTCAACTCCTAAAATAATATTTAGAAATAAATATTATATGAAATAAAAATCTGTTTCCACTTATGTGTTATCAAAGGGTATATAATATGGGAAACATCTGCCCCAAACCTCCTATAGAATCCCACAAAGCCAATAAATATTTTCATCTATAGCATGCTCTTGGGTGGATCCTAAGAATTATCTGCATCAATTTTCATCGTGTCAGGGAAAAAACAATGATAAAAAGGGAAACACACCATTAAGTAATCCGTGAGAATCTATAAATGGATCTTTTAGATGTTTTCATAAAGAAGGTTCTCTTGAAGAAAATCTAGATCAAAATGCAATTACTCTACATGATCCTCATCTAATGTAGGGTCTATAAGTATGCCATCAATGGTGAATGTCACTAAATGGACTAAATATGGTTGAAATATATGGTTCATTAAATCTAAAAACATGGTAGGGGAATTCATCACACCCAATTGAATCACCTGGAACTCATAGTTTCTATAGAAACATCATAAATCTAGATTCAAAATATCAGCATGGTGAATTATCAACTAGCTATAATCATACATGACATCCATCTATAAAATCTGAATCCTTCCTAAAATCTGGTCAAAGAGGTTATCGACCCTTTGAAAGGGTTATTTTTTTATTATGGAATGATTGAGGCAGTGATAGTTGACAAAAATATGCATGCTCTCATCCACCTTTTTCATGAACACCGCAGGGGATATGCAGGGAGACACACTGGGTCTGATAAAACCATTTTCTAGAAATTCCTCCAATTATAATCATATATATTTTAGCATGGTAGAGACCATATTATATTCTTTAGAAGACAATTTATTTGTATCAGGATAAAATTCTATGAAAAAATTCATCTCCCTCCTATAAGGTAGTCCTATAATGTCATATTGGAAGATTTCAAAAACAAAATCCATGAGTGAAGGAATCCATAAGTCTGAGGATCCCGGTCCACCATGGGGAAGATTCACCAAAATATGGGTTATGGGATTTGTCCTTATTCTAAAAACCCCCTTCTCCCACCATGAGACCAATCATTCCCACAAAGGATAATCTTGTCCCATTAGTGTGAAGGAATTTGAATTATCGATGGCTATCATCAATCTGGGATTAGATTGGGGAAAATTAATCCATACCCATGATGAAATCATAGGGTTACATCATGGTGACCAAAAGGTCCCACATGAACCTCTATCCACCAAGTGATATCTCACACTTCTTGCATATAAAATATATAGAAGAATTGTTACTTATATAAACCTCAAGACATAGTGTCGGTCTAAAGCCTCAACTAGGAGCTCCAAGTATTACACCAGGAGTAAAGAGATGATGGAATGACTCATACCTTGGTATTATAATAATGAAGAAATTTTAAAATAATCACATATCTCAACACTAGTTACCTCATGTGACACTTGGTCATATTCCTCCAAGACATAATATTTTCTGCAACCCCCACTACCAGCTCTTGGATCCTAACATGGACCACCTAGTAGTGGTGTTTAAAATTTCTCCTAGAATAATCAAACACCCACATATCATCCTCGTAGTATCCCACCTATTAATTTTCAAGATATACCTCCCCAAGAACCACCATAACCACTCATTGGAGATCCATGATCATGGTGTTTCCTCTTCCATGGAATCATGTTCACTATCTGCATGTAATCCTCAGTACTTTTGGTTGGGAAGTCACACACCAAGTGACCTTTAATTCTAGAAGAATATAATTGTCCATATCTATGATTCCATAGTCTTATGTGTTATCCCTTATCACATACCCGATCCTGGTCTTCATAATATATTTTACACCGAGATCATATTGACCAACATATTCTAAAAATGTAAATGAATACCCCATGTGATGCAATCAACTAGATCAAGTCATCTAAGATCCATCTAGAAATAAGCTCTGTCACAATCACCCACTCCTACACCCTCAACATAGGTGCTATGATGTAGTCATTCCAGATCATATCAAGGGAGTATCATGTATAGCCTATGAACCATGGAGTGTACTATAGAAATGTCATCTATCACTACAGCATCTCCAGATTCTTCGCAATATAAATATAATGCATGTAGTATGGGGAGTACACCCCCAAATAATAGATTCTAGATGTGAGGTGATGATATTGTTTTCATATCATGCATCTATGCAAGAAGACTCCACAGACACCTAGCTTCTAAATGGAAAAGGCTACCTGCTAGTGAAACTGCATGATCCTTTAGAGTTCAGATAATCTTGAAAGAATGGATGATCGAATCTATGAAATCATCAGTTTCCTTTGGATATAGATCACTGCATAACCTCATCTACCTCTAGTTCTGGAACCCATAGACTATGATAATCTTGTGCATATCCTCAGCCTACTATGCTGGTATTATCTGGTTCTTGACAGGTGGGGGTGCTACTACCAATCCAACTGAAAGAATAATCTAATAGGATATACCCTAATCTGATGCCTCACCACCCATTAGATAATCATCATGATACCAAACCATCAACATAGATGGATGTCTCTGTAGAGGCATCCTGAAAATTCAATGAATACATACAATTGTATGATGAATGTATATTTACCATGGGGATGTGACTTAATAAGGATAGTCAAAAGTCTCAATGATGTATGATATAAGTACTTATATTCCCCATAATCAATATCATAGTATTTGGAGTTGATATGAAGGTAGTCAAGTTCCTAATGAATGGATATCATGTTCACTACACCAACACTCATATCCTTGTCCTAAGATCCACAATAGATAATCTTTGAAACTTCTTCCCTAAATCCCAAGAAAATGCATATTAGGGGATTAATCCAAACATCATCGCAAGGATCAAACCACATATGATTCCAATCTTTAATGACCTAACCCAATGGGGATCGATCTATAACTAACCCATTCCTACCTTAATAGGCTAGGGGTTGGTGAAAATCATTGAAAGTAATTCCATAAATGGGAGGAATTTTACTAATGTACCATTATACACACACCCATCCATCTAAATGTAGAATTACATAGGAATAAGGAGAAAAATATGCAACATATAGATTAATTACCATGCATTAAAAAAATATAGGGAATACAAAGAGTAATACTATGTAAACAGAAAGGTAAAGGGAAAAAGTACACTCCCAACTAGATAGATTCCCTAACCTAAAAAACTATAAAATTAAAAAATTTGGATATCAAAACATCTAATATCCAAAATCTAACCACAATATGTGGTCCAATTCTCCCAGTATCCCAAGGTTTCTCTGAAAATACAACTGACCTATTTTTCGTATTCATATGACATGAAACATGTATTAAAACATCATGCAGGTGTGAGTATATAAATACCCAATGAGACACCTTGAATTCTTAAGGGGAAGAAGTAATAGATATGGTTGAAATTGATATTCAACATCCTATCTCAATAATGAGAGAAAAAAATTAAATAACATAGAGTCAGATGCTTATATATATATGCTCAAACCAATAAATCCCAAATGAGAGCTATTGTGCATTTTTTTCTCATTTTCCAACCAATGAAAGAGATCAAATAGTTCTAAAGGACCATCAATGATGCTCAACATATTGCGCATTAGTCTAAAGATACATCCTAGCCAAGTCACACCATAACAATGTACCCCACAGTCATGGGGAACAATCTTTAGGTTGTAGAACATTATCTAGTACAATTGGATGGTTCACATAATAATTCATATAGGCCGAATTCCCATCCCCCCAAGAGGGTTCCACACTAGTATATAGATAGATTCCCCATGGAATTTCCATACACAAGGATTCCACACTGATTATTTATGAAGCACCAATTCCCTACCCATCTTTAGGATTATTGTCTAGTAGTCTAGGACCCATGATCTGATACAAAATAAGGGTTCCTCTCCAGGAGAAAATATAGGAACCAAGCCTTTCCAACGATGAGGTTTACACTCTATTCCTTGATTACCAATCCCATGACTATTCATGTAAAACCCAGGGATTTTGTAAATTATTTTTTCTCAAATTAATTTAATATTTTTGATATTTTTCATTTAAAAAAACACTGAATATTTCTTTTTTATACGAAATCACTATGTGTGGATTACATTATAGGAAACACCAATTTAATTTTGTGCTACAGGAAGCACTAATATTATCATATGGTACACACAACACTATGTTTGTCTTTTGCTATAAATAATAATGAGTCTCTTCAACAACTTATGTCACCTATAAGTATGAGTTTCACAATACTATAATATATTATTTATAACATAAATAAATTATTATTATGTTTAACACCTATCCATTTTAATAGAAGTTACGAATAAAAAAAATTAATTTGAAAATATGATTTAGACATGTATATAAAAATAATATTTTGGTTATAAATTACTAGATGTGAATATAATAACTATTTGAATAAAAAAATTACTTTTATATGAAAACAATATTTCTATGAACAAAAAATATTTCACTCAATAAAATAAAGAAACCAATTTTTATTAATATTTTAAATAAAAATTATATATAATATATTCAATAAATATTTTTTTACTTCCCCAACAAACATGATAGGTACAAAATAATAATAAATCCAATTTTATTAGTTGAAAGATGTATTCTTCAAAAAGGTAATTTTACTACCATTTAATCGAGAACCCATTATAATTATTATTTTTCAAAATATTATAATTTTAATTTGAAGAAATAAACATTATTTCAGAATTTTTAAATGAAAAATTAGATTAGGGTGTTTTTTTGGTATTTTTATGTGAAGTTTCATTTTTTGATGAATATTGAATAATACTAAATTTTAATTCAAAACTAGATTTTCATCCAATTTATTGATAAGGATAATTTATTTTTTGATTGGATTAAAATTTAGTTAGATCAATGATACATAAATCAATCCTATTTATCTTATTTCAATAAATTTAATTTTGAAATTTGATATAGAACCTTATCAAACTTATGATCATTTTTACATTAAAAACCTACTTCATCCTCTCGTCCACTAGGTTAATGTTTAGTTAGTTTCTACCAAATATGTGATTATAATTTGGGTAAATGCGTTCCCTATTTGTAATTTTAATAATATATAATTTTAAAATTTTAAATCATAGTTTTTTTTAAAAAAATATTCTTGATCTTAATTAAAATTTAATTATAATGTTTATGAAGATAATTAGCATAACAAGGGACTAATGGTTACACTAATGGACCAAACTAACCTAGAAATTTGTTCAAAATCCATTATGTGGACATATTTCAACCATATCCTCCCTTGGTTTTATTTTTTATCATCATTTGATCAAATTTTTATAGAAAAAACATGGTTGGAATTCTATTTAAAAACATTACATGAATGAGACTTCTTCTCCAGTATAAAAAGGCACTCACCCCTCCCACTTATTCACTATAATCAAGTCATTTGAATCACTAAAAATATGATAAAATAATCCACCAACATCACTACCTTAATCCTAGAAGAATCCCTTTAGGCATAAATACATCCATTGAATCCCTTTGGTGAAAAAAAAACAAGATTTACTTAGAAAAGAGGTAAAATCCTTACTCGATATCTTTTTATTTATTTTTATTCAACACCCCCCAAAATATTCATATGACATGATGATATAATGAACTAAGTATATTCAATGTAATGATATGTTTTTATTTTAAGGGTTCAACCTAAACATACACAAATATCCATATAATGGGTAACAACCTTACTATTTTTGGTTATGGTGAACAACCGCCTCATGAAAAAAATTTATTCATTCTTCCTTTACCTCCTCTCATGGTTGGGAAATATTATGGAGACTATGTTTTAAAACCATATATAATATATTTATGATATATTTATTATTATTTAATTATTATATAATTCCTAACTTCACTCTTTCTATTTTTTGTAAATATGAATATTTTGTTTGGGGATGTGTAGACTACCACCTCCTCAAAGAGATTTGATTCATTCACGCAATACATAAAATGTTTTAAGGTTGGGTTTAGAGAAAATATATGATATTTATGAAAAAATAATTCTAATATAATGATATTATATACACATATTCCATTTACTTTCTTTCTTTCAATATGAAAACAAAAAAATATCATTTATGCATATGTATGGACTGCCGTCTCCACAAATGGTGTATTCTGTTTTATATTTCTATATTATATAGATTATTATAAATGACTATATACAAAATATATTTTTTATTTATATCATTATTTATCTTATTGAGATAATTATATCATCATCTAAGTAATTGGATAAACAATAACATGCCAAAAAAATATGAATAACAAAGTAAATATTACCAGAAATATAACATTAACAAGGAGTTGTTAATAAACTGGTATTATAAATTCATAAAAAATCATATATGGTATTATATATAATAATTTGGTTCTATGTAATATTTATAATAAACATATATTAATTATATATGAGTTTTAAACATGTAATAATAAAGTCAAGACTTAAGGTAATATAATTTCATCTACCTTTTAATTTTCATGAGATACATTCCATATTCACCACTCGCTTCTATTGTGTTGGGTATATAATTCCATATAAATTGTTATATAATTAATTTTATTTATTTAATTATATTATATTTTTGAATTTATGTTATTATTTCATGGGGATCATGATTCAAATGTTACTCAAGTAGTTGGAAAATGAATCCTGAATAACTGAAGATGAAATAATATATTTAATAACCATGTTTCCCTCAAAATATTCAAATCATGTATTCAGTTCTTATAGATTTATAGAATCCATGTGATAAAATGTCAAATATGTTTGAATTATTTGTTAGAAAAAGTCAATAAAGATTTTACATATCTCTCTAGTGGAAACCTAGATAAGTGTTCAAGAAACACATCAAAGAAATATTACACCACCACTAACTTCTAAAATTTATTTCATGATTCTATATATAAAAGTACTAATATAGATAAATTGTACATCAATGTTCTGTGTTATCAAACAATAGGCCCCTCTTGTATCACAAGAATGTCTCACAGTCCCTAACAGTGTAATTTTTTTTATTAAGTGAATTAAAATAAACTCTATGACTATAAAATTGAATTACAGTCTTAAATTTCTCCATCAAATCGACCCTAATTGTGAGATCATATCTTCTCATCTATAAGACCATGAACTCCTATAAGATGTTCACATTACGAATCAGAGTGGAATAAAAAAACATGATAGATTATCAGTGTGTGAGTACATGAAAATGTTTAGAGTCTAATTAAAATTATTCATATACCATATGAAGTTTGGAATTCTTAAATAATAAGAAAGAGGAAGAAGAACGAATTTCACTATATAGTTTTTCATAAGGAGATATTGATCTTGAACTCATCTCAGGAAAGGATACAACTTTGTTGTTATTAGCATAGTAGTATGATACATCTAATGTATAATAATCCCAAGAAAAGTTATCAGTGTGAAAATATTATAATCATGAAGAAGACTTTTAGGGATTATATTATTTGAGATTCGAAATAGATATATGTATCAATGATTTCATCTAATACATCAAAAAAGATACAAACAAATCATTTTTAAGGATAAGTGAGATTCCTTAAGAAGGACATGCTCAAATCATTCGAAGGAAGTTCATTTATGTTTAACATACCCCATATGAATATGAATTAGGGAATGAGATAATATGGGGTTCTTTTCCTATGATCATAAATCCCACCTAAGATTCATATGGTTGATGTTCAACGGTAAGAAAAATCATTTGATTCACTTTAGTCTCTCCCTATTGGTGATTCCCACTTATCATTAACAATAATTTATCTTTATGTTTATTTCATATATTTGTTGGAATCCTTGATTCTTGCATCTAATTAAAATATCCAACACTATATTCCATAAAAAACTTCTTAATTTTTCCAATATTTTCAAACTGATGAAATTTGGAGGATCATTAAGATAGTACCTATTTAGATATATCATGTTACCAAGCTAATAAAACCCATTTTATCTCCCCCATTGAGATGAGTTCAAGTGCTTCAAAAAAATTTGACTACCACATTTATGAAATCAATTCGTCTTCCTTATATATCTTATTGAGAAATTATTAAATTCACTTGGTAGTGGAAGAAATGTACTATCATTCTAATAATATATCATATCTACCACCAAATCTAAAATATTGTATCCTTTAGGTTTTCATTCATAGTAAAATTTAGTGTAGAGTGGACTGGCCCTGCAAAATTAGTGACGTACATTAGCACTATTACATTTCCCTATTCCAACTCTATGAACTCGCAAGATTTCCATAGATTTGGTATCTTAAGAGAGATACATAGAATATAAATATTCTTAAATATAACCCATGTCAGTATCTCATGTATCTCTTCTTCTATATCTATCTCCCACCACTTATGAGTTTCTCCCTCCAGCATGCAAGTAGATAATTCCAACTATGACATCATAGGAGTATGAAGGAACTGAAGGATCTAGTCAACTATTTTCAACTATTCTTTAGCTTATTTCACTTCACCATATCCTTTGAAGATAAAATTATTCAACTTCTAAATAAAATCATTCTACTTTTGTGTTTTGAATTACTTTATTAGGCACCTATTTATCCATTTTTCTCTTAAACAGCTAAATTATTTAGTCCAATGAACCAATAATCTTAAAAACTACCATTCTTCCTAGATTTATACTCATGGATAGTCTCTCCGCATGAATTATTTTATATAATTCCATGAAACTAAAAATTAATTTATTCACTATATAGAAATTATATATCTACATACAATAAGAGTTCTAAAAAATAAAACAACAAAACTATAGTAATGAACCATGTTTTTATGTTTTTTTATGTTTTTCATGTCACCATTAAGGGTAAATTAAAAAAATTAATAAAAAATATAATTTCATGGAATTTTTAAAAAATTACATTAAAAGATGTTGGGAAAAAATTACTCAAGGAATCAATGAATCATTTTTGAGGTGATTGTGTTTATTGACAATGTGGGCCTCCGTGTTTTGTTTGTTCAAAAAGCAGACCACGATGTAGAGTTTGTTGAAAAAGTGGGTTTACAAGGTGATTTTTTGGGTTCAATAGATGTTGTTGGATATCCATTTTTGATTGAAGAAACTTGACAAATGAATGGACGATCTGGAGGTGGTACAAAAAGAGTAGATATAAGGTGGCACCGTTTTCCAGTGTTTGCCAATTTTTTGGTCTTGAAAATCGAAAAATGGGGAGATGTGTTTTTGGAAAAGGGAGGTGTGGTAAAAATAATGTGGTGCAAGGAAAATTATCGCGGTGCAAAAAAAATATAGTGGTGCATGAAATATTATCGGCATGCATGAAAAATGATTGTTGTGTGCGAAATATTTGCGTGGTGCACGGAAAAACAAAATGGTGCGTGAGATATTAGTATGGTGCGCCAAATAGGGGATTGATATTTTTCGCGCAAGAGGTGTTTCGAGATAAATAGCTCGAAAATTTGAAAAGGCATGAGGTGAGAGAAAAATTGGAGCATGGTGTGAAATACAGTGTTGCGCGGAAGATGTGCTTTTCGCACTCAATGAGGATTACGCGTGGAAGGAGGGTTTTTCGCGCATGGGTTGATTTTACCTATAAATATGAAGTGAACCTCCTCATTTTTAGTACCTCAAGGATTTGATTGTATCCGAGATCTAGCACATGAAATTGGAGTGCACAAGGGAGTTGCATGAAAACAAAAAGTTTGGGCATAAAACAACTTTTTGCGCATAAAGTAGAGGTTACGAGAAAAGAACACTGTTGTGTGTAAATCAGAGGCTTCACGTAAAAGAAGGCCATTTCCCATAAATGGAAGTTTTGCATGAAAAGTGAATTCCACGCAAGAATAGAAAATTACTCATAAGGCAGTGTAGAGGTTGCATGTAAAAATTAGTGGTTGTGCGAAAAGTGGATTTTGCGCAAGGCAAGGGAATTAGGCGCAAGGTGCAGTAAGGGCTGCGCGTAAAAATTGGGGTTGCCCGGTACACACGGTGCAAAGAGAGATTCATATTTGGGTGAAATATGAACTACACCAGAGCATATATCAATAGTTAAAGATGCAGATTTCATTAGTGGTAATGAAGAGACATGCAGGTGTATAAACTGTGAGTGGATCATCTGAAGAAGGAGTGAGCTCATTTCAGTTGAGAGAGCAGTGAGTTCTCAAACTATGAGAGGTTTTAAACCAGAAGGGACAGTGATTCTGCTTAGAACATGTAAATATAAGTGTGATTATAGTAGATTTGGTACATCGACACATTGCTGATGTATGCTCCTTGGGCGTATCCCGATTAGGGTGAACCAAGTAAAAATCGTTGTGTCTTGTGCATGATTTAATTTCTATTTATACTTTTCTATGGGAAATAGAGAACAAAGTGTTTTTCTTAACATCAAAACAAGATCAATAAAGACAGTTTTTTTAATCTGTCATACCCTGATTCATCCCCCCTCTCAGGGTATCTAACCTAGTAGACCTAACAAAAGATTTTTTTGAGTCAGTTTTTAAAAAAATGTCTTAAAATGTAGTTTTCATATATTTAGGGCTCTTAAAAAAGTTTCTATGAAAAAGAATTGATATTTTATGATGATTATACTTCTATAATTTTGATCCTTAAATCAATTACATAAGACAATTTATATTTATTCATATCTTAGAAACATGAATTATTTAGACAAGTGAACCAATCTGTTCAGGAACACTACCTAGGTGCGTTAATTTTTTTCTTCCGTTGTTACACATTTTGTTATAAATAAAAATAATTTATTTTATTTTTCTTATTAATGAGGGGATAATTGAATATGGGAACATACCCATCCTCATTATTTTACTTTCAATTCATTATTTTTCTTATGTGTCAACCAATATAAATTTCAACCATTAATAAGTGACTCTACTTCATTTAATCCACCATGTTCTCTAAATATAAGAGTATTATACTTCTAGAATTTTGAGTATTGTTTCACTTACATTGGCCATTATTGATTGATTCATCTCTATAGAACAAAAATCATTTAGACAAATTAACAAATTAGTTTAGCTACACTCTCCATATTCCCATCCCCTTGATCGTGAATTATCTGTCTACATTGAGAAATTCCTTCAATTCAATGAAACAAAAAAGTAACTGGTGCACTATATTGAAATCATATTTACACATACCATGATATTATAAAAACTCAAAGAATAAAACAAAATTAAGAAAAAATATTTTTTATGTTTATTTTTTAGTTTTACATGTTTTATTTTAAGTGAAATTAAAAATCGCAACATTAAAAATATAATTTTTTCATTTCAGTTTTAAAATCTGATATTAAAAAAAATCGAGTTGTTTTTTAATTAAACTAACGTGAAGAAATTATATCAATTTTTATGGATGTTTTTTAAAAAAAGAAGGCGTAAAATATATATAATAATTTAAATTAGTATTTATTTATTTATTATAATTTTTTATTTTAAATATTTTTTTATTTTGGGGGTTTTTATTTACTGTTTTAATAAATTATTAGGATTTTGATTCTATTCATCAATTTTCTTATTCATTTTTACTAATTTAAACTTAAATGAAAATATTTGATTTTATTCTACCATTAATACATGGGGATACATTGATGGGGAAACAAACCCAACCCCATGTTTTTCATTTTTCTTTCAACTTTTTAGTTTCTCATGTAACATTTTATGTGACATTTAATATTTCATTAAAGAAAATATTTATTTTAAATATTTATTTTAAGTCCTGATGTTATTTTTTTTGAAGTTGAATATAAGAAATTTGATTGAAAAAATTTATGAGTTTTAAAAAAAATATGATGTGAAAATGATATGAAAAATTTAGTTAATGATTAATGATTAATTGTTGTTTTTATTGTACATATATGTTGTTATTTAGGGTAATTGTTTTGTTTTTAAATAATTTATTTGGATTTTGTTTCATTTCATCAAAAATTTTTATCAGTTTAATTAATATATTGTTAAATATTTGTATAATATTATTTATCAATACATTAATATATTATATTTATATTGTTAGATATATACACTAATATAATTAGAGGATTTTGTGTATGGGGTATTTGAGTGACAACCATTTTGAGTCACTATTGATCCTATTATCAACCACCAAATGGTAGACCCTAGCATTTCTTCGTTGGGACGAAACCCACACCAGCCCCATTCTCCCTCCCTCCCTTCGTCCTTGATGGTACATCATCTCTCATTGTGAGAGTTATCATCCTCCACCTCCACACTATCATCTTTTATCAATCCCCAATCCAACATTGTCCCCTAGTTGGTCTCCACCTCCTCATTATACGGTGCTTCCTCCTATCACCTTCGATCCCCCATCTCACCCCCTCCTATCCCAATCCTCAATCCCCCTCCCCCACATCATCACTACACCGTACCGCCTCCCATGTTGTTGAGCACCCATCGTACACCACACCTTTCCCTATCTTCGATCCCCCCACCTCCTCACAGTACTGCGGAACCTCCCAGAGTCATCGACCGCCCACCCCCCCATATTGAGGTCACCCTCCATCGAGACCCCCTAGTCACCGACCCTCCCCCTGGTCATAGAACCTCCTACATGAGGTGAAATTAGTGTACCTACTTCCTTCCAAGTGACTATTCTTCATCAGATCCTAGCCCTCTTATTATCATAAATCCACCTAATTCCATTTCCATAATTTTCTCCTTAATCAAGGTATAATGTAAAATTTTAATTCTGGAAACTCAATATTTTTATATTTATTAAGATTTATCCTATGTATCTTAATTATTTAAAATTGAAAAAATTGAAAGAGTAAATTAGTGTTCGATGTTATTATGGAATTATTTTTAATATATTATATATTCAAGAACTCCATATATAATGTTTTTTTAATTCTTAATGAAATCTAGGTATGTATTGAATTGTTATTTTAATTGAATAATTATTCTGTAATTGGTCTGGAATTTTTATGAAACAGATCTATAATTGATCTATAGATTTTAATTGACTTGAAAAAATAGTTCTACTGCAATCGTATTTATTTTTTCAACAGTTCTATAATAATTTTTTATCTAAAATTATTGATTCATTTTTCTGCATTTATTTTTTATCTGACATTATCCCTTTTAAAAAAAATTCTCAATATTATTTGTATTTTTCATTTTATATGGATGGTGTTTCTTATTTCACTACTACCCAGATTTATTATTTTATTAAATAATTTATTGTAGGGATTTCCACTATTTTTAGAACTATTTTTGGTAATTTCATTGTTAAATTTTCTAATATTGTTAAATATGAAACTTTTGATTAATTACTAATAGGTTAAGACATTCAATATCATCTTCAACGATTATTTTTTGGGTTAAGATGACTAATTTCACTTTTCATGATATCCTGGTTTCTTTTTCAAGCTTTCACCATTATAGTATCTCACATCATTTGGGATGTGATGTCATTATTTGGTGAATATGATTTTTTTTAAAAACCAGGCTACAATTTCCTGTAATGATTGGTGAAACATAGACAACACCACTTACTATAATCACAACATACATTAGATTCTTATTGTATATAAACACCCAACATCACTCCTTATGGAACCATAATGTTCCTGAAATTTCATTAAAAAGTACAAATAATTCTACTTAACTCACCAAAAATTCTATAAACATTAATATATTAAAAATAATGTGTTTCAAAGATGAGTGTGTAGAGAGAATATAATGTTTTTTAGATGGAGATAAGATGTAAAAACCAATTGGTTAATGGATATACACACTTCTATACCTTGTAACATTAATCACATTACCTATGTTGGGGAAAATGATTTTATGCATCTTTCTAATAGTTTTAAACCTTTGATACTTTGAGATGATTTGTAACATAAATCATTAATTTCTTATTTTGAGTGTATTGTGGGTGCTTATGTGCATCATGTTGAAAATTTTCATGGTTATTAATTAATTAATTTTATTTATTTATATATTCTAGGTTTAGAACCAAATACAAATGATTTTTAACCAATGGAGTTAGATCTGTTTTTTTATTTTATTTCATAGGATTTAAATATTCACTTTTTATAATATATATTTTTTCGTTTGAAAATTATTCTCATATTCTATATGATTTTTAAAAGATACCGAAAAATAGTGTTGTTGAAAGATGGTAACCTATTTGTGTATGTTTTAACTACCCATTTACTATTGGTAATAGTCATTGATGCATTGGTGGGTTTCTTCCCATTTATAATTGACATGTGATATTGATATCTCAAATTCTTTATTGTTTTGTTGGGATCCTATAAAACAAGAATTTTTTTTACATATTAACTTCGATGACATTATGTGTAGTGGGAAAAATCATGTTGTTTTATGGCCACAAAAACAAATGTTTTCCTCATAAACCTACTTCATAATATTCTGTTTATTGACCATGTATTACTAAATTTAGATAAATGACATTTTTTATGATGTTTCTAAAACATTTCATGTTCTGGGTACACAAGTGGATCCATAGGTAAAAAAAATATAATTTTACTCATATGGAATTTTATTGATATGTTTAAGATATATAATAATTATATATGTTTTAGGCTATAGATACAATTAGTGGACATTGCCTTGAGTTCATTGGTGATCAGGATGAGGACACACCTCATGCATGGGGTAATTTATGTTACCATTTAAATATATAACGTTTCATTTTAGGTTAATAATTTAAATGTGTTTTATTTTTCTAAAACCGTTAGAAGAAAGGGAAAAAATGTTTCCTGTATTATAGTGTCATATTAAAACTTCAATAGATGATCCAAAATGATTATGATGTCATATGAAAACAACTGTAGAGTGATTTGTGAAATGGTCGAGCATACATAACATTAATTGGAGGTGTCATTTTCTCGGTTGACCCAAAACACATTTTTACTATCACAAAACATTAAAACATATATATAATGGTAAAAACCCTAAAAAAATGGAATGAGTTTTAACAATAGTAACACCATCATGGTATTATTTTTGACATGTATTAGTACATGAGACATTAATTGGATGTGTGATATTCCCAAAACAACATAATAAACTATTTTTAAAGGGATTCCACCCTTTTAAAAACATGCATCAAGGGGTCAAAGCAAAACGATAGATATCTGAATGTCATAAAGTCATAGAAAAACAACCATAGAGTGATATGTGAATGTTCAAGTGTAAGGAATGTAAATATGCGTTTCCCATTTCCAGGGATGACAAAAAATACATGTTTACTGTTTGAAAACACTAAAACTTGCGTTTAAGGGTAAGATCCGTAACAGAAAACCTTGAAATTAAGTGAATTCAAAGGATAACGATATTAGTATTATTGGGGACATATAAACATAGATGTAACATAAATGAGACATGACGTCTTCCTGAAACAACTGAATAAAATGTTTTAATAGTTTGAAATGTTTTGGAGTCATGCGTCAAGGGGTCAAAACCAATCAAATGATATATAAATTCCATTAAATAACATTGGAACAATATTAAACCTCTTTTGAAATTGTCAAGTAGATATAACATTAATTAACAGTTTCATCTTCCCAGGATGAAATAAAACATACTTTCACTATTTTAAAACACTAAAATGTGTGTTTAACAGTCATGTACATAGAAAATGGTTTCATAATTACATGAAATCATAGAAAACCCATATTAGTATTATTTATGACATGCATGAGATGATGAAACTTCAATCATAAAAATTGTCCTCTTGAAACAGACCAATAATCTATTTTTAATGGTTTGATTACCTATAAAAATATTTTATAAGGCTCAAAAGAAATTGAATAACCATATAAATCTATGAAATCATAGGAAAAAACCATTCAATAATTTTTGAAATGGTTGAGTAGAAGAAATTTCAATCAATGATGAAATTTTTTTAAGATGACTGAAAACACACATTTATTATTTTAAAATACTAAAATTTGAATTTAATATTAATATCCATTAAAAAATACCTTGGAATGAGGTGAAATCAAAAATAAACTATCTTATTATTATTTATGACATGTATGAATAGATGGAATTTCAATCAGACATGTGGTATGCTTGGAATGACCGAATGAGAAACTTTTAAATGTTTGACGCTCTTTAAAAACATGTTTCTAGGAGTCAAAACTAATTAAACAACCTTAAAATGTAGTGAAATAACACTAAAAAAATTATATAGTCATTTATAAAATGGTTGAGTATATGGAATGTCAATCAGGGTTCTTTTTTAGTAGGATGACTAAAAATGTACTTTTATTGTTTTAAAATAACAAAACCTACGTTCAATGGTCAGATATACAAAAAACAAATTTATAATGATGTAAAATCATATAAAATATATCTTATTATTATTATTGATGTGTATGAGTATAAGAAATTTCAACCAGATGTGAAGGCTATC
This sequence comes from Viscum album, assembly GCA_963277665.1. Classification (NCBI taxonomy): domain Eukaryota; kingdom Viridiplantae; phylum Streptophyta; class Magnoliopsida; order Santalales; family Viscaceae; genus Viscum; species Viscum album. The sequence continues at coordinate 208,508,409 of OY728123.1, forward strand.
CAGAAAGACCAAATAAATTGTTTTTAATGTTTTGACACCCATTATAAATATGTGTTAGGGGGTCAACCAAAACCAAAAAAAATATGATTGTAATAAAATTTGAAGAATGTTTTTTTACATTTATTTTTGAAAGGCTCAAGTAGAAGAAACGTCAGTCGGAGGTGCATTTTTCTTGAGATGATGGGAAATACACTTTTATTATTTTAAAGCACAAAAACAGGCATTTAACGGTCAAATCAATTGCATATGGCCTCATAATGACATGAAATCATAGTAAAACTGTATTTTTATTATTTATAACATATATAATAATATGAAATTCCAATTATAGGTTTTATTTTCCAAAAATAATGGAATAATTTTTTTAAAGGTTTGATACCCATTAAAAATGTGCACCCATGGGGTCAAAACCAACCGAACGACCTCTTAATGCCATGTAATTAGAAGTTAAAAAACATAAAATGATTTTTTAAATGATTGACTAGATAGAACATCAATAAAATATATTTTTTCCAATGATTACTAAAAATTGACCTTTTGTGTTTTAAAATAAAAAATAAGTGTTTTACTATCAAATCCATAAAAAATGGTCTCAGAATGATGTGAAATCCTGGAAAAGTCATCTAATTATTTTTTTTCTATGACTGTGCTATTAAAATAAAACTTTTATGTGTGGAATAACTACAATGATTGTATAATAAGGTTTTCAAGGTTTGATGTCCTTTAAAAACCTGTATGTGGGGGTCTAAACCAACCTAATGGGCTTCAAATGCTATGAAATCATAGAAAAAACCATACAAAATGGATCCCTGATGGTGAAAAAAACACTAAATTCTACAACTCCCTTTAAAGAATCTGGAAAGATAATAGACCTCTTTCCTTCCTGAGATATGGGTACAACCTCTTTGATAATGAAAATAGCGTTTCCAATCATATAGTCTCTTATTTTGAAAACATATTCAATGGTCCTGCCACTATCAAGGACCTTCTACCTGATGTCATCCCGGCTGGGGTCAATGATAAGGATATGTATTTTCTTACGAGCATACTGATTGATCATGAGATCAGACACACTGTCTTTAGTTTAAATCCTGATAGTGCCCTTGGCCCTAATGGTTTTAATAATGGGTTTTATCATCGATTTTGGGATGTCGTTAAAAATGACGATTTCAGGCTTGTTAGGAATTTATTTTCTAATGGTTTTCTCCCTCATGGGTTGAATGCCATGTTTCTCTCCTTGATTCCAAAAGTGGATAGTGCCACAGAAATCCACTAATTCAGCATAATTTCTTTAATCAATACCATTTATAAAATTATCACCAAACTTTTTTCCAATATACATTCTTCTCTTATCAATAAAATTGTTTCATGGAATCAATTTGACTTTTTTAAGGGTAGGTCCATTCAAGATTTTATTTTTCTTTCCTTTTAATACACTAACCATTTAAATAGAACCAACAAGGGAGGTAATATTTCCATTAAGATTGATATCTGGGAGGCTATAAATACCATGTATTGGAGTTCTATTTTCAAGGTTCTTCAGAACATTTGGTTTAATGTTTCATTTATCAGTATAATTAAAACTATTTTCAACTCGGCCAATATATCCATTCTTGTTAATGGATCTCATAATAGTTATTTTAAATTCACCAAAGGTGTCAGACAAGGTCACCCTCTCTCTTCCATTCTTTTTTCAATTGCATAATATTACCTAAGAAGATTTATCATTTGCCTTGTTGAACAAAACAAGATTAAGCCGCTTAAGGCTTATAAGAATTTGAATGTTCCCACACAACTTTTATATGAAGATGATATTGTTATTTTTTTACATGGGTACAAAATGAATATCCAAAATCTCAAATGTTCCCTCTCACAATATGAATATATTTCTGGTTAAATAATTAATTGGAAAAAATCCTTTACTTTTTTTGGTAAAAGGTTTCCTGCTAATAGAAAATCTAATATTATTTCTCATTTAGGTATTAAAGAAGGAACCCTTCACTTCACCTGTCATGGTGTTCCCATATTCTAGGGCAGAACAAAATCTTGTTACTTTTCTAATACTATTGTCCAAATCCTCCGCCCACTATCATCTTGGAAAGGAAAATCCTTCTCTATGGCTAGAAGGATTTGTCTTGTCAAATCCTAGATTGTTTCTAAAATTGTATAATCATTTAGGATTTATAAATGGCCTTCTAGACTTCTTAAAAAAATTAATGTTTCCATCAAAAACATTGTTTGGAGTGGAATCATGATTGAAAGGAAACTTGTGACTATTCCTTGGTCTACTTGTTGCATACCTTTGGAGAAGGGTTTCCTCGCTATAAAAAATCACAAACTCTTTAATGATTCCTTACAAGCCAGACTCACTTGGAACCTTTTTCATAAAAACTATGACTCCATTGCATCCCTAAAATAGATTTTTTGGTAAAATGAATTAGGGAAATTTTAATTACATGAGATCTTCCATTCATACTTCCATTAAGAATTATTTTTCCATCATCATGTCTAACTCTATATGTATTGTGAGTAGAGAATCTTCCATGAATTTATGGCTTAAAAAATGAACTGGTGCTCCTCTCATTTCTATGATTCACCTATTCAAACTTCTGATTACACTAAAAATTCTATCAAAGAGTTATTTAGTTCTCACAACCTTAATTTTCCTGACAACATCAATCATGTCATTGACAACTACCCTTTTTGTAGCAGTAATGATTTTTTAATATGGGAACTTTCTCTTAATGGAATTCTCGACTCAAAAACATTTTATAGCCATGGTTTTATTAATTTTTAAAACAGTCTTAGTTGGATTAATTTTTTTGATAAATTATAGTTAAAACCTTTGTGACTCACTCTGATTTTGTGTATTTCTCACAAGAGGATTTCCACTAATACTTGTCTTCAATCTTTTGGGATCTATATTTTCTCTAAATGTCATTTTTTAACCACCATCATGCAGACATTAACCACCTTTTCTTTCTTGTGTTACTGCTACTTCCATGTGGAATTATGTGATTGATCTTTTTGAGTGTAGTTGGTTTCTTAATGATTCAATAAACTCTCAGTTACAAAGTTGTTTGGATCTTTAAGCCTCTTAGAAAAGAAAGAGCCTTTTTTAACTGTTTTTTCTGAACTTATTCATGTACTATGGTATGAAAATAATGATATTATTCATAAAAACTAATCCCTTATATTACATGCAGGTCAGATATGGTTCCCCATTGCTATTCAGAAATCTACTTTGATACAAATGGGATTTTGCAATGACACGGTGAGAGACTTAGGGATTACGCATTGTCTTGGGGTTAATGATATTTATCCTCATCCTACATGCACTTTTGAAGTGTTAGGGGAAGCTTCACTGCCAAGCTAGATTAAAGTTAATGTTGACAGTGCTTCTAAAGGATACCCGGGCCCTTCGGGTTGTGGTTCCATTTTTATAAATCACTCTGGGCAGATTATTGGATGATTATATGGAACTTATGGCATATCCTCGACTCTGGAGTCCGAAATAATGAGCATGATCTATGTTATTTCCATTGCCAATAAACATGATTGGAAGAATATCTGTATTGAAATTGACTCAATTATTATCGTCCATTCCATCTGGATTGGTGTGATGCACTTCACATGGCCTCTTACAACATGCTGGATAGACTATCTTCACTCACTCATGGAATTCAAATAGATTATTACACATGCCTTCCATAAAGAGAAAAATGTAGCAGATGGTCTTGAAAATAAGGGAGTCAACCATATCACCACATGGTTGGATGAACATCCAGTTTAATTACGACCCCATTATGAAAGATATTGTAAAATTATATCGTCTTTTAAACTCATGTAATTCCTTGTTTTGATAATAAATTCTGTGATTTGGTCTTTGATAAAGGCACCACCTTTAATAAAAAACAACACATTACAGTTAAAACCAACCAACTGGGACTCTCTCACATGCTTGAGGAGTGGAGGAGTCATCACCATCAACTAAAGAAATGATGGAACATCTTTCTCAACTAGGGTCAACTGTATGAAAACTTCTCAGATTCCTCCTACAAAAAAATCTGAATAAATACTTATAATAGAATTATCCACCATGTTTCCATTCATAGGATTATATACCATCTCTTTGTCATATTATTGAAGGAACTCCAACCATTTCCTCTATTTTAGGTTCAATTCTCCTTGCCTCAAGAAAAACCTAAGACAATGTTTGTCTGAGTAAACCATAATGTGCTCTCATAGAAGATAGTTCCTCCACATCCTTTGAATGAAGACTATCATTTTCATCTCTATATCACAAGTCACTTAGTTATACACATTGGGTTTCAACTACCTCAATCCATATGTTTAATTTTCTAGTCTCTATATCAACACTCGGTTGAGACCAACTCCTGAGGGATCACAATACACTACATACTTCACTCCTCCTCTAGTAGTCTAAAAACTAGATCACTCATCATCCATAGCCTCAACTCCTAAAATAATCTTTAGAAACAAATATTATATGAAATAAAAATCTGTTTCCACTTATGGGTGATCAAAGGGTATATAATATGGGAAACATCTACCACAAACCTCCTATAGAATCCCACAAATCCAATAAATCTTTGCATCTATAGCATGCTCTTGGGTGGATCCTAAGAATTATCTGCATCAATTTTCATTGTGTTAGTGAAAAAACAATTATAAAAAGGGAAACACGCCATTAAGTGACCCGTGAGAATATACAAATGGATCTTTTAGATGTTTTCATAAAGCAGGTTCTCTCGAAGAAAATCTAGATCAAAACTCAATTTCTCTACATGATCCTCAACTAATGTAGGGTCTATAAGTATGCCATCAATGGTGAATGTCACTAAATGGACTAAATATGGTTGAAATATATGGTTCATTAAATCTATAAACATGGTAGGGGAATTCATCACACCCAATTGAATCACCTGGAACTCATAGTTTCTATAGAAACATCAGAAATCTAGATTCAAAATATCAGCATGGTGAATTATCAACTAGCTATAATCATACATGACATCCATCTTTAAAAAATGAATCCTTCCTAAAATCTGGTCAAAGAGGTTATAGACCCTTTGAAAGGGTTATTTTTTTTATTATGGAATGATTGAGGCAGTGATAGTTGACAAAAATATGCATGCTCTCATCCACCTTTTTCATGAACATCACAGGGGATATGCAGGGAGACACACTGGGTCTGATAAAACCCTTATCTAGAAATTCTTCCAACTATAATCGTATATATTGTAGCATGGTAGAGTCCATATTATATTTTTAAAAGACAGTTTATTTGTATCAGGATAAAATTCTATGAAAAAATTCATCTCCATCCTATAAGGTAGTCCTATAATTTCATATGGGAAGATTTCAAAAACAAAATCCATGAGTGAAGGAATCCATAAGTCTGAGGATCCTAGTCCACCATGGGGAAGATTCACCAAAATATGGGTTATGGGATTTTTCCTTATTCTAAAACCCCCCTTGTCCCACCATGAGACCCATCATTCCCATAAAGGATAATCTTGTCCCATTAGTGTGAAGGAATTTGAATAATCGAGGGCTATCATCAATCTGGGATTAGATTGGGGAAAATTAATCCATACCCATGATGAAATCATAGGGTTACATCATGGTGACCAAAAGGTCCCACATGAACCTCTATCCACCAAGTTATAGCTCAAACTTCTTGCATATAAAATATATAGAAGAATTGTTACTTATAAGAACCTCAAGACATAGTGTCAGTCTAAAGCCTCAACTAGGAGCTCCAAGTATCACACCAGGAGTAAAGAGATGAAGGAATGACTCATAACTTGGTATTATAATAATGAATAAATTTTAAAATAATCACATATCTCAACACTAGTTACCTCGTGTGACACTTGGTCATATTCCTCCAAGACATAATATTGTCTGCAACCCCCACTACCAGCTCATGGATCCTAACATGGACCACCTAGTGGCGTTGTTTAAAATTTATCCTAGAATAATCAAACACCCACATATCATCCTCGTAGTATCCCACCAATTAATTTTCAAGATACACCTCCCCGAGAACCACCATAACCACTCATTGGAGATCCATGATCATGGTGTTTCCTCTTCCATGGAATCATGTTCACTATCTGCATGTAATCCTCAGTACTTTTGGTTGGGAAGTCACACACCAAGTGACCTTTAATTCTAGAAAAATATAATTGTCCATATCTATGTTTCCATAGTCTTATGTGTTATCCCTAATCACATACCCGATCCTGATCTTCATAATATATTCTACACCGAGATCATATTGACCAACATATTCTAAAAATGTAAATGAATATCCCATGTAATGGAATCTACTAGCTCAAGTTATCTAAGATCCATCTAGAAATAAACTCTGTCACCATCACCCACTCCAACACCCTCAACATAGGTTCTATGATGTAGTCATTCCAGATCATATCAAGGGAGTATCATGTATAGCCTATGAACCATGAAGTGTACTATAGAAATGTCATCTATCACTACAGCATCTCCAGATTCTTCGCAATATAAATATAATGCATGTAGTATGGGGAGTACACCCCCACATAATAGATTCTAGATGTGAGGTGATGAGATTGTTTTCATATCATGCGTATGTGCAACAAGACTCCACCGACACCTATCTTCTAAATGGAAAAGGCTACCTGCTAGTGAAACCGCATGATCCTTTAGTGTCCAGAAAATCCTGAAAGAATGGATGATCGAATCTAGGAAATCATCAGTTTCCTTTGGATATAGATCACTACATAACCTCATCTACCTCTAGTTCTAGAACCCATAAACTATGATAATCTTGTGCATATCCTCAGCCTACTATGCTGGTATGATCTGGTTCTTGACAGGTGGGGGTGCTACTACCAATCCAACTGAAAGAATAATCTAATAGGATATACCCTAAACTGATGCCTCAACACCCATTAGATAATCATCATGATACCAAACCATCAACTTGGATGGATGTCTCTATAGAGGCATCCTGAAAATTCAATGAATACATACAATTGTATGATGAAAGTATATTTACCATGGGGATGTGACTTAATAAGGATAGTCAGAAGTCTCAATGATGTATGATATAAGTACTTATATTCCCCATAACCAATATCACAGTATTTGGAGTTGATATAAAGGTAGTCAAGTTCCTAATGAATGGATATCATGTTCACTACACCAACACTCATATCCTTGTCCTAAGATCCACAATAGATAATCTTTGACACTTCTTCCCAAAATCCCAAGAAAATGCATATTAGGGGATTACTCCAAACATCATCACAAGGATGAAACCACATATGATTCCAATCTTTAATGACCTAACCCAATGGGGATCGATCTATAACTAACACATTCCTACCTTAATATGATAGGGGTTGGTGAAAATCATTGAATGTAATTCCATAAATGGGAGTAATTTTACTAATGTACAATTATACACACACCCATCCATCTAAATTTAGAATTACATAGGAATAAGGAGAAAAATATGCAACATATAGATTAATTACCATGCATTAAAAAAATATAGGGAATACAAAGAGTAATACTGTGTAAACAGAAAGGTAAAGGTAAAAAGTACACTCCCAACTAGATAGATTCCCCAACCTAAAAAAACTATAAAATTAAACATTTGGGATATACAAACTTCTAATATCCAAAATCTAACCACCATATGTGGTCCAATTCTCCTAGTATCCCTAGGTTTCTCTGAAAATAAAACTGACATATTTTTCGTATTCATATGAAATGAAACATGTAGTAAAATATTTTGCAGGTGTGAGTATATAAATACCCAATGAGACACCGTGAATTCTTAAGGGGAAGAATTAAGAGATATGGTTAAAATTGATAGTCAACATCCTATCTCAATAATGAGAGAAAAAAATTAAATGACATAGAGTCAGATGTTTATATATATATGCTCAAACCAATAAATCCCAAATGAGAGCTATTGTGCATTTTTTTCTCATTGTCCAGCCAATGAAAGAGATCAAATAGTTCTAAAGGACTATCAATGATGCTCAACATATTGTGCATTAGTCTGAAGATACATCCTAGCCAAGTCACACCACATCAATGTACCCCACAGTCATGGGGAACAATCTTTAGGTTGTAGAACATTATCTGGTACAATTGGAGGGTTCACATAATAATTCGTAGAGTCCCAATTCCCATACCAACAAGAGGGTTCCACACTAGTATATAGATAGATGCCCCATGGAATTTTCATACACAAGGGTTCCACTCTGATTATTTATGAAGCACCAATTCCCTACCCAACTTTAGGATTATTGTCTAGTAGTCTAGGACCCATGATCTGATACAAAATAAGGGTTCCTCTCCAAGAGAAAATATAGGAACCAAGCCTTTCCAACGATGAGGTTTCCACTCTATTCCCTGATTTCCAATCCCATGACTATTCATTAATACCCAGGGATTAAGTAAATTATTTTTTCTCAAATTAATTTAATATTTTTGATATTTTTCATTTAAAAAAACACTGAATATTTCATTTTTATACGAAATCACTATGTGTGGATTACATTATAGGAAACACCAATTCAATTTTGTGCTACAGGAATCACTAATATAATCATATGGTACACACAACACTATGTTTCTTTGTGCTATAAATAATAATGAGTCTCTTCAACAACTTGTGTGACCTACAAGTATGAGTTTCACAATACTATAATATATTATTTATAGCATAAATAAATTATTATTATGTTTAACACCTATCAATTGTAATAGAAGTTACGAATAAAAAAAATTAATTTTGAAAATATGATTTAGACATGTATATAAAAATAATATTTTGGTTATAAATTACTAGATGTGAATATAATAACTATTTTAATAAAAAAATTACTTTTATATGAAAACAATATTTCGATGAACAAAAAATATTTCTCTCAATAAAATAATGAAACCAATTTTGATTAATATTTTAAATAAAAATTATATATAATATATTCAATAAATATTTTTTTACTTCTCCAACAAACATGATAGGTACAAAATAATAATAAATCCAATTTTATAAGTTGAAAGATGTATTCTTCAAAAAGGTAATTTTACTACCATTTAATCGAGAACCCATTATAATTATTATTTTTCAAAATTTTATAATTATAATTTGATGAAATAAACATTATTTCTGAATTTTTAAATGAAAAATTAGATTTGGGTGTTTTTTGGTATTTTTATGTGAAGTTTCATTTTTTGATGAATATTGAATAATACTGAATTTTAATTCAAAACTAGATTTTCAACCAATTTATTGATAAGGATAATTTATTTTTTGATTAGATTAAAATTTAGTTAGATCAATGATACATAAATCAATCCTATTTATCTAATTCCAATAAATTTAATTTTAAAATTTGATATAGAACCTTATCCAACTTATGATCATTTTTACATTAAAAACCTACTCCATCCTCTCGTCCACTAGGTTAATGTTTAGTTAGTTTCTACCAAATATGTGATTTGAATTTGGGTAAATGCGTTACCTATTTGGAATTTGAATAATATATAATTTTAAAATTTTAAATCATATTTTTTTTAAAAAAATATTCTTGATCTTAATTAAAATTTAATTATAATGTTTATAAAGAAAATTAGCATAACAAGGGACTAATGGTTACACTTATGGACCAAACTGACCTAGAAATTTGTTCAAAATCCATTATGTGGACATATTTCAACCCTATCCTCCCTTGGTTTTATTTTTTATCATCATTTGATCCATTTTTTATAGAAAAAACATGGTTGTAATTCTATTTAAAAACATTACATGAATGAGACTTCTTCTCTACTATAAAAAGGCACTCACCCCTCCCACTTATTCACTATAATCAAGTCATTTGAATCGCTAAAAATATGATAAAATAATCCACCAATGTCACTACCTTAATCCTAGAAGAATCCCTTTAGGCATAAATACATCCATTGAATCCCTTTGGTGCAAAAAAACAAGATTTACTTAGAAAAGAGGTAACATCCTTACTCAATATCTTTTTATTTATTTTTATTCAACACCCCCTAAAATATTCATATTCCATGATGATATAATGAACTCAGTATATTCAATGTAATGATATGTTTTTATTTTAAGGGTTCAACCTAAACATACACAAATATCCGTATAATGGGTAACAACCTTACTCTTTTTGGTTATGGTGAACAACTGCCTCATGAAACGAATTTATTCATTCTTCCTTTACCTCCTCTCATGGTTGGGAAATATTATGGAGACTATGATTTAAAACCATATATATTACATTTATTATATATTTATTATTATTTAATTATTATATAATTCCTAACTTCACTCTTTCTATTTTTTGTAAATATGAATATTTTGTTTGGGGATGTGTAGACTACCACCTCCTCAAAGAGATTTGATTCATTAACGCAATACATAGAATGTATTAAGGTTGGGTTTAGAGAAAATATATGAAATTTATGAAATAATAATTCTAATATAATGATATTATATACAAATATTACATTTACTTTCTTTCTTTCAATATGAAAACAAAAAAATATCATTTATGCATATGTATGGTCTGCCGTCTCCACAAATGGTGTATTTTGTTTTATATTTCTATATTATATAGATTATTATAAATTACTATATACAAAATATATTTTTTATTTATATCATTATTTATCTTATTGATATAATTATATCATCATCTAAGTAATTGGATAAACAATAACATGCCAAACAAATATGAATAACAAAGTAAATATTACCCGAAATATAACATTAACAAGGAGTTGTTAATAAACTGGTATTATAAATTCATAAAAAATCATATATGGTATTATATATAATAATTTGGTTCTATGGAATATTTATAATAAACATATATTAATTATATATGAGTTTTAAACATGTAATAATAAAGTCAAGACTTAAGGTAAGATAATTTCATCTACCTTTTAATTTTCATGAGATAAATTCCATATTCACCACTCGCTTCTATTGTGTTGGGTATATAATTCTATATAAATTGTTATATAATTAATTTTATTTATTTAATTATATTATATTTTTGAATTTATGTTATTATTTCATGGGGATCATGATTCAAATGTTAGTCAAGTAGTAAAGGTTTTCTCATATCACATTTATTTTTTGTACGACATAGGCCTTGTTCACCTCCTATTTCATATATGTGGTGTTTATACTAACCAAAGAAGTATTAAATTATTATCATAAATAAATTTACATCCATTTAAATTTCCATTTTATGAACTCTATTTCATGGGGTTTATGTTCCAAAATATACCAAATCGGTAAAGTAATTTTGTGTCAATTTTCCTTTTTTGAAAAAATAGCCCAGGTTAAGCTCCAATATGTTATATGAGGGGTATATAATAACTTGGACATGTTATATAATAGATCATATTTTTTTAGTTAATTTTTAAACATCAATTAATGAAATTATTTCCATTTTATTATGATATATGTTACAAATGTGGTAACATTTTATTGCTACATTTCCATCATTTATCGAGATTGTTTATTTTTAAGGGGGTGAGTTCGCCCAATAGGCCAAGATATTTTTATTAATGAAAAAATGGATATATGGGTAAAAAGATAGGTATTTTTTGAGAATATTTATGAAGTATAAGATTCAAATCAAAAGTTAAATCATCTAAGGACATAATATCTTTGTTGATTCCATTATTTTCAAGCTCGTTCACCATCATGTTTGCTTATAGGTACATATGTGTGATAATATAATTCATCTCTAAAAAATTGCGGGACATTTCATCTATCACTCAATGAGTTTCCAAGATATCTATACTATTATATTCTGAATAGCTTTCAAAACTGTGGTATAATCACCTTCAAGCCATATATTATCCAAGCCATTAATATTAGTATAGTGGATAGTAGGAATCGTGCTGGTCATTTCATACTCTAATGAGGAATAAGATTTTTTATGATTATGATTCCATTGATGAAATCATATGATCCACCACTAAATAACGCTCATGAAGTTTCTTACCATATGGTTATTCAAGTTATATCTATAGAAAGGTTTCATTTTTCCACTCCTTGGTACTTAACATAATTATGAAAATGTTTTTATGAAAATATGACTTTATTTCTCCTTTTGGTCATAAATATATGTTATTTCAAAACCCTGTTTTTGAAAAAAATTAATTCAAATATTTTTACAATTATCATATGATGTATAAAGGAAAATTTTACCCATGTTTTATCTATTTAAAAAAACATTTAAAAGTAATCTTAATGTCATTTTCTGATCTCATAAATTTTCTAAACATTTGTGGTAAAAAATGAATGTTCAGCATGTATGGACTTACCCAGCATCACGACCATCATTTCCATGCTTCTTCCTTTTTAATTTTATGTGTTTATAATTAGAAAAAAAAATTTCCCATTATTCTATAAATTTTTTGAGTTTAATATTTTATTCAAAAACAAAGGTTTTGAAAAATGTTTTATACTGAAATGGAATTTAAATTATTTTCAAAGCTTCCATTTTCTGTTCTCAGAAGGTTATTTTCAAATAAAAGTAATTAAATGATTTCTATATTTAATTATATGATTTGAAATACATTTTCTAAAATGGGGTTTGAAAATTATTTCATGACATATTTTTATGTTTTTAGATTATTTTCAATGAAAATGATTTTCAAATTATTTTAATGGTTCCATCATAGGTTTTCCAAATTTATTTTAAAATCAAATGATTTTAAATATAATTTATATTTTAAAAATATTTTTTCATATAGGAAAATATATCTTCATCTTGAAATGGTTTAACTGAAATCGGAAATATTTCATTATATTAAAATTATTTTGAAATGGTTTTATAGAAAGTATTTTCAAATAAATGGCTATTTTCCTAATGAAATGATTCATGTGATATTTCAAAATATTTATCCATATAATATGTCAAACATTTTTATAGTTATGATCAACTGGAGATATTATCTAACAATAATATTAATATTCATTCATTAATGGTTTTTGTTTTCATGTAATGATGTTCACGACACCTGTTTCTCTTATAGCGGTTATATTTTATTGAATCTCACTTCCTTTCATGGGTTATGCTTTGATGAAATGATTCTTAGACCTATTTATTTTAAATAGTTGATGATACTATGAAATTTATATGATACCCATTTCATTTCTTACCTTATGATATGATATTTCAGAAACCCATCTACTTTTATAGGTCATGATATGATTAAAGTTTTATTATCTCTTGAATGATGTATGTATGATTTTATTAGGTGATGGATGGGACCTATAAATCCCTATAATGAATTTTTTAAATAATTATTTCTCATGAGATAATGATTGGAATCATGTTGATAGGCACGATCCATTATGGTATATTGGGAAACATGATCCACTATAAGAAGATGGGGAAACCTGATCTACTCTAGTAATATGTGGAAACCTGATATACTATGGGAATATGGGGATACATGATCCTGTAAATGGAAAGGTCTATTACTGGGGGGTGGTGGTGTGTCCTTCCTATTAGGTGATGTCCCCATGAGGTGCCCTGTTATGTTTTGACAATGTGCCTAAATTATAAAAAATTATGTTGCATGTTTAAGTTTATACACTAATTTATGTCTTATTTATTTTATATGCTCATATGGTTTATGTTCATGATTATAATATGTTTCCATGTATTATTAACTACCTATATTTAAGTCATGTCTCATTATTACAGACTTTTTATGTAGGTTATGATCTTCCAAAGTTATGATCATGTTTTCCTGCCCTTATGTTCTTGGAATGCTTACGAATTTCAAATATTTACCCTTATAATTAATTAGAGATCACCCCTTAATTATGTTTCCATTACCTAGATTATGAATAAATATTTTAATTACAAGTACTAAAAGGGATGGTATTTGAAGATGATGTTGGAGATATTTCACCAAACAATAAAATGTGATCCATGTTTCTAATATTACTAAACTAATATGGTCCACATGCATGTATTTTTTGAAATGTTCTAAATATTTATCTAAAATGATGTAATATCCATGTATTGTTTTCTAGGTAACTAAATCCAGTATAAAATGTACCTTTTAGTGAGCATTTGTAAAGTAGAATGAGATAAATTCAGTGATATCCCATGAAATATTTCTATGGATATGTCTAGAGATATATCTAAGGATAATTATAATGATAATTTAATAAATATGAAGATATACTATAATTTTAGTAAATTATAGATTTTGTGGTTTCCTAGAAAAAAACATTGTATGGAGACTAAAAGTATATTTGGCTATGATAAATATGTACAGATGGGTATTAACCCCAAAAATACCATATTGAGATAGACTCGATTAGGAACTGGTGTTATATAACAGGCCTAGAAGCACACCTAGTTTTACAAACCAATGGATATACTTTGGGAATTCAAAAAAATTTTATGAACCATCCTGATGGATTTAAATTTAAGATGAATATTAATATGGTAGAATAAATATAATGTGTTTTATATTAATAAATATTTTTTCATGATTTATATATCATATAAGTAATTTTATTTCATGATTATTTGGTTTTCTACTATGATAAGTGTTTCTCACAATATTATTTCTCGTGTCAGTCAATAGAAGTTATTAAAATGAACTAAGCTAACATTAATGATCTCAGATTTTGAAATTATACAAATTAAAAAAATTGATGTCTTAATATTCCATGAAGAGAATCTAGAAAGTGGTATGAGTATTGGTTGTACTTATAAAGACAAAGAGACCACACATGACCAATGAAATTTATGCGATGTTCTAATGGTATTTTTTTATTAAACATAAGAATAATGATAAGATTAAGGTTGAGGAACCTTAGGTTATGATTCCAATTTCATTTTCTTGGAAAAGCGGTATTAAGGAATACGGTGATGGAGCACAAGTATTGGTTTAAGAATAATGTTGGATGATTGATGTGTATATGTTTTGGAATTCATAGATAATGTTATATGAATCAAGAAATATATAATTATTTTTAGTATAAATTTTTCATTATGGATTGAAATTGAGATTTTATTGGTGTTGAAGTAATAGATAAGCGATTTAATGGAAATGTGATATTTTTAAATAAGGGAAGGTAAACCTTAATGTTTTCAAGATATAGAAATATTTGTGTTTATCTTGAATAAATAAAATATTATTATGGATAATGTAAATTGGATAATAGTAATTACCCTAGAACTTATTATTGATTTGTTGAAAAAGTGGAAAATGTCCTCAGGGATAATTATTATAACATATGTGATTTGAGGAATATATCCAATAATATTTTGAATAAGTAAGCATATACGTTTTACAATAGTATTTTTGGTATGTTATGTTATTACCTTGTCTAACAAGAATATACTATGAAGTTATTAACATGTTTGTAATGTAAAAATAATTTGTTACTGTTAAATATATGTGGCATCAATGTTATGATGATTTCATTACCTCTATTATAACTTTTTTTGATTTCCATATTTTAGAAGGATTATAAGTTTAACAATTTAACGAAATTTGAAGTTAAATATCTGGTGAAGTTTTAGAGGTTAATGTACTATCTCAAAACATGAGGATTTATACATATTGAATAACCTATTATAAAAAATTTATATTAATGGAAATTAAAGATATATTAGATGAATTATCATGGATCTCATGATTTTTTAGTGAATCAAGAATGAAAAATTCACATTACTTTTTTTGGAAATAGGTGATGTGGAAATTTTTCAAGACATTACCATAGGGATAGATTTTATTTATAAAAGGCAACAAAATAAAGTATTTATATCTTCTTATGAAAAAAATATTCAAATTTAGGAGAAGTGTATTGAAATAAAATTTTGTCCTATTATAATCATTTTTCATGATTTTAGTGACATCATTAATGAATCTTCACCTTATGTAGTTTTGATTTCCAACTTTCTCTCGATCACCAGATTTATTATGATTAGTGATATATATAAATATATTTGATTATTTACACTTTTCATTAATGTACAATCATCCCTTCCCATATATGATAGTATATCTGGAAACCTAGTTATGTGATATATTGGGTAACAATTATAATTCCAACATTCTCTTTTAAAGGAAACTTTAGTATTCATTTGTATGATGCAGGTTTCTATGAATGTATTATTCAAGAATTAATCATTTATTAAAGAAGAAAAATTTTGAGGGAAAATTTAATTTGAAGGGGGGTATAATATGACCCCTGGAGATTTGGTGATATATTTTTCAAATTAATCTAATCATTTGATATTTTTAATCTCACACAACACTAAATGTTGATTTTTTTTATATGAAAGCACTAAGCATGACATGTGTTATACGCCACACCAATTCAATCATTATTTACAAATAACACGTATATTATCTTGTGGTACTTGAAACACTTTTATTGATTTTTATTACACACAATATTGTGTCCCTTAAATATCTTGAGTCACACACACTACTAAGTTTTAACAAAATATAATATAATATTAATATTATTACTAAAATATTATTATAGTTTCCACATTTCCATTGGAATGGTAGTTAAGAATTAAATTTATTTAATTACAAAAATATGAATTAAACATTTATATAAAATTAATATTTGGTTATAAAATATTAGAAGATAATGTAAAAACTATTTTAAAATAAAGATATTACTTTTCTATGAAAATTATTTTTCTATGCACAAAAACAATTTAACTCACTACATTAAAAAAAATTATTAATTTTTTCAATAAAATTTAGAAATTTTAGATAAAATAAATATTTCTGACACTCAACCAATTGTTTTATTGGTATAAGATAAGAATAAGTCCAATATTATGAGTAAAACATATATATTATTCTAAAAGGTAATTTTACCACCTTATAATGGAAAACCCATTTTAAATATGATTTCAGAAAAATTTAAAAAAACTATCTGATAAAAATAAAAATCATTTTTAAAATATGAACAGAAAATTAGTTTAGGATGAATCCTTTTATTTTTCAATGAAGTTTTATTTTTTTATGAATGGTAAATAATACGGAATTTTAATTCAGTAATAATTTTTTATCCAATTGATTTATAAGGATAAATCATGTTTTATAGTTGTTTTAATGTTAAATTAAATCAATTATATATTATTTAATAAAATTTAGGTCTTTGAAATCAGTTTCACATTTAAATTGAATATTGAAACATATCAAACATTTGAAAATTTTTATTTTAAAAACCCACTTCAATGTCCCATCTATAGGATTAAATTTGAATTAAGTTCTGCCACTTTTCTAATGGAATTTGGAAAATAGAGTCCACATTTGGGATAAAAGTATTATATAATTTGAAATATAGTTAAATTATTTTATTAAAAAAAATATTAGTGATAATAAATAAAATTAATTACAAAAATTAAGTGGAAATTACCTTATCAAGGGACTTAACCTTACACTTATGGTAGGAAATGACTTATAAAAATGTATAAAACACATTAGGTGTCCATATTTAGACCCTATACTCACTTTTTAATAATTTGGTTCATTATGGGACCCACATTCCATAGTAAAAACAAGTGTTGAATTCCCATTTCAATAATTTACATGAATTCCACTCCTCGTCAACTATAAAAAGTCACTGACCCCACATAATTAATAACACATCGCAAGCCCTTTATATCACCCAAATTATTCTCTAATAATCTCCCAACATCCCTAAATTCATAATATAATCCTATATTTTGGATTAAATCCCTCTTAGGAAGACCTTTGGTGAAATCCAAAATGAGTTAACCAAAGAAGACGTGACAAAATTCCTCAAGTTCTTTTGTTTTATTTTCATTATACAACCCAAAATATATTTATAATACATGATTTTATAATAATATCAGTTTCCAAAATATAATAATATATTTTTATTCAATGTTTTATACTTAAAATTACACACACATCCATCTAATGGGCAAGGAAAACTCTGTTCATGTGTATGGTGAACTACAACCTCATAAAATGATGTTGTTCATTTTTCCTTCATCACAACTAATGGTTCGGAATTATAATGAAAAATATATTTTTTATATGATATATATGTTATATTTATGCTTATTTTTTTTATTTTATAATTAATTCCTTCATTATTTATATTTTTTGTAAATATGATAATTTCGTTTGGGGAAGTATGGACTACCACCTCCTTAAAACGATGCGATTTAGTAACACTCAACATGGAATGTATTAAGGATGGTTTTAGTGAACTTACATAATATAGATGAGATAATAATGTTTTTTAATCAGATTATATATATAAATAAATTTAATTAGCTTTATTTCATTCAATATGACAATAAAACGACAACAGTTTTTATGCGTACGTATATCCAACCGTCTCCATGAATGGTGTATTCTATTTCATATCTAAATATTATAAAAATTAAAATAATTATATATATAATAAGTATATATTATATTTATATCAATTTTTATATTCTAGAAATATGTAAATCACGTTATATGTTATGGGATTATGAATAAAAGCAAAAAAAACTACAAAAACCAAAGCATATTTTACCCAAAATGTACCACTAACATGGATGTATTAATAAAAGTTTAATATAAATTAAAAATAAAATAATATTTGGTATTATAAATAATAATATATGTATTTTTTGGATTGTTTTTTTGAAGGTACCACATAGTTATTTTTTATGGATGGATATGGAGGTTCTGGTGCCAACGACGGTGGATGGATTTATAATGGTTTTGGATAAAGTATCATTTTGAGATGGTTCAGTAATGTTTATTGGTGATGATGGAAGCTATAATGGTTTAAAATTTCTAGTGAGAAGGATATCCAATTGTGAAAATGGTTCATTTATCTTGGAGATTCTAATATCTGGGGTGCATCCTGTGGTCACATGCTTCTCGGGGCAAAGATAGAGGCTGATGTGGATCCATTTTTCGTAGCCTTAGATTTTTTGAAGTTGTTTCAGGGAATGTTTTGGTTTTATTAAAAATTTTAATATGTGTCCAGTTTATGGATTCATTCAAAGTTGATGTGTTAGATACTGAAATGTGTTTGGTTCTATCATATTTCAAGACATTTTTTTGTTTCCAGCCAAAAACATTCAAGGTACGCAGAAAATGTTAGAGTTTGAAACTTTATTGTCACAACCCCCTCCCACCATGATGCCCCTCTAGAGCTGGAAATGGTGAAATGGAGATAATAACCCCCGAGTCCCACCTCCAGTAGGCCCTGGAGTGGCAACTAGCACCAAGGGTATGAGTTTTCACAAATTTGGGAGGCATTACCCTTTTTATTATTTATGATCTGGAAATAAGATGAGTCAAACACCAAAATAAAAAGGAACCATTAAATGAAAATAAACCCAAACCAATCCCACATGCAGGTTTAAATAATTCTGAAATAAAGTACAAGTACAAGAAAGCTCAAAAGTACAATACCAAAAGAAACAAGAATACAGTAACTGCAACAACTCCAACTGTCCCGACTAGTAGGGTTCCACATGGCCCTGGTAGTCCTCCTGGAAACCTAAAAGTAAACGTAGGGTGAGCATACTGGTATACTCAGTAGGGAAACCTAAAGCTCTCATGCACAGGTGAGGAGACATCCTAATGTCCCGTGAGAACAACAGAAGAAACCAAACCTATCAAGAAAATATATCCACCCAACCTCACCATCCATGCTCACCCAAAACACAAAACAACACGTAGTAGTATATAAGAACAAGAGTATTGGGTACCCCGCACCATTTCCCACTAGTTAGCTGCTTTTCTTAATGGCGAACATCCTGATGCTACCACACTCTCCCCGCCCACACACACCTGGGCCTCAAGAACCACATATCCCGCCCGTACACACCTGGGCCTCACAACCACATATCCCACCCGCACAATCCTGGGCCTCACAAACCACAATCACATCCCTGCCCAAACACACCTGGGCCTCATCCCAAAGATTCTTGGGAACAGTAAACCTTCCCGAAGAGTCTTGGGCTAAAACCACCCCAATCGAAACCTACCTGTAGAGTCTAGAGTGTAAGGTCACCTCAAGGCATCACAGCCTATGGAAGAAGGAGCTGGAAGGAGCTAGCAACAAAGGGGAAAACACCCTCTCCCATGAGATGATAGTGTTCGACAATAAGTGCTCAACATGGGTGGGGTGCGACAAAACACAAAGATACATATATATATATATATATATATATATATATATATATCTGTATGAATATGTATACCAAACACACATCCCAACCTATGGCTTCTAAATAGAGAAACTAAGCACGTGCCTCGGCACTGCTACTATGAAGCATGAATACAACAAACAACCCCAACCCCATTTATGTATTCATGTTTCAACAGAATTAGTTTATTAGTTCCTTATCCACTGGGAAATTAACCACAACCAACTATATCAATCGTTCGTAAAAAATATCCCTACCAACCGCAAATCAAGTTAGATAAAACACAAGCAACACAAAACCAACCTTTTTATCACTAATCAAACCCCATTGATTGTTCCCTTGTTTAATTCATTATCGTTTCCCACATTTCATTTATCAACTTTCCACTTTCTTTTAATATCACAAGCCATTACTGCATCCCTGCTGCCATTGTAACCACATCTCCACAACCGTATCACAAAAGAAGGCTCGTGCCACATCATTTCCCCTTTAATATCATTTACTGCAACCCCGCTGCCCATCCAATTTGTAACAACCCAGGATTCGCCCCCCTTTCACACACCATGTAACCAAGCCAACACCCACATGTTCATTATTCTATTTTGTTCAACTAGGGTGATCAGACAGGGGTTTTAGATATTTATTTATTCAGCCAACTATACGTGATTAACCAATTTCCATATTCCACAATGTTTCCGTCCACAAAACGGTCTAGAAAGATAGGGAAACATTTAATTGCATATGAAAAGGCCCCCAAAGACCATGATTTTCAGTAGGCAGAAGCCCATTCAATTCACAAAATAATAATAGGATAAACAAAGATAAACATAACAATTTCCCCATCCCCGTTCTTTAACTAGTTATTATCTTTATTTATTATTTCAACCGTATCTCATGAAAACAAGAGGATACCCACCCTGCATGATGCACAAAAGAGAGAGACAAAGGTAAGATCCCTACCTGAATAGGTTCTGATCACAACGCTCCCCCAGATCAACATTAGAAGATGTTCGTCGGTGTCCGTCGCTTCTGACAAAACCCGGCAAAAACCTCCTCGGGTGGAAGCTGGTAAGAAAAGGCCGACAGGAAAGCAACAGATCCAAGATTAGAAGTTCCACCTCGTCGTTACGATCTCGTGGCCGCTGATGGATCGTGAATCGGAGCTCGGATGAAGAAGTTATGGGAGAAAAGAGCTTTGGAGTCTCTTTGGAGAGCTCTGCTCGAAGGAATGGGGAGGAGAGGAATGATTTGAAAAGGGGGAGAGGCCCCCTCCTTTTATAGGTGAGAAAAACTAAAGTACGTGTCATTTACTTCCTAGTACATGGCGTGTACTCGACCATTCCACATGGTCGCCACGTAGATTCCAACACGGTATTCAATGCGGCACACAGTCGTTGACTGCTCAACACACGGTTTGAGGGTAACACATACGCGGGGAGGAACTACACGGCGTGTAGTATGGGCTACACGGTGTGTACTCATTTATTTCACATGGCAAGGACACGCCTTCAACATGGTACACGTCCATTGACTGGTTATCACACGGTTTCAGGGTAACGCGTACGCGGGGAGGAACTACACGGTGTGTAATATGGGATACATGGCGTGTACTCATTTATTTCACACGGCAAGGACACGCCTTCAACACAGGGTATACCCGACGAGGTGGTACACGGCGTGTAGTCACACTACACGGAGTGTAGTTACAAAATTCTGAAAAGTGTGGGAAAAGTTCATTCTACCCTCCAGAACACTTCATGACCTTCTTTTCGACAAAAGAATGGCCCGGAGAGGTCCGATCCATTACATTTATTTTCAAGAGTTAAAATTTTCATTTTGAATCTTGTATGTGTAGTGTATAAGTAGGTGTGAATGGTTCTATACGGTTCACACTTAACAAAAAATATTTTTCCGAAAATAATGAAAAAATGTATTGAGGTGGAATTATTATACATGAGGTTTGAATATCTATGAATAATGTTAAGGATTAATGTAATAAAATTTTATCTCACTTTTTATTTCCATGAGATACATGTCATATTCAACACTCTATTCTATATTTTGGTTTATATAATGACTTATGAAATGTTATAACATTAATTATATGTATTTAAGGATATCATTATATTCTATTTATGTTATTATATCATGGGGATCATGATTCCAATGTTACTCTTAACTAGTAAGTATTTTCTCACCTCACATTTATTTTCTGTCAGACAAAATCCATGCTCACCTCTTATATACTATATGTTGTGTTTATACAACCCATGTATGTACTATATTATTATTATACATAAACTTACAGTTATTTAAATATTCATTTTATTACATTTCTTTCATGGGGATTATATTATAAAAGATACCAACTCGACAAAGTAATTTTTTCTCAATTTGTATTCTAGGAGACACAAGCCATGTTGTGAATGTTATTTATCGAGGAGGTTCATATATTGAATTTGAAAAGTTATATAATAAATATCATACTTATAATGATTCAATAATATTCATGTAATATCATTAGTTCCATTATGTTATGATTCATGTTACAAAAGTGGTAAGGATTTATTGCTATAATATCATTGTTTATTGATATTGTTTATTATTATGCATAAAATGATGAAATTTTATGATCCATCTCTCAATAAATCTATAAATTTTATTTACCTATATTAATTATGTTATATCCATGTAATGGTACCATTTTTCCATGGGATTACTGGAATAAGGGGCTTCACCTATCAATCCTTATATTAATTTTAGTTGCACTGACTTCCTCCCCCTGAGTGTATAAGTTTGGTTCATGCTAATGTTTTGGGTTTCGACTAATTTATACCCATTTGCATGTTTAGGGATTTGGACCACTTTTATCTCCTAATATAAATTCTAAAAATTGGATGGAAGGGTACAATGTTTCCACTCATTAGATTATAATATTATTAATAATTTTTTTTATTAAAATATGAATTTACTACTCATTTCAGTCAGAAATCTATGTTTTTTTCAAATCAGGTTTTCTAAAAATTGTTTTCAAAAATATTTTACGATAAATTTTTTATGTTTAAAGGATATTTTTATCCATTTTTTAGCTTTTTATATAATTGGTTTAAGAGGAAGATTCTTTCCATTTTTTATCATGGAACATTTCAAATCTTTTATGGTGAAAAGGAATGTTAGGATTCTATGAAATTACCAAATATTATGACTGTCATTTCATTAAGACTCCATTTACATGTTTACAAGTATATTTATTTTAAAAAAAATATTTTATCCTAATATTAAAAAACTTTTTTGAGTCTAAATTGGTTTTCAAGGAAAAATATTTTAAAACATATTTTTGGTGTAAAACGTCATCTCAATTATTTGGAAAGACTCTTTTATATGTTTTCAAAAGGTTTTCTAAAAAAAATTAATTAATTTTTTCAATATTTTATTATATGTTTTCAAATACAATTTCTATAAAATGGTTTTCAAAATAATTTCATGAATTATTTTTGGATTTTCGAGGTATTTTCCATTAAAAAGGTTTTCAAAATATTTTCAAGCATCCATTATAAGTTTCTCAAAGGTATTTTCAAATAAAAATGATTTCAAAATACATTATTATTTAAAAATATTTTTTCATAGATGAAAATATATCATACTCAAGAATTTTTTTAAATGTACTTGTAAATATTTCATTATAAGAAAATGTATTTAAAATTATTGAATAAAATGGATTTTCAATGAAATGATATTTTCCATAAGAAATATTTCATGTAATCTTTAAAAATATTTCTCCGTCGAAGATGAAATAATTTTTTATATTTAAGATTTATTGGGGATATGATCCAAGAATATCCTTCATATTCCATTATGAATGAATTATGTTTTTATTGAATTATGTTTATGGAAATTGTTTCTCTTCCACATGTTATATTCTCTTTAAGTCCGCTTTATTCCATGGGTTATGCTTTGATGAATTAATTATGAGACATGTCTATTTTCCATTAGTGATGATATGATGAAATGTTTAGGATAACTATTTCATTTTAGGTGTTATGATATGATGCTTATAATTCTCATATATTTTTAAGGGTTATGAGATGATGAAAGTTTTATAATCCTCTAGCATATATGTGCATGATTTTATTCTGTGACAGGTGGGACCTATATCTCCCTCCAATTATTTGAGAAGACATTTATATATCATGACATAATGGTTTGAATCTAGATGAATGGATTGATCCACAATGAAATATAGGGAAACCCAATCCACTATAGTAAGATGGGGAAACCCAATCCACTATGTGAAGATGGGTAAATGTATTCCACTACAGGAAAATGGGGAAACTTGATCCCTTATAGGGAATGGAATATGACTAGAGATGATAGTGTATCCCTCCCAGTAGGTTTATTATACATGAAGTTCCTTATTAATTATGGTAATGGGACTTGAATTATAGGGAATGATGATGCATGATTATGAGACTATCACACATTATTTGTCTTATTCCTTTTATATGCTCACATGGTTCATGTTCTTGATTATCGTATGATTTAATATCTTATGAAATACCAATATTTATACAATGTCTAGTGATTGTGATCATTTTATACAGGTGATGATATGAAAATTTTATGGGCATGTTATCATCCCATATGTTCCTGTTATGATTAGGTATTTACTTTATTTACCATTACTGAGCATGCGAGAACACAAATTTATTAGGTTTCCTTTTGTCATGATATGAAGAAAGGTTTTATGTATGATTACATATGTGGGATATATTTTTATGGAATATGTTTCAGACCTTCATCTAATCTATAATAATTTGTTCTATGTTTCCAAAGATACTGAACTATTATGGTCCCAAGCATGTATTTATTTAATGTGATTAATATTCATAAAAAATGATGTAATATCCATCTATTTAATTCCTTTATCACTATAATATAGGATTTTTCCAATCATATAGTAGATGGAGGACATATTCCCTTCACAATATGAGGGTCCCACTCATGTAGTCGATAAAGGACCCATTCCTTTCATAATTAAAGGATAACACTCTTATGGTTGCGGACATATTCCTTGAATCTGTAGGAGGTTACCACTTGGATAATAGATATAGGACCCATGACCAGCCCAATAGGAGGGTATGACTCTAGTTGTCAATATTAGACCCATGAATAGCCCAAATAGAGGTTTATAATCTACTATTTGATCGAGTACCCCTTCCCTACCCAGCAGGAGGGTCCAACTCAGTGGATAGGTATATGACTATTTCTCTATCCCAATAGGAGGGTTTCACTATAAAATCCTATAGTGGTTCTTCATTATCATTTACATAATAATGTGTCTCCTAAATAAGATTCATTCGAGGAACATACATAATTGCATCCTAAATATATTCTAGAGGCCACCATAGCATTATATAAGTAAAGACACCCATGATAAAGTACTCGTTGGCCAAAATATGAGGCCAAACGATTAATATACGAGAGACTGAAGGTTACTCAAAAATGAAGAAGGTGTACATGATGTATAATGGGAACTGAAGAGCATGTGGATCTACTCCTCTAATTGACCATTTACATGACACAACACATCTCACTAACCATGTTTCACTACACAGAGTGTAGGTGGACTACAAGGTCTCCATCATCCACCTAGGGTCCTGCCCATGCCCGTGGTTGTTTCTACATAAAGACTTATTTTTTTGGGTAAATTGGTACATGGGGTGTCCTCTAACACAAGGTGTTATCCATGTGCTCTACCACAAATATTGTCTACCTTGGGAGGGATACATAGTGTGTGGTCCTTAAATAGGATGTTTCACCATTCAAATTATCAAAACCCTAGCACCACAGCCAATGTAGCCCTACATGACATTTTTTTTAAACTAGATTGTGTGTAGTTAGGTTATCCTCAAAAAATTATAGATATATATCATCATTAAATATCCACCTCCTCCACACCAATCCACACTTTTTTCTCACCAAAATATAAAGGGGAATCCTTGAAACACCATTTTTGGCCAACTATTGGATAAAAAATATATTTCCAATTAACTTTTGGGTTCTTTATATTCCCTACACATATCCCCTAATTCTAAAAACATCGATTTGGATAAAAGATCAAAACAAATTCATCTGTAATCGGAAAATAATTCCATATCCATCCTTTATCATTGATCCATTCACCTAATGTGAAACCGTCTTGAATTCAAGGGACAAATTGGGCTCAGTCCACTTCGGCAATGTCAAATCATGAACCAATGGTCCAAAAATGAATAAAATAAAGAATTATTGAGATAAATAAAAAAAGTTTTAAACGTATTTTGAAAATCCTTATTGGCCATCAAATACAAATTATAATTCCTAATGGGAGAAAATTGAGTAAACAATTAATTGAAAATGCGCATGTTCATGTGATGGATCAATACAAATTTAGATAAATGAAGTGGTATGATCATGCTAAAAAAATTAATCAAGTGTGGAGGAATCCAATAATAGATAATTCCTACTTTGAAATGGAAAATTCTTTGTCAAAAAATGTGGTTAATAATGAAAAATAGAAATCATTATGTTCACTACGTCCCGATATTCCTGAATACAGAGATTCATGAATTTCATTTTCCAATTTTCCAATGAGAGGGAGGAAGAATACCTCTTAATGATCTCAGGGTTATGCAGATAACCCTGGAAATACTTCCGTGAATTTATATTTATAGATATATTTAGGTCTATTATATTTAAAAATTAAATAAAATTTTCTATTTATTTAACTAAACACAGCTTCCCCCATCAGATTTTATCTGAATGCACCATGATGAACCATTTTAGGTTGCACCCAAGGTAAAACTCATGATATAGATTTAACTTTGGTCTTGAATTTTCAATAAAATATTCTTTTTAAGTTTATTTCCATTTTCATTAAGATTATATTCACATATAATAGAAATTATATTTAATATTGTCATAAAATTAATTCCGAGAATATTGGACCTCAGATTCAGACAATGTCTCAATGGCTGGCTACAAAAAACAGTATAGATATATTCCAAAGTATCACAATGAAAAAATAGGGCATCTTCATCCAAACATACATATACAAATATCATAAAATTCAGGTAAAAGTTTCATGATTATTCTTAATAAAAAATATAATTATATATTTTCAATAAATTAAAACCACTGAAATATTTTTGTTAACTGACTTCTATAGAAAAAAATTTCAAAATGTTAAATTACAAATAACCTCAACTTAAAATCTCAATGAAATACTTTTCCAAAATAAACGTATTTATTTTACACCCAAAACATCCAATATCCATTTTAATCTCATAAATATCTGATTTTTTAAATATTTTTTGAATCTATCAAGACTAGTATAAATTATATCAAAAGTCATAATTTTTTTATAATAGATTATTTATTTATCATTAACATATTTAAAAAAATTTATAAATATATAAACATGAAAATGGTTAAAAATAAAAAAAATAAAAAAATGATATAATATGAACCAACCCTTATGTAATATATCAAACAACTCTAAATGT
The DNA here is from genome assembly GCA_963277665.1 of Viscum album. NCBI lineage: Eukaryota > Viridiplantae > Streptophyta > Magnoliopsida > Santalales > Viscaceae > Viscum > Viscum album. The sequence continues at coordinate 208,536,211 of OY728123.1, forward strand.
AAAAACAAAAAATTGAAGCAACTTTGTCAAACTATACCACAATATTCTTTAATAAATGGTATTATAGTTGATCTATCAATAATATATTTTATAGTGAATATATAATTATTTTTCTATATCTTTTTATGATGAATGGTATGAAAAATATGAAATATAAACCCACATGATATAATATGATTTTTGCGGTTATGAACATATAAATCAAGAAGTGGATACATTTTATGGAGGGTTTGTAATGGTATGATAATAATAGAGAGTGGGGTTAGTAGGTGGAGGTAGATTAGTATTTGTAGTATGATAAGTATCCTTAAATAGATATGGAAGAGTGGCATCAGTTGCCTGAAACTATTTTTTCATGATTATAAACATCGACTGTCTCAGATACATGATCTTTTACTTCATCATCACAAGAATATACTATACTATAGCTTCCAGAAAGAATATTTTTTTAAACATCCCCAATTGAAAAATCCCTCAAATCTTGAACAAGTTATTTTATTAATACACATTCCAAGTATGTACACGAACCATGTGTTTAGGATTTAATAATGGGGTAGCTAAAATACCATTATTACCCTCAAATATAAACACCATTTATGCCTTTTTATCCTTAGAATATTCCTATATAGAACATTTGAAAAAGTAAACATTAAATCACTATATATAATTAGTTGATTAAATCTAAATAAATAAATAATGTAAACATCTTACAATCCTCCAAGATACAAACATTGACTCTATCATAATATATTATCCTATTATTTTATTCCAATCACTCTTTCATTTTTCTTGTCTAGTGGGGATGTATAAAGGTCAACCACTATGGAGCATAAATAATGATCTCTTAGTTTTTTATAATTTTCATTTATCATTTTTTCTTAACATAACATATACCCTCCATAGATAAAGTATGTATGTATAAATTTCTATATTGTATATTCTAATGAGATATCCTCATTTATATATTTAAGAATAGGAAATCTATTAATATATTAATTAAAATAAAAATCATCTAAGGAAAAAAAATTACATTTACAAAGAATACATAAAGCCATCTAAATTCAAAAAATTTATTCTATGTATCTTTATCTTTATATGGATTTATATAACACGGTTTTTATGTTTTCTATACCCAAATATGAAATCTAAGGTGAGGGTTAATTTATAATCCATTGATCTCTATGAATCCATTGATAATAATTTCTTCCTGATTCCCCCATTATTAGATATATTATATGTCATCTAATATTAAGGGGTGAATATATTATTATAAAAATATCATGATATGTAAAATAATTAAAAAAATTAAAAAAATAGTATTTATTAAGTCATATATTTTCATTTTCTCAATACTTAACCAATAATAAATTAAAATAATAAGATTAATTTTAGCTTTCAATATAGTAAATGTTTTTTTTCAATTTGGTCCCTATGTAATATCATCATAATTAAATTCAACTTCTACCCTATGGTCTAGAAAATAGAGATCTGGTATTTTTAAAAAAAATTGTGATACCACATTTACCAACCCTCAAACACTTTTCCACCATGGAAGTAGATGTCTCTTGCAATGAATTATGAGGAGGTTCATCAGCAGAATAATGTGAAAGTTCCTCCCCATAGGTATGCATATGATCCTCTCAAGATGTATGTGATAGATTATATATTTAATTTTTCATTATCCTATGAATAATAGCAAAAAATAATTAGTACACAAATATAAAAATCACAAAATTATAGAAAAATGTTAATAAAAAATGAAATATTATCATAAAAATTTAAACTAAACAATACCCATTACTGTTCATATTTTTTATAGGTAACAAAATTTATTACAAAAATTAATGAGAGATGAAATGAAACAAAATAATGAAAAAAAATCCAAAAATGATGATTTGTTCATAAGAATCAAAAAACATATAACAACATTTTTACGCACAAAATATTATTCTTGTAATATATGAAAAATGATCCATCAAAATGTATAACAAAATGAAAACATTTGTTTCAATTTTTTAGAGTATTTTAAAAAATTATAATAAGAATGTGATATGAAAAGACATAGTAGAATGAATATAAATAAAAAAATGGCATGTGAATAGTTAAAATGATCTAACCTAACAAATAAATGTTTACACAAAAAATATTTTTTGAATATACTATTTTATATACTAATTTTCTATTTTTATATTTTAGTTAAAATATTTTTTAAAACAAAATATATAAATAAATATTTTATGCAATGGTAAATGTGGTAAAATAAACTAAAAATAAACTAATATAAATAATGTACCTTTTTAGTTATAATACATATTTAAATTAAGAAAGAAAAATAACATATCTAAATTTTTATAAACTTTTTTTAAAAAAAGTGAACCATAATTGAACATATGTTACTTATAATATTAGGTACGAATTAAATTATTTTTTTCTAAAATTCCATCTTCATGATAATTCTATATGTAATTAACCATTTCTATGATGTTCTAATTAATATTATTTGTTAATATTTCCATGGAATTATGGATCTCACATAAATTAACATAATCGTCATGTTTATCGTCAGCCAAAAAGTATTTTTTACTTGTAAAAAATAGACCACTTCATATCGGATGGATCAAGAACATTGAAAAAAATCAGGTGTTCCCAGGATAAAGTTATTAGTGATGTATTCCAATCTATTCATATTAACTAGCGTCTATCCAAATTCATTATGTATGAAACTATTTTACTGATAAACCATTTAATGTTAGACAATGGAACATTAAATTTAATTTAATAAATTTAACATGTTTATTTATTTAATCCATAATATTCACATGATTAAGAGACTGGGTTTATGACTTTGGAACTCAAAAAATGGATTTCTTCTACAAACAACAGTACACTAGAATTCTGGACTGCAATTCTTCTATCTTGATATTTCATATCAATTTTTTTCTTTTAATTCCAAACCTGATAAATGAAATCAAATTTATTCGTGGGATGGCCACTAACCATCTCAATTTTTTCGATACATATGATATACCAACCATGGTCCCTTTAAACAATGGAAAAAAATTTATGCCCACTCAGAATCCACATATCATTATTCTATGGATAATATAGTATTAAAAATAATTATTAAATTTTATATATACCTGAGATTCATATATTTTATTCATGTTTAATTAATTTAACATTCTTATTTATTATGTTATATAAAATATTACATTAAATCCACTGATTTCATTTTCTCTATAATTGACTCATTAATTTTAAGATATAAGCAAACTGATGGGCTACACTATAGACAAGTAGCTTTGTAAAAAACTCTACAACCTCATCAAAAATATAATTCTAAAAAATTGAGTCTTATAGTAGATATGGACTACTAACAAAAACTGTAAATATCTTCATATAAATTTCCAAAGGTTATATCAAATATAGATATATATGACCATGAAGCTTTATTTATTCCAAAAAATGAACCATTAGATTCACCATGATATCAAAAAAATGATGGAGGAAAATACACTTCAGATTGAAAATGTATTGAAACAACTTCATTATCCAAATTTTCAATGAATTAAAATCAAGAACCATATGAAAATTTCAGTTTAAAATATAACACACCTTCATGATAGTCATTCTAACTTGGAAGGGAAATATCCATGCAATTAAACTCATAAGAGCTATTGCATCACAATGTAAAAAACATGATATTTTGTAACTTTAAACTTCAAATCCATTAATGAAAAAAAACTATTTTCATTTTAATAATATCCTTGTGGCAAAATCATATCATGAAGAAACCTTAAAAATATATATAATTTTCTCCCTGTTGGATAATGTGTGAAAATCCATGCAAAGGAATATTCTTGTTACACCTAGAGTGGGCTATCAATCTGAGTGTATTCCAATTGGGAGTATTCCCAATCCTGCATTCAAAACATCATTATTCATTCCTTTAGTTTTAAATAATATTTTATTAATTCTATAATATTTATTCTTAAATATGTCAAATAATGTAGCTTAAAAAAATATTGACCATTTATTCTAATTGTTTCTATCACTACAAGATATTTGTGTCTTTTTTAATGTCACATGAATGTTTTTCACCCTTTCAAAATTGTAAATGGTGGACAATTGTTTTGGAGATTTATTAAATTCTTCTATGTCATTTAATTTTGTTGATAATATTTAATATGAGTGATCTATAAAATACATTTGATGGCACAAATATAAATTTTTTATCCCATGTTGTACTATATAATATATACACTTCATTTTTCACAAATTGGATTAGATTTATGCCACCTAACACTATATCCATTTTTTCTATATTTTGGGAATTGATTTATTATGAACATAATAATAGCATGCAGTTGAAAATATTAATTTCATTAGAGTCATACTCCCTAATAAATTGCATCCATAAATGTTTAAAATCATAAATTAATGGTGAAAATAAAAAATCAATATACATTACAAGTTTATTTTATCCAGAGATCATTATTCTCAGCATGAATAATTTTTTATTCAAAAAATTCAAATGATAAGTTATAAATTACCAATAAAATAGAAGATGAACTATGTGTGATAATTAGGCTTAAAAATTAATTGATTCCATATTTGGACCACCCAAGTCTGATATTTCCAACATACTTCATGACTGTAGGAATTTTTTTATCAAATATAAATCTGTATTTCCAATAAAAAATAAAAAAAATGAAAATAATATAGTAGTGATAAAATTGAGTTAGATGAGGGAATAATATATTAGTTCAATGATAATCAAGAAGATACACTAGTTGGTTTATTCATCAGGGAAATATTTCAATTATTTTCTATGATAGTGAATATAATTTTAATGATGTTAATAATATTCAAGATGAAATTGAATAATAATTCGAATGATTATGAAATAAAATAAAAAATAAATGAAATAAATGTATATCAATTGAGTGTAAAAGACAAATTTACTATAAAATAAAAAATAACTGGAATCCGTAGAAGTGGGATTAAATATCTATAAATTACAGTTGAATATTTCATTGATTAGAAATTATTAAAATTGAACAATAATATCAAATCAGTATTTATAACTATAACATTCTTGAAGATATGAAAGTAAGTAAAGAAGTATTGTAATAAGTAGTAGTTTCTATAAAAACAAGATTGAAGTTCATTTTAGGACCCTCTGTTAATTTTTTTTACATTAACAAGAACTGTATTTTTAATTTCAAATACAAATATGAGTTAACAATAAAAAAATTTCATTAATAATATATCATTTAATTATATGATTTATTAGAAATATCATGCTTAGATTTTATTTTTATACTCTCTATAATATGGATAGAAAATATTTAATTGAACAAAGGGATCAATTTTTTAGTGTAATAGAAGTAAATTTTTTATATCTAATGATATTAAATAGAATAGGGTGTTAAATAGCCTAATATATGTTTTATGGTTAAATTATTAGTTAACCCATTAGAATTGTTTTTTGAATAAATAAAATTTCCTATTAATGATTCACCAAAGAGATCTTAACATGAAAATTATTACATATTTTTGTGATATTTCATTTTGTATATTGAATATTATTACAAAAAATCACAATGATGAATAATATAATAAAGGTATATTATTATTTAATGGGGAATTATTCTTCAAATAATATAGTTAATGAGTAGATATGTCAGCATAGTGAAATTTTTTATTTTTTTTGGTTTTTTTAATTTAGTAATGTATTTATTAAAATTAAGATATCCCAAGACTTTGAATTTGGGAGTATAAAGGATATAAAATTAATGTAGTCCTTAATTCCTCATGACTGGATTCAAACCTCACTACCAATAATATTATGTTGGTTGATATAACCTATTATTTGATCTCAAAATACATTTTTATCTATTTATTTATAATAACCTATGGTTTGGAAATCTTCACTTGAAAATAATAAAAACACATCATTTCATTCCTAAAGTGTGTGAGACCTACACTAGAAAGAAACAGATATTTTCCCATTAGTTTTAAATAAATTATATTCTTTAAAAAAATTATATATAAAATAATATTATAATATATATATATATAAGTAAAATTATAATATAAATAAAATAAACTAATAAAAGTATGATGTCGTTAAGAAGGAAAATAAAATTAAATAGCATCACAAAAACAATTCGAAACATTTCATATTTAAAAGGAAAATTGATAATAAATTTGAATATAAAAAGAAGCAGGTAAATACAAATTCAAATACATGATAATTCAGAAAGTTTTTACTTTTACTAATCAAGTGGGAAATAAAAATTAATAAAATTGGCAATGAAATCCATACCTGATATTTATCCTTAGAATGGATTTGGATTTTAATAGAGTTATTCTTTAGTAAAAATCATGATAGAATTGGTAAATAAACCATGATTTTATTAAAAAAAAGGGCTTCTATAATGTGGAAAAATACTGAAAATCAAACTGAAACCCTGAAAATGTAAAAATAGTTATAGAGAAATAATTTTTTAAGGGATAATCCATGTACCAACTGATTAATAGAGGATCAAGAATGTGAGAAGCATACTTGAAATATGAGAAGAGATTTATTTGAATGTTTAATTATAAGTATGGGGAAACATGAGGGTTTATAGATATAGTAATGAATGATTACAGTCTACCAGATCAAGGAAAAGAGTGTTAGGGATTTAGTGTCAGAGAAACTATATCTATTTAGGGAGAATGAATGAATCCTAGACAAGTTAACCAAACTTTTAATAAAATTTCAAAAGGTATATCTTGTTATATATCTAATAACTAATATAAAAACAATTTTTTGACATCCATTTGAAATAATGTAATTCTAAATAATAATTTAATTTCATAAATCCTAAAAATGACATGCCAAACAAAATATTCAACATTTTTTTTCTAGGTAACTAACATCGAAAAGAAAAAAAATATGTTTATCATCAGCTACGAAATAACTAGTGTCATAATTATTTTCTCACAGATTTCTAAAATCATTTTTAAATATCTGACATTAAAAATGTGACATTATAGAAATTTTTTGTACTAGTGACCCATTTTAGACTAATAACTTGATATATTACCATTTATAATTCATTTTTCATAATCATAACATACCATTATCAAATTAATCCATTATCCTATTCCTATATCATTAATCACCCCTTATATTGTCATAGATCTATAAGTCTCAAAAATAGAATAAAATAGTATCTAATCATAATGATTTTTTGATCATTTTGGGTGGTTATCTTATTAGTCTACCCATGTAAGAATTTTAACTATAACCCACCCTAAAATCTGAAGTGAAAATTTTATTTCCAACTCAATCATATGATCTCCCTCATGATAAACCCAGAGTCTCTCTAAATTTTTTAGGAAAACTTTATATAATTAACCATCAACTTCTTGTATTAGGTGAAAACCATATAAAAATACACTGAAACTATCAAGGATACTACATATACTATCATAGGATAGATACCATATGTAGTTTTATCTTTCACTCAAGCCAATACTATCCCATTAGAAACATATCCACCATTTGTTATGTGATCAATTCCAAACACTCAGAGGTATTTCAATGAGCCGAACATGTAACATCCCAAGTAAGTAATGAATAATAGATATATTTATCTATGTCTATTAATGATTATGATAGTTTTATAGAGGCTTAAAATGAAAATAAATACAATCTTATGCATGGAATACACTAATATTTTTAAAAGATTGTTTTACTGCCTTTTGATGGAAAACCATTTTTGAATCTATATTTTGACAATTTTATAAACTATGTTTGTCAAAATAAACTTATCCTTTATGATTGGGACATCAAAATTTACCTTTTGTGAATTTTTGGTATTTTTCTGACAATGTTCATTTTTTAATGAATAGTGAAAAATACTGCATTTTAGATCAAAACTGCTTTTTAATCTAATTTATTTATATGATTAGATTATGTTTTGAATTGGTTTTGAAGTGAAATTAGAATATATTTTTACCATTTTATCCAATGGTGGTCATTGGAATCAATTTCACTTTGAAATTAGACTTAAACTAGTGTCAATCTTTTGATACTTACTGTTTCATAAAAACACGCTATTTGTTCTGACAGTGGGAATTAATTATTAAATTAATTAATATGACTTATATGTTTTGAATTTTTTAAAATAGATTTCATTTTTGAATTCGTAATATCAAATATATCTTAGGGTGAATTTTTGGTAATTTTCTGAAAAACTCCAATTTTTGATGAATAGTGAAACCACTAAGTGGTACTTATAAAGACTGATTTTCCGTTTAAATGAAATTTTGCCATCATTGTGTTTTGAATTTCAAAAATCCGACATACATGGTTGTCATTAAGAAGTAAAATGTGGTTCAATGAGATTATAATAATTTTTTGGTGAATAGTAACTTATTAAGTTCTTAATCGCGATTAGTGGTAATTAGGATAGTTTAAGGTATAAATAATGCTTTAATAATATGAAATGACCTAGAAACATGTCCCACCCTTATTGGTTGTGTCATTCACGACCAAGAAAAGCCATGGGCAACTTGGGGACCCCATGGAGACATTTTGGTTGGGAAATGACATAAATAACTTTTTATTTAATGTAAAAGTAAAAATGACACAAACATAATATGTTTCACGAAAACAATTTTTTACATGGGGTTATAAAGATCAGATATTTGATTATAAATAATAATTGGAAAGCTAAAAATCTTTCCTACATCATAGTATTTTTTTTATGATTTTTAGACATTAAATAAATTAAATTATTTATGACATAATAATGATGCAGCGATGACATCATTATTTGACGATTTAAATAAAATGGAAAGACAATGTAAAATATATGAACTAAACATGGCCAAAACCAATTGGATGAGTGGATTTCGAACCCTTATCACCTTATCCACGAATTATATCAATGTGGGACCTTTTAAAACCGAAACACATTTTCAAATAAAGTAATATTTCTTTACTTTCCAAAAGTGCCCCTCCTCTCCTCTTATAAAAGGCCCCCACCTATACCTCATTTCACACACTTCTCAAGACTTTGCCTCGGCCAACCCCTGCCCATTTACTCTCTCCACATCCCTCTTCTCATCCTAGAGGATTCCCTTTGGGCATAATCCTTTCAAAGGAAGCCTTTAGGCTCAAATCAAAAGGAGTTACACTTTTAAAGGTAATTCATTCTCTCATGTTCATTTGTTTCATTTTGTTCTCCAACCCCATAAACTCTTTTTATTTACTTCCTTTTTAACAACACCAGTATCTTCAATATACTAGGATGTTGTTATAATATTTATTTGAGCTACACTCTCACACAACTACATCAAATGGTTAAAGAACATACGGTTTCCGTGGATGGCGAAATTCTGCCTCCCGGAACGATGATTGTTCAATACTCATTTAACACCTTCAAAGGTGGCCATTATGATGTCACTATTTTTATATATGATATATAATATGTTTATGGTTTCCTTAAGCTTCTGTTTTTTTTTCATTTTGGGCATACCTTTATGGTTTCCATTATGGGTGAACACGATATCTTCATTTTAGGAAGTGCAGACTACCGCCCCCTGAAAGTGATTTGATTCGTTAATACCATATGTGGGATGTGTAAAGGATAAAGTTAATGATATTATATATGTTATTATACTGGAATTATAATATACTCTTATATCATTATGATTCCATTCCAGAAAATATGAAATAGAAATGGAAGTAGCGTTCAGGCGTACGTACGGCTTACCGTCTCCATGAACGGTGCATTTCATTTCTTACCTATAAATGTGATGTAATATTATAAATACATGTATATGATGAATATATATGATATATATGTAATCAAAATCATTAATATCATTCTGGATATAACGAACCTATGACCAAATTAACAACATGTAAGTGTAAAAAGTCTATTTTTGACTTAAGAACCAAATACCAACAAAATGAACATTATTAACTTAACTGATTACATGATGTCCATAACATGGTATAAAAGGAATAATGAACTTGAAAAAGATTCATAAGCAAGTAGAGATTAACTCAAGTTTATTATTCAGGAGATTAAAGAACGGTCGGGTCAAGTCGGATACGAGGTATGGGACTTCGTCTCAATCTCCTTTCATTGAGGCATATTTTATTTATACACAACTTTCTTTTATACGGTGTATAAACCCCTTTGACTTTTACGTTTATTCAAAATGAATCTTTTTTATACGAAGCGTTTACTAAACGACAAAAGGGAATGTTTTTGTCGTACGTATGCAGCGACAACGACTTCTCCACCGTCATGACCGTTATTTGAGTTTCGGCTTCCTCTACAAGCCATACCTTCTTTTTAAAAGAAAAATAAATACCATGTTTTACTTTTATTTTATTTTGGTATTGAAAATGGTTTTCATAATGTTTTTATATAAATGTGTTGTATTGATATCTTGTGATTGAAAGTTGGATATGTTATGTTTCCTTTATGCGTGTTTTATGTGATATGAATTATGTTATGGTTCTTGGGCATTATTATGAAGACGGGTGGTTCCGTGATAAACTAAGGGTGGGTGAGCCCGATATAGCTCTCCAATGCATCGGGTAATGCGAAGGAGTGAAACGTTAAGGTTCCTCCGAAGAGATTTAGGGAATATACTGTGATGGGTATTCCAAACGTAACCAAGAGGGTTACTCCCTACGTAAGAATGTTATGAATGCCTCAAGTTACCTTTATGTCTTATGATTTCTATGATTTATTCATGATTTTATGAGGTATGTTAAAGTGCCTATGTTTTATGGGTAAAGTATGATATCATTCTTATGTATATATGAACTCATGTTTCCTTTCCATGTTTTTTTATAACCCATACTGAGTTTTTATGCTCATCCCAAGTTTTTGAAATGTTTTTCACAGGTCAAGGGAAAGGTACATGATAAGATGATAGAGTCAAGGATGTGTCAAGAAATAATCCATGTTTTATTTTAAATGTGTTTCCATTGATGGGAATGAAGAATACTATCTTTATGTAACCACTTTGTTTATATGTGGAATGTAATGCAAGTTTTATGATCTAATTCTATAAAACTCTAAACCCGAAAAGATCCTCAATGTGTAATCTTGTAATAACTCAAGATTAAGTAAGGTTTAAGGCTGGGGCCTTATAGTTGGTATCAAAGGTCGGTTTAGATAACTTTAGGAGTTAGAATTCTTTTAAATGATTTTCCAAAAATATTTTTTTATGGTCAAATTGAAATGATATAGAATTTACAGATTACCATGTTGCTTCAACAAAGATATGTCTGTGTTAAGAATTGTTTTTCATAATGGAAATAGAGTAGCTTTTCTATGAAGGCATACAGAGTTGAATGACCTTCTAAATCAGGAACTTGAGATGGTCAGAATCAGAATTGAAGAGTTTGCTGTAGTGATAGCTCAGCTGACTCAGGTGATAAGTTATTGGTTGTTTTCATTGATGATATTTTGGTGTTTTCTAAAAGTAAAGAAGAGCATGAAAGACATTTAAGGGTTATCTTGAAAACCTTAAAAGAAAAGAAACTGTATGGGAAATTCAGCAAGTGTGAGTTTTGGTTGCAACAAATTTCTTTCCTTGGTCACATTGTTTCTAAAGATGGAATAACTGTTGATCCTGCAAAAACAAAAGTTGTGGAAGAATGGCCAAGACCCACAAATGTAACCGAGATTCGTAGCTTCCTTGGTTTGGCGGGTTATTACCGAAGGTTTGTTATAAATTTTTCACGGTTATCTAGTCCAATGACTAAGCTTACTCGGAAGGGTGTTAAGTTTATCTGGACAAAAGAATGTGATGATTGTTTTCAGGAATTGAAAAGAAGATTGGTGAATGCTCCAGTTTTGCCACTACCTTCCAGGAATGGTGAGTTTGTTATATACAGTGATGCTTCATTGAAAGGACTTGGTTGCGTCCTAATGCAGAATGATCAGGTAATTGCTTATGCTTCACGACAGTTGAAAACTCATGAGGTAAATTACACTACACAAGATTTGGAATTAGCTGCTGTTGTTTTTGCTTTAAAAATTTGGAGGCATCATTTGTATGGAGTAAAGTGTGAAATATATACCGATCACAAAAGTTTAAAGTATATATTCACTCAGAAAGAGTTAAACATGAGACAAAGGAGATGGCTGGAATTAATCAAGGATTATGATTGTACAATTCATTACCATCCGGGAAAAGCAAATAAAGTGGCTGATGCTTTGAGTCGAAAAAGTAATGCTTCATTAACAATGTTGCGTTTGGAATGTGATCCTTTGGTTAAGGATTTGATGAACTTTGGCATAGAAGTTGTTGGTGCAGGGAGTCCTTCTGTTTTGTTTCAGGTATCAGTGAGATCATCTCTATCAGATAGAATCAAGCAAGCAGAGAAGCAAGACAGTGAGTTGCAGAAAAAGGTAGAGCTGGTTCAGAATGGTAAGTTGCCTGAATTCAACATTGATAATGATTGTGTTTTGAGATTTGGGAAGAGATTGTGTGTGCCTTGTGATTCACAGTTGAAGAGAGAGTTGTTATGTGAAGCTCATAGTTCTCCGTTTTCAGTTCATCCGGGTAGTACTAAGATGTATAGAGATCTGCAGGAGTATTACTGGTGGGATGGAATGAAAAGAGATATTGCTGATTTTACTGTGAAGTGTTTGAATTGTCAGCAGGTTAAAGCAGAGCGGCAGTTACCAAAAGGGATGCTTCAGCCTTTACCAGTGCCAGAGTGGAAATGGGAGAATATATCCATGGACTTTGTTGTTGGATTACCGAAGACATCTCGAGGTAATAATGCAATCTGGGTTATTGTTGATCGCTTGACCAAATCTGCTCATTTCCTTGCTATACGAGATACTTTCTCTCTTGATCAACTTTCCCGTTTGTATCTTAAAGAAATAGTCAGGTTACATGGAGTTCCTCTCTCCATTGTATCGGATCGTGATCCCAGGTTTACTTCTAACTTTTGGAAAGGCCTTCAGAAGTCGTTGGGTACTGAATTAAATTTTAGTACATCTTTTCATCCTCAATCAGATGGGCAGTCAGAATGAACAATTCAGACATTGGAGGATATGCTACGAGCTTGTTATATGGATTATCAGGGAAGTTGGGACCAACATCTTTCTTTGGTTGAGTTTTCATATAATAACAGTTTTCATTCCAGTATACAGATGGCGCCATTTCAGGCATTATATGGGAAGTGGTGTCGAACTCCAGCTTTCTGGGATGAAGTGGGTGAAAGGAAGTTGATGGGACCAGAATTGGTAGAAGAGATGGCAGAAAAAGTTCAGCTGATTCAGAAACACATGAGAACAGCTCAGAGTAGGCAGAAGAGTTATTCGGATAACCGGAGGAAGGATCTATCTTTCGAGATAGGTGATCATGTTTTTCTCAAGGTTTCTCCTTGGAAAAGTGTGATGAGATTTGGTAAGAAAGGAAATTTGAGTCAAAGGTTCATTGGACCATACGAAATTCTGGAGAGAGTTGGATCTGTTGCATACCGAGTGGCTTTACCTCCGAGTTTATCTCAGGTACACAATGTTTTTCACATTTCGATGTTGAGAAAGTATATGCCAGATCCATCTCATGTTTTGAGTCCAGAGGTAGTTCAGCTGGAAGAGAACCTATCTTATGAGGAACAACCGGTCCAGATTCTTGACCACAGGGAGCAAGTGTTACGGAATAAGGTGATTCATCAGGTAAAGGTTTTGTGGAAAAACCACATGATTGAAGAGGCAACATGGGAATCTGAAAATGCAATGAGGGATAAGTACCTCCATTTATTCGATAAGTAAATAAATTACGGGAACACAATTTTCTAAAGGGGGGAAGGATGTAACATACCAAGTAAGTAATGAATAATAGATATATTTATCTATGTCTATTAATGATTATGATAGTGTTATAGAGGCTTAAAATGAAAATAAATACAATCTTATGCATGGAATACACTAATATTCTTAAAAGATTGTTTTACTGCCTTTTGATGGCAAACCATTTTTGAATCTATATTTTGACAATTTTATAAACTATGTTTGTCAAAATAAACTTATCCTTTATGATTGGGACATCAAAATTTACCTTGTGTGAATTTTTGGTATTTTTCTGACAATGTTCATTTTTTTAATGAATAGTGAAAAATACTGCATTTTACATCAAAACTGCTTTTTAATCTAATTTATTTATATGATTAGATTATGTTTTGAATTGGTTTTGAAGTTAAATTAGAATATATTTTTACCATTTTATCCAATGGTGGTTATTGGATTCAATTTCACTTTGAAATTAGACTTAAACTAGTGTCAATCTTTTGATACTTATTGTTTCATAAAAACACGCTATTTGTTCTGACAGCGGGAATTAATTATTAAATTAATTAACGTGACTTATATGTTTTGAATTTTTTAAAATAGATTTCATTTTTGAATTCGTAATATCAAATATATCTTAGGGTGAATTTTTGGTAATTTTCTGAAAAATTCCAATTTTTGATGAATAGTGAAACCACTAAGTGGTACTTATGAAGACTGATTTTCCTTTTAAATGAAATTTTGCCATCATTGTGTTTTGAATTTCAAAAATCCGACATACATGGTTGTCATTAAGAAGTAAAATGTGGTTCAATGAGATTATAATAATTTTTTGGTGAATAGTAACTTATTAAGTTCTTAATCGCGATTAGTGGTAATTAGGGTAGTTTAAGGTATAAATAATGCTTTAATAATATGAAATGACCTAGACACATGTCACAACCTTATTGGTTGTGTCATGGACGACCAAGAAAAGCCATGGGTCAACTTGGGGACCCCATGGAGACATTTTGGTTGGGAAATGACATAAATAACTTTTTATTTAATGTAAAAGTAAAAATGACACAAACATAATATGTTTCACGAAAACAATTTTTACATGGGGTTATAAAGATCAGATATTTGATTATAAATAATAATTGTAAAGATAAAAAGATTTCCTAAATCATAGTATTTTTTTATGATTTTTAGACATTAAATAAATTAAATTATTTATGACATAATAATGATGCAGCGATGACATCATTATTTGACGATTTAAATAAAATGGAAAGACAATGTAAAATCTATGAACTACACATGGCCAAAACCAATTGGATGAGTGGATTTAGAACCCTTATCACCTTATCCACGAATTATATCAATGTGGGACCTTTTAAAACCGAAACACAGTTTCAAATAAAGTAATATTTCTTTACTTTCCAAAAGTGCCCCTCATCTCCTCTTATAAAAGGCCCCCACCTCTACCTCATTTCACACACTCCTCAAGCCTTTGGCTCGGCCAAACCCTGCCCATTTACTCTCTCCACATCCCTCTCCTCATCCTAGAGGATTACCTTTGGGCATAATCCTTTCAAAGGAAGCCTTTAGGCTCAAATCAAAAGGAGTTACACTTTTAAAGGTAATTCATTCTCTCATGTTCATTTGTTTTATTTTGTTCTCCAACCCCCTAAACTCTTTTTATTTACTTCCTTTGTAACAACACCAGTATCTTCAATATACTAGGATGTTGTTATAAGATTTATTTGAGCTACACTCTCACACAACTACATAAAATGGTTAAAGAACATACGGTTTCTGTGGATGGCGAAATTCTGCCTCCCGAAACGATGATTGTTCAATACTCATTTAACACCTTCAAAGGTGGCCATTATGATGTCACTATTTTTATATATGATATATAATATGTTTATGGTTTCCTTAATCTTATGTTTTTTTCATTTTGGGAATACCTTTATGGTTTCCATTATGGGTAAACACGATATCTTTATTTTAGGAAGTGCGGACTACCGCCCCTGAAAGTGATTTGATTCGTTAATACCATATGTGGGATGTGTAAAGGATAAAGTTAATGATATTATATATGTTATTATACTGGAATTATAATATACTCTTATATCATTATGATTCCATTCCAGAAAATATGAAATAGAAATGGAAGTAGCGTTCATGCGTACGTACGGCTTACCGTCTCCATGAATGGTGCATTTCATTTCTTACCTATAAATGTGATGTAATATTATAAATACATGTATATGATGAATATATATGATATATATGTTATCAAAATAATTAATATCATTCTGGATATAACGAACCTATTACCAAATTAACAACATGTAAGTGTAAGAAGTCTATTTTTGACTTAAGAACCAAATACCAACAAAATGAACATTATTAACTTAACTGATTACATGATGTCCATAACATGGTATAAAAGGAATAATGAACTTGAAAAAGATTCATAAGCAAGTAGAGATTAACTCAAGTTTATTATTTAGGAGATTAAATAACGGTCGGTTCAAGTCGGATACAAGGTATGGGACTTCGTCTCAATCTCCTTTCATTGAGGCATATTTTATTTATACACAACTTTATTTTATATGGTGTATAAACCCCTTTGACTTTTACGTTTATTCAAAAGGAATATTTTTTATACGAAGTGTTTACTAAATGACAAAAGGGAATGTTTTTGTCGTACGTATGCGGCGACAACGACTTCTCCGCCGTCATGACCGTTATTTGAGTTTCGGCTTCCTCTACAAGCCATACCTTCTTTTTAAAAGAAAAATAAATACCATGTTTTACTTTTCTTTTATTTTTGGTATTGAAAATGGTTTTCAAAATGTTTTTATATCAATGTGTTGTATTGATATCTTATGATTGAAAGGTGGATATGTTATGTTTCCTTTATGCGTGTTTTATGTGATATGAATTATGTTATGGTTTTTGGGAATTATTATGAAGACGGGTGGTTCCGTGATAAACTAAGGGTGGGTGAGCCTGATATAGCTCTCCAATGCATTGGGTAACGCGAAGGAGTGAAACGTTAAGGTTCCTCCGAAAAGATTTAGGGAATATATTGTGATGGGTATTCCAAACGTAACCAAGAGGGTTACTCCCTACGTAAGAATGTTATGAATGCCTCAAGTTACCTTTATGTCTTATGATTTCTATGATTTATTCATGATTTGATGAGGTATGTTAAAGTGATTATGTTTTATGGGTAAAGTATGATTTCATTCTTATGTATATATGAACTCATGTTTCCTTTCCATGTTTTTTTTATAACCCATACTAAGTTTTTATGCTCATCCCAAGTTTTTGAAATGTTTTTCACAGGTCAAGGGAAAGGTACATGATAAGATGATAGATTCAAGGATGTGTCAAGAAATAATCCATGTTTTATTTTAAATGTGTTTCCATTGATGGGAATGAAGAATACTATCTTTATGTAACCACTTTGTTTATATGTGGATTGTAATGCAAGTTTTATGATCTAATTCTCTAAAACTCTAAACCCGAAAAGATCCTCAATGTGTAATCTTGTAATAACCCAAGATTAAGTAAGGTTTAAGGCTGGGGCCTTATAGAACAGGTAATCCTAATTTCACAATAGACATTGGAACCCACTATTATTCCCTAAAAGGTTGATAATACTTACTTATCTAAACACATATTTCAGAATATATATGAAACAAGATATATAATGTTAAATTTTGGAACCACATATCATAAACATGGATTTATCCCCTTTGTATGTAATTAATTCTTCACTTTTCCGAGCATTACCATCACTTACATGAACACACCAATCAACATAATTATTCTTAAATATCCATCTTATCCAAGAGATCATGAAAATTAATTTTAATAGATTTATAAATAAATTCATTTTAATACCATAATCAATCCCCAATTTAATAATTCCTATAATTTAACTTGGTAATATATCCTCTCCATAAAATCAAATAATAGGTGGAAGATAGATCTTATCATTCCTGTAAATCTAGATTAGTAAGATATCAACCATTGCATCAAAAAAATAAGGAAATTATAGAAAAAATCAATACAATGAAATATAAATCAAAATATTTGTATAGCAATAATAGAATGAAAATAAATCATTTGTGTCCTTCATTCTAAATTCTCCCCTTATATCCTCCCAAAAAATAAACACTATAAAGATGTAAATTTTACCATTCTATGATGGAATTTTCATCAAATCCCAAATCTCCACTATAAAAAATCAAACAATTTGGGCCTGTATGTTTGTAGGATGAAAAATGGTCAATATATTAACTATAACTGTAGATTTAATTCACTAAATTCTACATCAAACATGGTTAACAAATAAGGGGAACGAGGGAGGAGGGCGTGGATCCCCATTCATGTTTTATTGATGGGGAAGAATAACTCTCATATTGGTTCAAAGTGGTGGTCCTATTATAATAACATTATTCTATATATAAAAATATAAAATGGACTAATTAGGTACTGTATTTAACTACATCAAACACATGATGGAATATAGAAGACACCACACCTAGTTCATTCACTAATTTCTATATGTCATCACTCAATATACCTGATGGATAAGGATACATCATCCTGTACCATTTTTATTTCCCAAATACCTAGGGTTTCACCTCATTCCATTTTACAAATACTTATACTTCTAAAACATCATTTGAATCTCATAACATATTTATATAATCTCTAATTTCCACGTGTAAAAAAAATCAATATGGCCATTTATTTACGTCCTTTAGAACCTAATTTTTGTCAACTATAATACATGTTGTTTCATGTTGTTTTATTGAAATCATGAGTTTAGTTCCCATATTTTTACAATATTCTATCATAGAAAAAGATTTTTTTAGTATTGACCATCTAATGATACCTAGCATATTCTAAAAAGTATCATAATCTTTTTTTCTTGATGTGTTGATCCAAAAATATTAAGTTGAATTTTTTACCTATATATAATAATTGAATATTAAACAAACAATTGTTTTAATGTTTTGGTGGACGCATATATTATATTTTTCTTTAAATTAGTTAGGGTCCTTTGTTTCAACTGATCATAATTATATTCCTTATGTATTTTACGTGATAAGGTCATATGTTAACTATTAGAGATTTATCTATATTCTATCCATGAAATTTAAGATTTTATATATCTCAATGCTAATGTTATTTGATATACATAACCATTGAGAAATTTGGGTTGAATATATTGTCAGATTTTTAAATTTTCTTCACAAAAATTAACCTAGGTAACTTTTGAAATTTCATATCCTCTAAACTAATTGTCTAAACCACAATTTGAATGTAATAATATATGAAATAATTAAAGGTACACAAGTTTTTACAAGGATCAGTCTGAATACATTTTTCTAGTCCATTACATATACACTCCTATCAAACATCAATTATCTATTATATAATGTATATGAATACAAATGTTCCAACTCACATAAGGATCTTTCTTTCTCCTGATAAGTAATTTTACTGGATCTTTCTAGTTATACTAATGTGCATTCCTTATATTCCAATGGAATATTGTAATGTTGAAATTATGCTCACTTTGTAATATGTAAAAGGCTAATTTTGTATAACTTATATTCCATATGGAATAGTTCAGACCTATCAAATCATCCTCTTCTAAAAAATGGATATTTCATATCATCACAACAATTATTGGAGTTACCCCTATTCTCCAACGCTTTTGAATTTAATAATTATGATGTTCAGACAAACCATAATTTTTTATTATCTATGAAATATCTAAATATATTTTCAATCATTTAACGAACTCTATTTTTATGTAATAATTCACATCCTAAACAAATAATAGATAGATTGTATTTAAATTCATCATATATAACATTTTCATAATTTTTTTAATCCCTTTAATTCTTCATAAAATTTTGGAGTCAACATAAATATCCTCAAAATACAACATGAAATAAATTTTTTATAACATCCATAAATCTTAGTTAAAATCAGAAAAATCATTTCATTAATAGTGATCATTGATTATAAAGATTGATATCATCAAAATTAATCAACCATACAAAAACAAAATTCCCATTTATAATCTTATGGTAAAAGTTATTTTAATATAGACAATAATATTTGTTTTAATTTTTAATACAGATCATCCGGTTTTACTTTATAATATTCTCAATATTAAATATTCTTTCACATAATAATATAGGAATTATTTCACTCCCTCCATTTTCTCTTTATTTAAATCACCATTTTTCTTATTTAATTCCTCAAAATCTTCTCTTTACACTAAATTTAATTTAGTAAAAATATTCAGTATTCATTTTTGTGAACTCTATATCTAATAAACATATTTAATTTTATAAAAATATCTTTTTAAACAGTAATAACTCAGTATTCATCAGATAAAACAAAAAAATGTTCTTTCTATGATCTAAAAAATAATTCTTCTTTATATGCTTTAGGTTTTAGTGTGGTAAATTCTATGAAGGTTCTTCTGATATATAAAACACCTTAGTTAAATGTAAATATTAATTTCTCACTTCAAAACATTTATCAACAACACTAGTCTTTTGTCAAAATATTGTCCCCCATTACATTCCCAATTGTACTCTTATTATTTAAAAAAATCAATCCATATAAATTGAATTATTCAATATTATTATCCACTAATAAATTCTCTACATTATCTTAAATTCATAGAAAATAAAAAAAAATTAAACAAAAATATAAAAACTATAAAAATCATACAAATTATTCTTCTTTCTTCCCCATTGGATTTGTTACCAACACTCTAAATAAATATTATCTTAATTATTCAACTAACCATAATATTTCTCATATATTGGTGTCTTCAAACGAGACATCTAGGTTATGAAATATTTATTAATGGATTCCATCCATTTGTGAAAATAAATATTGTTGAAATGATATTCATATACTCCCACTCAATCATCATCTAGAATGGTATTTTTTGAAACTTTTACTTCCACATTGTAGGATAAGACATGATTTAGTTTCCTTAAATATAAAAAATATATATTTACTTTTTTATCCACAATGAAAAAATAATCGAAAATAAAATTACTCAAACTGAAAAGCATAATTTTGTTTATATTGATGGATGAAAATGTGTTTTCATCCTGGATTCCAAATATCATTCACATCACCAGGATGTGGTGAATAAATTTGCAATTTGATATTTACTATAAATATAATCAATCATTATATCTGCACTATCAACTATTTAATTGATGAATTGATAATTAATATCAATATGTTAAGATATTAAATGTTTCATTATATTTAAAGAAGGATCAATTTATCTTTTTTCCCAAAAAATTTAAAAATCTTTTTTTAGATTCTCCATAAAATCATAAAGTTTAACTTTTATCCACAACATTCATGTGTGGTGGAAACACATTTTGCTTCTAATATACTCAATGTAAATTAACATTGTTTTCACTATTCAATATCAGAAAACATTCTCCCAACAATTACGTTCTTCATATTATTGATTCTAAATATTTTCAATTCCCTTCCCAAGTATCATCATGGATACTACGTAAGTTCAACTTATTTCTTTTTCTATAAATCAAAAAATAATTTGACATTCCTCTAACATATATGAGTAATGTTGTTTTTGGTGTTTGATTCATTCCAATAACATTGATATGATTTACTAAAACATATAAAATAGATTTTTTTTGGTTTTGATGCACTATGAAAAATAAATTTTCTAATTTATGTAAAAATTTAAATTTGATTCACAATTTTACTACTTTTATCTTCAATAATATTCACACTAACTTTAAAGGGTGTTCTCACATCAATTTATTTTTATAATATGAATATCATGAATAATTTTTGGAAGAAGTTTTCTCTTTTAAGGATGGTATATCATCATCCCTAGATAAATTTTAGTCCAAGAAATAATTTTAACTCATCATGATTTTAAATCTCAAAATTCATCTTCATGCATTCAAAAAATTATTCTTAATCTTCAACCCTATCAACCCCAAAAATTATAACATTAATGTAAACAATGGTTGGTAGGGTATCTATACACATATCATTCATATATAAGTTTTTATCAACATTTCCTTTATAAAATTTCAACTACATTAGGAAACTATCAATTTATTAATAACAGGAATTTGGGGACTATTTCAACCCATAGAATGGTTTCTATATTGTTCACACCATAGTTAAATTATTTTTAATTATGAACCAATTAGGTTACTAAATTTATTACTCTTCTTAATGTTCTAAATTTAATAAATCTTACATAACATTCATTTTATATACTATATAATTTTGATGATCGAAAAAAGCACATTCCGATGGAATCAAGAATTGAAAATGGGGAAAATATTTCATCATAATTAACACATTCTACCAATGAATGAAAATTTCATACTAACTAAGATACCTTCTTTTAAATTTATCCCTTTTCAATGATATCATTTATTTTCACATATTGTTTTATATGATAATAATTATTTTAGTATAAGGAAAATGATTACAGGTTTCATTTCTCTCAATCTTAACAAAATATTCATTCCTCAAATTTGGGCATTCTTTAAGCTCAATTAGTTTTTGAAATGATTTTCTTCCACTTGTGAAATAAGTGATGTCTAATTTTCAAACATCAATTTTCATTTTATTAGACTAGGGATTCTTTTTTTAGATGATATTATTAGGTTCAATTTTTGTATTGAAAATTTTGGAATTTATGTGTTCTTACTGACTTACTATCTTCAATACTAGTCTGGTCGGAATCTTCAAGAAAAAACATAGTCCTTTTAGAATATTCATTCTTATTAAGCAATCAAATGTTACCGCTAATTCATCTATTAATTCATCCATATCTTCTTTAATAAAATTATTTAAATTGGATAAAAAGTTGAATTCCTATTAATTCAAATGAATGAAAAGAATTATGTATCCCTTTATTCCAACATCTATAACTTATTATATTGGGTAAATATCCATGGAAAAACATCATCCTATATTTCAACCCGCACGACTAAATCTAGATTATTGTTTTTATATTAAATTATTAACAAAAAACATAAAGTGTTTCCTTTATTTATTCTTTTTATTCAAAATATCTTTGGGAATCAATTTTTTTCTGGTCACAGAAAACATATGTTCCGAAAACGTACAGTTATACTTGCATCTTATCACTGGGAGAATATTAACTATTTTAATTATTCGACCATAATTCACCAAATATCAAAGAGACTTCTATTTTCACTTTACACTATTCAATTTTTTGGGTAGTCTAGTGAAAACTATACTGGTGTTCAATACTTGTTTCTTAGAGTATGACTTTAAATAGATACTTGTGTAATACATTCCATTTTCCATTATAAACAAAATTATATACTCCCATCCTTAAATACCTTATGAAAAAATTGTACAATTTCTCAACCTTCGATTGATTTTTTTTAACAATAAATTGGTCATCTATTTGAAATATTAAATTAATGTTATAATTTATAAATCAGACATTGTTGATTGATGTATCATCAACCCAAATAAGTCAGTGTATAGGCTCAAGAGGTTTTTTCACTAAATTTCATCTTTATTTTGACTTCCTCTAACCATCCTTCTCTTATATAATTTGATGTAAATAATATCATCGTTTATTTTTAGCACTGGTAATTATATTATGATATATTTTTTTGAAATATTATAAATAATATACTGGTGAAAATTCCCAGGTCTTTTGTTAAAAAATAAATTTTCATCCTCAAATCTAAAATAGAATGAATTACTGGGTTCTCTATTCTCGAATAAATTTCAGAGGTTCCTTCCAACGATTTGATAGACCATAGAGAAGGGTGGTTGAATTTGTGGTTTGGTTTTACAATTATATATCTTTAAATTAATCTCTATGACATATTATGGTTTTGTTTCTCTATATATAATGGATCAAAAAAACTTCACATAAAATGATAAAAAATATACTATAAGGAAGATATGTTTATACAAGGATCAATCCCATTGCGGGTACCTATTCCTTACCTTGTTGACTACTGCTCATCCATGGATATCAAAAATATAATCCTTGTGAATATAAATAATACAACCCATGTAAATCAATATATGTCTACCAATTGGTAATATTAATGATTCACACCATTTTTAGGTTATTAAGAACTTTTGGAGAAAATTTAATATTATAGCATTGAAATTATTCCCACATTGAAAATTTTCCAGAACAATTTATCCACAACCATTTTTCAGGAAGGTGTAATTCCACTCTATCCATTCTACCCCATCTAGATGATAGAACTTTATTTTATTCACTAATATCATTTTAATTACACCTCTTCATCAACCCTTATAATTTTATTAAAAACATTGGTCATCATCATATACAGTGTTTTATCACATTGTAATCTCAAAAACTAATTTTCATGTCTCATTGGAACTTTCCTCTTTATATATCCATTAACATGCCTAACAAATAGGAGATAAATAAAAAAGAATTGAAAAATCTTCAAGTATTTGTGAATCTTGTCCCTTTGATTAGTTTCATAGTTTACATCCTTTATCATGTACAAGTAGATATTGTTTCCTTATATATTTTATAATTATCCTGCAAGTATATTTAGAAATTAGGTCTCTAAATATATATTGAATTAGTAAATGGGGCCTCATTTTCAATCTAGATTTAGAGGATATACACAATATTTTTAAAGGTGGATGTTATACCTAAAATAATAGTCCAATATTATGTTTTTAGGAGGGTTATAGTTCATCCTTGTGGATGTGGTTTCTATGCTACTGTGGAGATAGGGTTCTAGTTTGATCACATTTTATTGGGGCCTTGATTAAAATTTACTTGGTCACAAGGTAGCATGTGGGATGAGTATGATCACATGGATTCTAAAGAGAATTAAGGATGGCTATAATGGGGCCCATGGGGTAGTATGAGTTTCGGGGCTAGGGGGACTAGGGTAGATAATTTGGTGGTATTTCACTTGACTAATTTATACACCTACATCCTATGGGTCATGTTGTCTTTTAATTAAATTTGAAAACATTTCTCTAAAATGAATCATAACATAATGACATACATGAATTTGAAGAAAAAGAAAAATAATTTTCTAGCAGTGGATAATACTTCCACAGTCACATAAACATTGAAAAATTTAAACCGTGATGTATTTATTGGTATTTAATAACAGATGTAAATTATTTGAGATAAAAAAAGAAATTTTGTGTGGAACTCATAATGATTAAATGTTCCACCAAATCAATCAAAAAAACATTTATTTATATATATTATTAAAAATAATTACATACTTTGTGAGCCATATGTAATAGGAAGGATTGAACAAATCTATAACATGCTTACATAATATCTAAAACTATAAAATTTTAATATATATTCATGATTCCACCATTCGTATTGTACATATTTTTAGACAATATAAACTACCAAATTGAAAAAAATATCACCCTTAGTGCATGTAACATATAATCTACAGCCTTATATTTAGATGAATCAACATATCACTACAAATCATAGTCCTTGAATACCAAATGTACATATAGTGTAACACATGCTATCAAAATTTATAAGGTCCCTAGTAAGCTAAATCTCACAAGGTAGATTCAATACCTATAATGGAAAATGGTCTGATAAGCCCTATGCTTTACAAATCCATGAAATGGGTGTGGGGGAGGGTGAATTGGTAATTTTTACAACTGGTGTTCCATGAACTAATTGAATGATTCAAAATGTATCAAATCTCATTTATAAACTAACCCCTAATAGTTAGTGAAATGCTCCTTAATTACAAATTCCATGAAAATAAAGTCAACCTATATTTATCCAGGGAGTGGAG